>CM056502.1:4339848-4909848 GCA_029783415.1 Anisodus acutangulus
AACCCGGGCTAGCTATGGAACATGCTTGTGAACTAGGGACTCCGTTTCGGGATCTTCATCGACTGGATAAAGAGTTTCAACTGATGGGGAGGTTCTTTAACTGGGTAATTGACTTAGTGAATCAGCTCTGACGCTCTGCGCAGTATTGCAAAAGAAAGGGCCCGCTGATAGAGCTGGGCGGGGAGGCGATACTTGTTATCAGGTCAGAGAGAGGCATGGCCCGTAAGTTGGCCCCCTTAAAAACCATTTCACCACCAAGGCATCTTGAAAGTGAATCGTTGTGTCTTGATTCATTATTATGTGTCACTTTTTCTTTTTAACTCCACTCCCTTTTTATTTATGTCGCAATATTTGAAAATTTATGAAATTTAAGAAAAATGTTCTTTTTAAAAATTTATAATTTTAAAAGATAACAAAATCTGTGCGATTAAGAAAATTAAAACTTATGACGTTAAACATAAATGCATGCAGCACAAAAGTAAGTTAAGTTGTAACCACCAAATAAGTATTTATGGACTATGGTTGCCCTTCAAATGCAAAGTCCAATTAATTTTGTTCCAACTTTTGCAGAATTTGAGTGACTACTTTTTTCTCGACCACTACATAATAAAAGTTTAAACCGAATTAAGAACGGGTCATTAGCTTCCTAAGCTCATAGAAGAAATATGATCATCCAATATACCAACAAGAAAACCAAAAAGAACGCACAACCATATTTTCCCACAAAACATTTTGTTATAAATATTGTATTCAAATTGCAAGTCACACATCAGAGAGGAGAATAAATAAAGAAAGAAAAGACACAAAACACAAAAGAAAATGGCAAAAGCTATTCTTCTCCTCTCTGCCCTTTGCGTTTTGGCCATTGCCAATTTCGCCGTCGCCGACTTTGAAATCTTTGATGTCGAAGGCAAAGTCTTTTGTGACACTTGCCGTCTTGGTTTCGTCACCTCCCTTAGCGATACCATTGAAGGTATGAACCTTAATAACACTTTCATTTATACCCTTTTATTTTCTTAAGAAAATGAAATTGTCTCCGTGCTGTTAAAATATAATTAGGAGTTCAAAGGGTTCAAGTCGTGAAATATTAATTCCTCTAGAAATACAAGATAACGTGGAGCATCATAGACCTAATATGGTCGGATGTCCTTCTCCGAACCATAGCTTAGTGCATCGACTATTCTTTTTTAGCATGTCAGTCGCCTTCTCCTATCATCATTACCTTAAAGTTCAATCACATAATAACACTTTTCCTTCTTTATCAATAACTTATGATTTTAGTTATGATAAATAACGAAGCACATTTAGCTTTTAATTAATTATAATATGTGTTTTCTATCTCTGCATGTACTAACAACCTATAATATTGGTGTGCATAGGTGCCACGGTGAGCTTGGCATGCAGTGACATTGAGACAAACAACGTAACCTTCATAACCGAAGGCAAAACTGACTACATTGGCAAATACACATTGACAGTTGAAGGTGATCATGAGAATGACATTTGTGAGGTCAAATTGGTAAATAGTCCAAAAGAAGATTGCAAGAAAATTGTTCCAGAATTGGTTTACAACAGAATTGTTTGCAGTAAAAATGTTGGAATGCACAATGCTGTTCGTTTTGTTAACCCACTCTTTTTTCAAAAAGACAAACCTATCCATGGATGCAAAGAACTTGTTGAGAAAATGGAGCTTGTTGACCTCTTAATTCTCGAAAATGACAAAGAAACCCTTTAAGAGAATATATATAGCTTTTGCCCCTTTCGTAATTATTCATTTCACAATTAAGGGGAAAAAAGAAGAAGAATAAATTGTAGTGATTTCTCCTGAATGTGTTACTCCCATGGAAAACAAAAGGGTTTCCATGCATCTCGAATGAGAGGATCAATGATAGCTTCTTAGAAAGTTGTGTGTTCCATAAGGTGTTTTATTTGGAATTGATCATAATTTTGTGTCATTTTTCTTTTGGCTATCTATATATACTTACTATATTATGTCAATAATTTTTTTTATTCAATTCATTGAAGTTGTACATACAAAGAACTATATATTGAAAAATAGATAAATAATACCGAGAGCTATTTATGATATATATACACACATATACATAAAAGAAAAGAAAAGGGCAGCCCGGTGCACTACATTTTCGCTATGCGCGGGATCCGGGAAAGGACCGGACCACAAAGGTCTAATACCCAGTCTTAACCTGCATTTCCACAAGAGGTGGAAACATGTGACCCCCCTGATCAAATGGCAACAATTTTATCAATTACTCCGAGACTCCCGTCACACACATACATAATGATATCATATTAAAAAGACACAATCTAAACTATATTGGTACTAAAACACAATTTAAATATATAATTAGTATAAGTCTTTTCGACAATTTTTCATTTTTAAAAATTGTACTAATGATAGTCTGGTTAGAAATGCTTTTAAATAAGTCCTTTTTTTTTCATTTCAAGATATCAAAGGAGCTTTAGTATAGTGGTTTAGTCGATTATTAATAGGATTCGACTCTTTGCGTCCATTATTTTTTCAACAAATGAGATAAAAATTTAAGACATATAAATCTAAGTTGGGATAAAAAATTCTAGATCCATTTTTGAAGAAATAAAGGTAAATAAATTTTGCTCTTGCAGTATACCAACCTACAAAAAAGTGATAATTATAGATGATACGTATATCAGTATATGCATGCTTGTAGTTGTATGTATGCGTAATATACAAATTTGTTTTACTAACATTTCGAAACAGATTTTAGAACAACGATTTCCTCTGATGAGGCCAAAAATTGAATGAAGGAAAAGCAATATATTTCCGTAATAAAACTAGAAGGAACTGAAAGTTCAATTTTTTTTAATACTGACAATATATATAATTTATTTTCTATGAAAAAATGGTTTTACCGTCATAGTTTATTTGATTCCCTCCAAATAAACAAGTTGACGAAGCAAACTGGAAAACAAAAACTTGCAAATTTATAAAACCAGAAACTCGAACCAATTAGAAGCTATAGGAGGTAAACTCTATTTACAAAATAACTTATCAAACACTTCACTTCTAAGAATCTGTTGTTATGAATTTTTTATTATTACCATATCTCTATTTGATCATTGATATAATTAGCAAAATTCAACGAGTATTATTGAAACGTTATTAAGTTGGAAATTAGTTGGAGTACCACTTAGAAAATAAATAAGCTCCGGCCCCACGATTCTGAACGAAGAAATTGCACGATTTACCGTTCAAATGGGCTTGTCTTTAAATTTTTTCCTTTAGCAATCGAACTTACGCTTAGCAGGGATAAATTCTTTAAGGACAAAAATCATATGGGCCATAAATTATGGATATTATGATACGAAAATATAAACTTGTGCCCCGCAAAAAAAAAGGTATTTGTTACGAGGGACAAAAAATTAAAAACCAGCACAAAATGGGGACATAAGTGTCAATGGCCCTTCTGAACTAGCAAAGTGGACTTCAATTTATAGCCTGTTAATCACTAAAGTGAGTAACACATATAAGATTAGTTTTGCCGATTTTGATATTGGAGAAGATCCAAGAAAATTACAGAACATGTTGTAATCCGAGAACCAGGCAAGCAGAAAAGAGTAAATTAAGCTAAATTGACATTATCTTCACCCTTTGCTCAAATGAGCTACATATAACCCTCTTCAGCTAAGAAGAGGAATTGACTTGCAAAATAAGAAAAATACAATATAAAGTACTTGTGGGGTCAAAACATAATAAACCCAAATGTGTAACTAACTTAACAACTTAGGGAATGTACTACTGCGCAAGCATTGAGTACAACTCTATTCACTGCTCTTTATTCAATTTACTCCGAGTCATATCAATACTCCTTCCTCAAAATATTCTTTGTCCTCAACGAATAAATGTAGGAAATCTCACCTTCAAAGCATTAGTATCCTCCCAAGTTGCATGAGCTTTTGACCACTGAACCAAGAACTGAACTGCTGCCTTATTTCCTTTTTGAATCATCCTCCTTTGTCCTTTCTAAGACTTTAACAGGACAATGGCAATAAAGATTGGCCAGAACCAAAACTGGGGGGGGGGGGGGGGTGGGGTGGGGGGGGGTGATTGATTATAGTTGAAACTTCATAACAGAATTTGAGAATAGATACATGAAATGTAGGATGAAGAAGCAAGTGAGATGGAAGTGCTAATTTGTAAGCTACAGGACTAACTTTTTCCAAAATTTGGCAAGGACCATATTACTTAGAAGAAAGTTTGGAAAAGTGTTTATTGGATAGTGTCAGCTGTCTATAGGGTTGAATCTTCAAGTATACCCAGTCTCCAACTGAAAATTATTTGTCTGTCGTCTTGTGAATAGCATGATCTACCATTTTCTGTTGAGATCTCTCCAAATGAAACTTTAACAATTGCATTTTAAGCTCCCTTGCCAACAAGCTTCTGTCAACTTCAGGTAATTCAGAATCTCCTTGCAAGTAAGGCAAATGTAATGCTGGAGGTTGACCATACAATGCCTCATATGGAGTAGTTTGTATTGAAGTGTGAAAAGTGGTATTGTACCACCATTCAGCAAAAGGCAAGTATTCAGCCCAGTCAGTAGCACCTTAAGTATGTTTCCAAGCACTTGTTAATCACCTCAGTTTGACCATCAGACTTAGGGTGATATGCAATGGAAGTACTCACAGTGACACCCTGAATAGCAAACAGTTCTTTTCAGAGTTTACCTGTGAACACAGGGTCTCTATCACTGACAATATCCAGTGGCACACCATGCAATTTAAAAATGTGCACCATAAATAATTTAGCAACGCCCATGGCAGAATAAAGATGAGATAAAGCAATAAAGTGTGCACATTTGGTAAGCCTATATACCACCACCTATATAACCTCTTTGCTCTTGGATTTAGGTAAGCCCTCTATGAAATCCATGCTTATACTACTCCAAGGCACTGAACAAATTGAGAGTGGTTGGAGAAGACCAGAGTAAGTAGAGTGATCATATTTACTTCTTTGACAAACATCACACCTCTTGATAAATTCTTCCACGTCATTCTTTATTCCCTTCCAATAAAAGAGAGAAGAGATCTTCATGTAGGAGTGATCAATACCAGAGTGACCACCAGTTACTGAGCTATGCCAAATCTGAAGAATTTCTTTCCTCAACTGCTCATCAGAGCCAATCACAAGTTTACCATTTTTCCTTAATTGCTGGTTCACAAATGAGAATCCCTTCACCTTTTTTTGCAATGTTGTCAGCTTGTGGACCAGTTCCTTAAGCACAAGATCAGCTTTCCAACTCTCTACTATGGCTTAAAATAGCCCATCTCTGACAGTAGAAAGTATAATGGTAGCAAATTCCACTGCATGCATCTTTGAGAGTGCATTTGTTGCTTTGTTCTCTTTCCTTTTCTTATACTCAATTTCAAAGTCAAATTGCATCAGCTTTGTGATCCACTTGAGCTGAGAGCCAACATGTAGCTTTTGTTCTAGCAGAAATTTGAGAGCCTTTTGATTTGTCTTCACCATAAATGCGTTCCAATCAAGTATTGTCCCCATCTATTAATAGCTATCACCAATGCTAATAGTTCCTTATCATATACAGACATAGCTTGGTGTTGTTTAGACAACCCTTTGCTTAGATAAGCAATTGGTCTACCTTCCTGCATGATAACTGCACCAATGCCTATATCACAAGCATCAGTTAAAAAAGCCTTTTTCCGTTGCTCGACTCGAAGCAACCACGAGCTCTAACTTAAAGTATGTCTAGAACCACTGAAATTGGGACTAGGGCTTATGATCCTTCTCTTAACGGTAGAACAAAAATAACAAAGGAGCTTTCCTAACCTAAGCAAGCCACAGAGTTTCCACCACAAGGGTGATTTTAAAGTTAGGCAAAGCAAGTACAAGTGCACTAGTCAAAGCTAGTTTCAATCTTTGAAATGCCTCTTCAGTCTTGTCACCCCATTTAAACCCCTCTTTTTCCAGCAAATCAGTAAGGGGTTTGCTGAACTGGCCATAATTCCTGATAAAACTCCTATAATATCCAGCAAGACCTAGGAAACCTCTCAATTGCTTGAGAGTAACTGGTAGTGTCCATTGTTGAACATCCTTTATATTTCTAGGATTAGTTGACACTTCTAATACAGAGATAAAATGCCACAGATACTCCACACAAGACACAACAAATTGACACTTAGATTTTTTTGCAACTAAGTGGTGTTTAGGTAACAACTGAAATACAATTCTCAAATTCTCTACATGATCCTCTAGTGACTTACTGAAAATAAGTATATCATCAAAGAAAACCAGAACAACTTTCTCAAATGCTCTCTAAATACATGATTCATTATACTTTCAAAACTAGAAGGTGCATTAGTGACACCAAAGGACATTACCAGGTATTCATAATGCCCAGAATGTATCCTGAAGGCAGTTTTGTGGATATCTTCATGTGCCATCTTGATCTGATGGTAACCTGCTCTCAAATCAATTATAGAGTAAATCTGGGAACCTTCAAGCTCATCTAGCAGTTCTTTAATGATAGGGATGGGGTATTTGTCTTTGATGATGATCTTATTCAAAGCTCTGTAATTCACATACAACCTCCAACTACCATCCTTCTTCCATACTAACACCACAGGGGAGGCAACTATGTTGAATCAATCCTTGCTCCATTAATTTCTTCACCATGCTTTCAGTTACATCTTTTTGGACTGGAGAGTATCTATAGGGTCTAGTATTAACTAGATTGGCTCATTCTTTCAAGGGAATGTGGTGATCAAATTAATTTCTAGAGAGGGGCAACTCTGTTGGTTCTAAAAAAACAACGTATAATCTTGCAAAACTATCTATATAGCAAGTGGTTCAGGTTCTTGCGGTATATCTGCCTGTTTTCTTGTATGCACTTCCTCTGTAGGGGTTACCTTGATCATGAACAGTTGAACTAATTCATTAGGGAATTTCTACACAGTAGAAGATTCAACCAAAGACATCTTGGGAGTTGTGCCTTTAAGAGAGAAAATTTTCCATCATAGTTAAACTTCATAGTTAGTTGTTTAAAGTTGAACATGATATCTCCTACATCACTGAGCCATTGCACTCCCAACACCATATCATAGTTTTCTAGTGGTAATAGGAGAAAGTCATCCTTGAAAACTGAATTGTGCAGTAGCCATTCCACCCCTCTACACATCCCTGAGATATGAATGGATTTTTCATCAGCCAAGTTACTATCTTGATGAGCACAATTTTCAACTTTTCATCCAGTTTAGCAACTAGAGTACTGTCTAAGAAGTTGTGAGTTGATCTAGTATCAACTAGCACATTCAAAAGCTCTCTTATGATAATACCCTAGAAGTCTCAGTGTTCTATACCCCTTGATTCCTTGAAGAGCATGAATTGAAATTTCACAAGTCTCAGTAAGCTCATTGCCTTCAAATAGCTCCTCCTCCAACTCTTCTACTACTTCTTCTTCCTCCAGTTCCAACATATAGAGTTGTGTTTTAGCCTTACACACATGCCCAGGTTAGAACAATTCATCACGTAGAAAACACAGACCCTTGGCTCTCTTATCAACCAACTCAGCATGTGTGAATCTCATCCTCTTCTTAAATCTATCATTGGAAGGTTGAGCAGTACCCCTAGGCAAATGATTCATAAGCTTAGATAAAGGTTTGGAATAAGTAGATTGGTTAACTGGGAATCTGTTGCTATTCTGATTGATCTGTGATAAGGTACTATTCATAGCCTTAGTCTGCTTAAAAAAATTTGACTCTAGTATCCTAGCTAGATGGTAAGCTTGGGGAAGAGAATATGGTTTTAAAATCCTAACAGCATCACCCAACTCAGGCTTCAAATTTTCCAAGAAAATACTAACAACATAGCTAGGATCTAAATTCAACCTTGTCATAGCCCTATCAAATGCTTCCTGAAATTCCACTACCCCACCAATTTGTTTTAACTTGACCAGTTCACTCATGGAATCATCAAACTCAGTACTAAACCTATCACTTAAGGCCCAAACATACTCTTCCCAACTAGGGTGAGGCAATTGAGCCTGCATTCTGCTCCTCATGTAAGCCCTATGCCACTGCAAGGCCAGATCATCTAAATGCATAGAGGCAACTTTCACCTTTTAATAGTGTGGAATTTCATCCATAGAAAAATATTGTTCAACCTGTAGCCACCAGTCTTGGAACCTAGTTCCATTAAACCTAGGAAATGTAACCCTGTACTGTCTTAAAAGGAATGGGGTTTGGTGATCATAATGGGTAGGTGTGTTATACATATGAGGATAAAGAGGGTATGGTGAAAAACATCATTAGGATTTAGGGTTGGATTCCTATCAGGCACCACAGTTTGTGGAAACCCATGACTCATGAAGTTAGAGGTTTGAGGTTAGTTATTGGGGGTTCTAGGTATTTGGCCAACAAGTATAAAAGTTGGAGCAAAACTATGGGCGGGAGAAACTCGTGTTGACAGAGAATTAAATGGTAAATTAGACTGGGTAGGCGTGTTGGGATTTTGTGGCATATAAATTGGTGAGCTAGATGGTTGTGTTCCTATTGTCCTATTAATCTTATCACTACAACTCGACTGTAATTAGATCTGATTACCCATACTTACAAAATCAAAAGGGCCATCAATTACCCGCAGGGTAGCCAAGTTGGTGTAGCAGTAGAGCGTGGGACCGCAAGGTCACGAGTTCGATCCCCTGCATAAACCTTCTTGGTTGAGTCTGTCACACATGGCTTGCCAAGTGTGCTTAATCGGCTGACGTGGTTTGCAGGCTATTGCGTCAGTCCGGAGTTAACCCTATGTGCACTCGAGAGAATAGCGGCTGCGAGTTTCTTCATCAATAAAAAAAAAAAAAAAACCATCAGTTGGGGAATACATGTCCTCTTTGTCGAATTCCTTCTCTTTTACTCTGAATTTTGCTTGATTAGCTGTATTGTTTCCTTCAGTTCCCTAAATACATTCTCGTTGTTAGATTCCAGTTGATTCTGCCTCGCATTGAAGTTTGCTACTTCAATTGCCATGCGATCAAGGCGATTCAGCACCTCCTTCATTGTTAAATATACACAATATACACACAATATACATGTGTATATTGAATATCGGATTTGTGCCTATTAGTCAATGTAATTTATGATAAATATTTAGTATCCTAATTTATGTAAAGTTGTAATATAATTAGTATCCTAATTTAGGTAAAGTTGTAATATAATTAGTAGTGTATTACCATAAATGTATAGAATAAGGTTTTAGGAATAGAATAAGAATAGGATTCTCCTATTATGTAATTTGTATATATAGCATTTCAATTAATGAAAATAATCAAGACATTATTTCTTCCATTCCTCTCTCCCGCCATTGCAATTCCCACAGAGCAGGAAATTGCTCTGATAAATTTGAGGACCACGCAAGCAGAAAAGAGTAAATTAAGCTAAGGAAAACTAAATTGACATTATCTTCACTCTTGCTCAAATGAGCTACATATAACCCTCTTCAGCTTAAAAATACAATATAAAGTACTTGTGGGGTCAAAGCATAATAAACCTAAATGAGTAACTAACTTAACAACTTAGAGAATGTACCACTGCGCAAGCTTCGAGTACAACTCCCTTCACTGCTCTTTATTCAATTTACTCCGGGTCATATCAAAACATATGAATTCAGTGTGTTCATGTCATTTAAAGACTGAATTATTAAAGGAAATATGTTCTTTTTTATTTAATTGTATACTATACAAACTTCTTCACATGCATGAGTAATTTTTTTCATGATCAAGTATGTAGAAATTCTTTCGATATTGGGTGACGGTCATGATACTTGAATCAAGACCATTACCTGTTTTAATACTACCCTGTTGGGGCTTTAGATACAGAAAATTGAAGCTGATTAAATTTATTGACTACAAAATTTTCAAACATTGTAATGATTTTAATTAAAAATAATTGTGATTTGATAAAAATTTAAACACTAATGTCATAATTTCTACAAAAAAAATTAGACCTTTTTATCTTGAGACAATCAGTGGCGGATTCAGAGTTTTCACTCACGGAATTTGAAAAAAATAATAAAAATTAAACATAAAAAATAATATTGTCCATAGAAATCAAATCCTAGACGCTGGAGAGAATTTTAACTCTGAACTGTTTGAACTAATCTTTTGCATTTGTTTACGGTATTTAAAAAATATGTATATAAATATAAAAAACTTATCTTATATATATAGTATAATTTTTTGTATAGGGTGTTAGGGTAAACACTCTGGCACCTCTCTAAATCCGCCCAGGTAAACAGTTAGACCGCTCTATAACATTATTCTTATATAATAATATTTTACTATAACAATCATATTTTATATGAAATCGATCTTTCATATTATATTATATTATATTATATATAAAATATAACAATATTTCATTATAACAACAAAAAACAAATGACATTATATAGATGTTTTACTTTATACCTAATGAATAAGATGCATAATTCTACCTTTTCGTATTGGCACCACTATTACGTAGAAACTATAAAATAGCCCCATAAGATTCTCAACTGAGTCATTATAGCACATATATTTTAGTGAGAGAGAGTTGTGAAATTCTCAAACTACTCTCCAGTCCACTAGCTCGATTCACCCTTTCTCTCTCTAGAAAAAAGAACCCTTAGCGTAAACTCTGCGACCGAAGAACCCCAAGCTTCAATTCAATGGCGAACAGTAATATTCCTCGAAGAATTATCAAGGTACCTTTTTGCTCCATCTTGATCATATTTTTCGCTCGATCCATATCGATTTCATGTATAATCTTCGATTTTTAACCAATTAATGGCTTTGATCACTTCATTCGATATGGTTTTTGATCTATTGATAGTTGTTCTAACTTCTATTTAGCTGATAATTTTTCATGCTATTTGCTTTCTTATCTTACAGGAAACAACGTCTTCTCAGCGAACCTGGTAATTTTTCTCGAATTTTTGTTTTTAATTGTTATTTTTCTTAAGCCGTGTGGTATTTTGAGCTTCATTTCTAAGTTTGGAATATACTGTGATATGATTTGAGTTGTTGATTTCAGTATGTATAAGTTTTTCTTATTGAAGTTTACAGTAAGTTTGTGTGTTGATTTATATAAAGGTTTAGGAGGATTTAATGCTGATTAACTTTGAATGAAGCGCCTGGGATAAATGCGTCACCATCGGAAGAAAATATGCGACACTTTAATGTTATGATTCTTGGCCCAACACAGTCTCCCTATGAAGGTAATGGACTCGATTATAAGATTTTAAAAACCTGTTAAATATGCTTACAGCATTACTTGTTTTTGTTGATCCTCATATTGTATGGCGTAAATTGACTCTTTCGTGCTTAATTGGCTAATGATTGTTTTTGTTGCTAGTTCTTTGTTCCAGCTTTATGCTTGAACATTAATTGGCCCAATCTGATCACGTTCTATTCACATCCTTTGTATAATATTGGGCATTTATCTACTTTTTCATTAGATGTGTACTATATGGACCAAACACGAAAACTAGCTAATATCAGTCTCACTAATTAATGCTGCAGAATATGAAGTTAACTTAAGTAGTTTATAGCACTACTAACAGTGAGATGAAAGCTGCATTTGGAAACTTTGAAGTAGTTACAATAGACTAACATTTGCAACTCTCAGTAATATGAGTACCACTACCACTGTGGCATGTTTGTTATGAATGCCTTTGATGTAACTGCTATTAGTTTAAAATGTTGAATATTGGTATCTAGTAGAAACTGTTGCTAATGGATAGCATTCAGCCGCAAGACACCCATCAACCACCTTCTTTGGTTTTTTTTTTTTTTTTGAGTGAGGTAACAGTAAGATTTCTGTAGTTTTTTTAATATGCATGCATGCAGCATTCTTCTCTTTTAGCTCTTCTAATTTTCATTTATTTGATAGTAATGTAGATGATGTCTCTGGAGTTGTATTTTGAATAATATATGTTTTGACTAGAGCACAATGTTTTTCCCTTGGTTTCTCCTTTTACCTAATTTTACTTGCTTTTTTTGTGTAGGAGGTGTCTTCTAGCTTGAACTCTTTTTGCCCGAAGAGTACCCAATGGCTGCTCCTAAGGTATTTAAAACACATTAAGGATTGACAATTTCTCTGGCAATGGATGTTTTGACAAATTCAAGTTGATGTTCAGCATTCCTTATTCTTGGAATGGTATCTCAAGTTTCGGAATAGATGAGAGAATATTTGCTTTTTGACTGATTTTCGGAAGCATTAACTGCCACTTTGCATGCTGGCTCAGTTGTTAACAACACATTGATTTCTGGTCCTATATGAAGCTACATTCAAATTTGTCTTGTAATCAACTCGGATGTTGCAGTTATTGTGTGTGCCTTTTTTTGCTTGTTTTGATCTCCCTTTGCTAGCTACGTTTTGGCCCATCTTTTTTATTGATGTTGCCATTCTCTGTCATGGAGTGTTATATCTCAATTTGAAATGAGAATAATATCCGGCATTATGCCTTTTTGCTGGAAGTTATGGTCTGCTGCCTTTATGTCTGGCTACATATTGCAACATTTTACTTTAAGGAAAAGAGTGTAAAATTTCTTGCAGTTTGTACCTTGTAATTTGATCATATATTTGTTAATAGACGCTCAAGTTTGATGTGTGATTCATAGATAGAGAAGCTCATGACAGTTGAAAAATAAGAGACCTGGTCAATCCAGAACCATGTTACATAACTTTGTACATGTTTAGGTTGTTTTCTAGAAATACTGGGTTGGGTGACTGTTTTCCTCCCATTCTGCTTCCATTTATATGCAATGTGGGGTTGTAAAAATAGTATGCTTCAGATACCTTGATGGGGGTCTTACTGGAACTGTGAGTCTTGATACATGTTTGTGCTGGAAGAAATAAAATACTAATGATCAAACTGAAATGTAAAGTCTGTCTCTCTGTGGTTCGCAGCGATGTGCAAATACTTTTTGCCTAACTTCGCCTAAAACATAAAAAAGCTCTCTCTCTCTCTCTCTCTCTCTCTCCCTCCCTCCCCCATCCACTCCCCCAGCCCAAGGGCACATCCAGTTGAAAGACTCATTCTTTTTCAGTATGGCAACGACTTGGAAAGGAAAAGATCTTTCTGTTCTTTTTTTATTTTTATGAAAGGGGAGATCTTTCTGTTCATAAAAGCTTAAGATTAAAGAGTTTTATCTATAAGCTCTGAGATGGGACTTCTATATATTCTCTCTGACCTCCCACCATTATGACATCCCTTGACTTATGTTGTATTGGCATCTCTTCAGTTACTTCTCTTGGGCAATGAGTTGCATTTTATGGTGCAGCTTTGGTCCAGTCGTTAAGTAGAAAATGGTAATATTAGGGAGTGTGGTTTTCAAATTATCTTGAATCCTGGTGGCTCGGAAGGAATATCACAAAGAAACCTGGGGTGCAAGTTTGTCAACAAGTTTGGATATTCTGCTGTAAGCCTGTAAGTTTATGTTGGTGGTTTTAGATATTTAAATAAAAAAGAATCGGCTTAGGATAGTGATTCATATGGGCTCGACGCTGTGTGAGGGTTTCTTGGATTTATTATGCATAGTTGGCATTCAGACTTACAGTAGTTCTCTTAGGGGATGTTGGATAATAGGATCTCCTGTCCTTGGTCCTGGCCTGCAGAACATAATAACTCAGGCCTTAAAACACTAAGATTCCCTACTCTCTCAAATATGTGGGACTCACTCATAGCTAAGGCAATACATTTATTTATTTGTAGAGGCGTAATGATACTAAATCTGGGAGGACTGTTGGGGTAAAACGTTGCCATTTTTCCTGTGTGCTTTTCATGATAGGTTTTTTGGATGAAGTACCCAGTGTTACTTAGTCTTTGTTGGAAGCTTACTCTTTCAAATGATTGTAGGCTTATACTTAATCACGACATATACCTTTGTTCTTAATAGTTGCTAATGTTTCTTTTTTTATTCGTTTAACATGTTGTAAAGTTTGCTATTTGTATTGTGCCTGTTAGTCATGATCAACTTGCATCCTAACAGGTTCGGTTCCTCACTAAAATCTACCATCCGAACATTGATAAGGTTTGTTCTCTTTGTCAACTCTTCTGCACATGGATATTAGTCATAAAATACGTTACTTATGTGTGCCATTGTTGTGAAGCTTGGAAGAATATGTCTTGATATTCTCAAAGACAAGTGGAGTCCTGCTCTCCAGATCCGTACTGTACTTTTGAGGTATTAAATATTTTATCATGCATGAAATATTTTTCTCATCTTTCTGGGTATGCTCCAGAAGACGTAATGTATACTACGAAAATGAGCGGCAGTTGAGCTTTTAAGTTGTTAGAAGTTAAAAGTTTTTACTCTTGTTTCAGCATTCAAGCACTTTTGAGTGCTCCAAATCCGGACGATCCACTCTCTGAAAACATTGCAAAGCACTGGAAGTCAAATGAGGCTGAAGCTGTTGAAACGGGTAATTTGTGTTCTGATCCTTCTGTTTACTGCTGTAAAAGTAGAAAATTAACATCTCCTGGTTATGCAAATCTGTATATGCATTTTTCTTCAATCCTTGATTTGAGTTTCCTTTTTCTTCAATGATCCAGCTAAGGAGTGGACACGCCTGTATGCTAGTGGTGCATGAAGACATAGCAATGAAACGTTCAAAAAATAACAAAAATCATGGACTGTATTCTATTGACTGGCTTATCAATATGACTCTTTGGGTGGCTGTTAATGCCTGAACTCTTCCTGTTAACTCCTCCCATAATTGTTTCCCTGTCCTTGAAATTGTATAATTGAATTTGACCCCCTTTGGTTTTCTAATGTTCAGGAATGAACTTGTTACAGCAAAGCTGGATATGGTTTTGAGAAAAGGATTGTGTGTGTTTGATTTGGAGGAAAACATTTTTCACATAATGTTTTCCAATTTTCCGATGATTGGTTTGTCAATTTTTGGAAAAAATATCGGGAAATTGGAGATAGGAAAAATACATTCCATTCAATCCCTCCCATCCTCGAAAAACTATTTTTCTTCGTACCAAACGTATTGTATGTCATTGCAAGAGTAGTTAATGATTCAGATCTGTAGTTGGAATTGGAAACTAATGCTGCTGGCCTGCTGCTGCTGGTATGAACCTCCATAGATTTGCTTCAAGATGATGAATGTGCTAAGGGAGATCTATAGTTTTACCTTTTTTCTCTTCCTTTTTTCCGGCCCTATTTTGCATTGTTTCTTCGGGTTTGTGTGCTCCTTTTCTCTTCTTTTTTCAAAAAAGATTAGTTGTTTTTCGTTCAATCTTTTTGTCCTACCATTACACTAAATTTGAACCCGTGGGCTTTGTCTGAAAAATCAAATAGAGTTGGCCATTCAAAAGTTGATGGGCAACCATTTTGGTTCTACTTATTCTGAAGGATAAGTAGGTTTATGAGGTTAGGGGTAGATGCTCCTAATGGTGGTGTGTACCTATCATAAGCGTACAATAGGTAAAGTGAACGCCTTATCTATAAGTGATTTTCCTGATTTGGTCCCAGCACATTTGCTCTATACAATAATTGCAGTTAATTTCTCGTATTGTAGTTCATATGACTTGTCTTTTTCAAGCGATTAGGCTCCTTATAAATCCATGACAAATTTGCCAAAGACAACTGCCTAGCAACAAGCAATTGCAAGGTTAACAAGGCATTACAATTACATGACTAATGAATGTTGCTTTATGCTCTCTGTCCCAATTTATATGATGTATTTTCATTTGGCACGCACAGAAATAAAAGTAGATTTTTGAATCTTATGGTCTAAAATAAGTCGAATAAATTTGTGTGATTATATATTATCTCATTTTGCGTAAAAGATAAATTTTAAAGTTAAATTGTTGTCAAATAAGAAAATATGTCATTCTTTTTGGGATTTGACTAAAAAAAAAGTCATTCTTTTTGGGACAGAGGGATTAAATAATTTAGTTAAATGACAACCAATTCATATATTAACAGCTATAAGAAAAATACCATAAATTGGAATTTTCCTCACAATCACATGGTAATAAGAACTCAAACGTGAAAACGGGATGATAATACGATATGATGACAATGTTGTAGTTGTTATTGATCAAGAAGGAAATTCAAAAGGAACTCAATTTTTTGCAAATTATTAACATTAACCGTTCAATAATTTGAATATTAGAAAGTGAATATAGGTGAATACTTTTTCCATTTCAATTTATATGATATTTTTTTAGACATTTCAAATTGTTTGATATTATTAACTAACAGGAGTAATATCATTCTATATCACTTCCATAATAACAAAAGTTCGAACTCATTTAGCTATTCGAGTCTAGACTTCGATGTATATCTAGTCTTGCGAACAATATTTTAAAAAACTAATATCAGCGTAAATGTTCGTAATATAAAATGAATCAATTGGGGTGTATTTGGTTGATAGTATAGATATTATGATAGGAGAAGCTTTAATGTGTTTGGAGGGAATATACCAATATCTAATTAAACTAGTTCAATTATGGCATTGATAAAATTTATTTCCAGCCATACTGCACGATGGATTACAAGATTGTTTAAATCGGGCAGTCAAAATCTCCTACTCCAGAGATCAAACTTTACTAACTTGTGCAAGTCATGCCACGTCAAAAAAGTACAGTGATATAGAAATCAGAAGCAAGCAAAGAGTAGACAAGGATTATGACGTTGGAGTTACTATAGTACATAGGACCTTACTGTCAGAATACATGACACATGTTTCATATAACCTATTATTACTGTATCAATGTTTATTACTTCTTTTTTTTTTTGATAATCTAGGTTTTACTTAACACTCAGCTACTTGTTGGTATGACGTCCCGGAGATGATGGGACCGGTCCTTCAAGACCCCACCACCAGGTAAATCGCGGGATGTGCACACATGGTCGGTGCCTTGCGTCCAAGCGGATCAATCTTCTGAGGTTGACCCCTCCACAGGCCCCCTCCACAAGGCTTGGCGGAGACCGAACCCACACTGCAACATGCCCGCGCGGATTTTAGCGCCCAGGCTTTACCACATGTATGTGCCCCGGAGGACGATATCCGGAGGGGAGAATCGAACTTGCGACCCTAAGGCCGCAAAGTTGACTCCCTGCCAGCAAGATGACCCCTCTGGATATGTTTATTACTTTCTTCATTTTAATTTATGTGATATTTTTCTTAGTCACTTAACAAAAATAAAATTTTGACTTTAAACTTTTTATTTTAAACTTAATGAGATAACTTATAAGAATGAGGGTACCATGTCCAATACTTGGGTTCGATTCTCCTTGTAAGCAAGTTTCTTTTTCAGACTCCACCTATGGTATTATACAAAGTATGTTATTTTTGTTGAGAGAATTTATAGCTATAAATTTCTATGACTTATTGTAAATCAAAGTTTCAAGAGTCTTCTCTTTTTCTTTTTCTTTTTCTTAATTAGTTCAATTAGGCATTTTTATATAAAGTGGGAGTATTACTTTAATTTCTCCCTTAATTATAGTAAATTACAGTAATATAATTTGAAGTAAATAAAAGTGCAGATAATTTTTTATCTGAGCACTAATCTATTAAGACCATGACCCAATCCATCAGAGCAACGGTTACATTTTTCTAAGGGGCAATAATGGACCATGATCTGAATCTGATCTCATCAGCACTGATGTTTCTAGAAAGCTTTGGTCCAAACCAATTCAATGTTTACGTACTCCGTACATACTCTTCTCTCAAGCTACTCAATAGGGGAGTTTTTTAGGCTGTCTTGTAGCTTTTATTGTCTTTACTCTTGTCCAGTTATACTATATTTACTATAGTTAAATGACAAATTTGCTTGCTCCATTCATATCCCTACTTTATGTTAACTTACTATGATTGAATGAATAATTGAAGTAAAAAGACGTAAGTCATATACAAACTGGTTCACATTTACTGGATTATTCTTCTGTCTCATTTTATGTGATACAATTTAAATTTTGAGCGTTAAATTTTTTTATATTGACTGTAAATTCGGACATGCAATCTTTTAATTTTTTAAAAAATAATTTACATTTAGAAACTACATAAAAAATAATATAACTCACAATAATTAACAATTTAAAATATCTAAAGGGCATACGAATAAATCGCGGTTAAAGATCTTATTTGACTCTCAAAATCTTAACTGTATCACATAAATTGAGACAGAAATAATAATGATTTTTCCTATTATTCTTCTACTTCAACCAGAGTTAATTTTTTATGTGACATCTCACATTAATTATCTTTTTCAATTTGACAAGACGACTAAAAGTGAACTAAAGTAACATTTTGACGTTTTTATAATCATTAAAAAACTTCCAAAGTGGAATGGCCAATGGGTCCTTAGTAACACAATGACTCGAATTAATCTTATTAAACTACCCCCAATCGTTTAAGAATCAAACAAATTGACAAGAAGTCAAAACTTAAAATAGCAATTTTCATATTATCACCAAAAGAATTGAACCATCACCAATTGTGGTAGGGACGCACCCACGCGGTTCTCTTTATTGCAAAAAGATTTTTTAAAACAAAAAAATCACTCGGAGGATAGAAGGTGGAGATATATTATTTACGAGGTATACTGTAACGAATGTGTCTTTAGCCTAACTTAAACTCAAAAACTAACTTGTAAGGTGAGGATTGTCCAAGTTCATATAAGGAATTCATAATCTCATTCAATTTTCGATGTGAGACTCTTAACATATACGAGCGATGATATTTGTAAAACGCACGAAATGTTTATATAAGGAGTATATGTTCCCATTTCATTTTCGATGTGAACGTACGAAATATTTATTATTATTCAAAAAAAATAGTACATAAAATAAGATTTCATAAGTTTAAAGAATATCACGTTTCACTTGGGACCAATGGGTTTTTTGTCATCTAATTTCCCCTGCCGAAAGGTATTTGTCATTTTCAGCCGCCCAAATATTTGTTTTTTTCATTCCCCATTAATATATTATTATTCAACCACCTATTCTCAATTTTAGTATCTCTAGAGTGGTTTAGCTTGAACCAAGCATGAGCTAATAATGACAAAAAAATTATCCACACCACATATTTATACTAAATTAAACAATAAATTAAATTAATATCTATTAGGGAACTAACCGAAATATCCCAAAAATAAAGTAATTACCCGCCCCATGTCTCTTCTAAACTAATTATCATCCATACCCCTCGCCCAAAACTATTTACCCGACATATCCCCTCGCCCAAACATCTTCCTCCATGATACCATCGCAGTATATTTATATATCATAATAGTATCATAGAGGACTAAGAGAAGGACTCAAGCAGTCGTCCATGATACCATCTTAGTATATTTATATATCATGATGGTATCATGGTCCTGAGGAGTGTCTCATTGAAGGACTAAAGCAGTCCTCCATTATACCATCAAAATATATGTATATAAGACAATGATATTATAGAGGGGGTTTTCGAGAAAAGTGTATTTTTTGAATAAACGAATATGATCATCCATGATACAATCTCAGTATATTTATATACCATGATGGTATCATAGAGGACTAAGAAAAGGATTGATCCAATCTTTTATGATACTATCTCAGTATATTTATATACCACGATGGTATCATAATTGGGGAGGGACATCTCGGGTAAATAATTTTGATTTTTTATGGGGTACGAAGTAATGGAGGTAGGGACAGGTAACTATTTTGGTTTGAGGGGCACACACATTCTTTCCTCAATATATTACTTATCCGTAATTAAGTGATAAAAATGTTGATACTAACTTTTTGTATGGTTTCCAAGTCAGTGTCCAATACTCATTTTGAGTGTCAACTAGTTTAAATTAGCATTGTAAAATCTCACTTTGAAGATAAAACATTCGCTATCAAATATGACTCTATCCACAAGGTCAAACTCCAGATTTCTGGTTAATAATAGACAAGTACTTATCACTAACCGAAATGTTTGATTAATGATGGAATACTTACTTACCATTCAACTTTTGGTTAATGATGGAGTACTTACTACCCACTAGAACGTTTTTAAAGATGAAGTACTTATCATCCATTGGAATATTTTGTTAATGATGCCACTCACCAAAACGTTTGGTTAATGATAAAGTAATTGCCACCCACCAAACGGTTTGGTTAATATGGAGTACTTGCCACCCCTCTAGGACATTTGGTAGTACAAATACATAACTATTTGTTCTAGCTTATTAGATTTCTAGACAGTTTCATATAATCGACTCTAATTTATTTAAAATGAGGATTTTATTTATTGATATTTATTTTTAATATTCAAGATCCGAATATTTGTTCAACTTCTATTCAAAATTCGTGTTCACATTGCCAAGTCAAAAAAATTCTAGTCACGGGAAATAAATTACACTGTATGGGCTGGACAAAGAGTACACAAAAATCACCTTCGACTGACAAGGCAAAGGCGGCTATGGCGTTAAAAAAAGTTTCAGCAAGTCGGCGCAAATATTGCACAATTTTATTCAAAGACATTATTATTATTTATTATTATGAGAGTGGGGACTGTTTGGAAGTTGGCAACTTAAATGCTTACATGTGATTTTTTACAATGAAGAAATGATGAACTCTTAAAAGTATAACCCTCTAGAAGAGGGCTCTTTACTCACCCACACCAATAAAAAGCCAATGACAACTAAAAATGGGAATAAATTTATCCAACCCTATCAACTTGTACATGGCCATCATTTTTCTTTCTTTTAAATAAAATTGTGATGTCAGGATTTGCACACACATCAGACTGATTTTACGAGGCATCTACTGCCTCCCACCATCTCTGTCCACTAAGATTTGAACACATGAAAAAAATTACTTTATTTTTATTTCATGTGAAATGTAAACCTAAGACTTCATCGTTCTCAACCTAAATTCATTGATTGCTAGGCCAACCCCAATATAGGCATCCCATATTCTAGTCCTACCCATCCCTACCTAAAACCAAGATGAGGTAGGCTTAGAGGACCATAAATTAAGGTGTATGTGTTTCATGTGAGTGATAATATACAAGCATGCCTTACATTGAAAATGCTATCCATGGCAACCATAACCTGACATGGATAAGTGGAAACACACGAGACTTTGGATGATGATTTCGTCCCATATATCAAGTCTTAGTAGACATAGTTACCTAATATTTCTGCGATGACAAGTAACAAATATATATGATAAAATAGTCTAGATGCATGAGACTAGATCAACACAGTAATAGAAAAGGGACTTTAAAGGATTGCAAATAGACAAACCAAGAAATGGACAACAGCAACAACCCCATAAGAGAGTAATAATTCTACGAAATCCTAACACTGCCCTCTTCACCAGACCAACCACGTAATAAGAACCGACCATCAATTAAAATTTGTGTACTTTTGACAAGCTGGAAATTTAGAATCTTTATATGCAAATGACTAGATTGAAGGAGAGTCTTGGAGTAATCGATAAAGTTGTTGTCATGTGACCAGGAGGTCGTGGGTTCAAGCCGTGGAAATAACCTCTTGCAGAAATGTGAGGTAAAGTTGCGTACAATAGACCCTTGTGGTCCGGCCCTTCCGCGGACCCCGCGCATAGCGGGAGCTTAGTGCACCAAGCTGCCCTTTTTTTATGCAAATGACTAGATTTCGTTGAGAAATTGATATTATAATTATAGTGACCATCAAGATTGTCCTACTTGTAAGCCCAACACATCAATTCTTTAAGAGGATTGTAAAAGAACAAAAAGCAAGTACATAGGTTAAAAGGGTACTTAACAAGAAATGGAAACATAAACTACTACTCAATCTCAAACAAGTAAAAAAAGTTTTTCATTTTTTTTGATAGAATGGTTGAGCAAAGAAACATAGTATCAATAACATCATCATATTCATCATTCTCTTTCACTAACCCATAAATTCCCACCATAACATCCAATTTCCTCCCTCCTTGGCCTCCAATGGTTTTGTATATATGATCATAAATATACATGTTTAAGATCCTCATCTAAAGCCAGCCAGCCACTTCTCTTCTTTCTAAATGTTCAACTAAAATGGCCATAAAAATCAATTTTACAATGTTCACTAAATATTTCTCCTCGCAAATGAAGTTTATACTAGGGAAGGACAGCCTAAAATTTTGCAAAAGAAAAGTGATTTAAAAAGGGGGAAAAGGAAGAGATTAATGGAGATGGAAAGAAGTTGGAACCAAGACAGCAATGAAGAATGAATGAATAAATTAAAAGGGAAAAAAATGAAGACTAAACTAATCCCTCTGAAGGCTGCTGGCTTTTTAGCTGAATTGGCTCCTTAATGAGATAATTATGCAGTAGCTCAATTTTTTCACAACAGGCAACGGCGACGAATTCAAGGTGATTGGAATGGTGAGGGATAATAGGCGACAGAAGCACGACTACATTGTAATCATGAACTTAAATACTGTAATGCCTCACCGACGATTCTAACACCTCTTGACTTGGGCAAATCATCTCCTTCACACGGCATCCCTTTTTGTAAATCTTAAATGTTGGTACAATTCTAACATTCTCTGCAGCAGCAACTGCTGGGCTCTCTTCCACATCCACCTTCAACAGAAAAGAGGAAATCAATATAGGGATAATTACAATTTTGGACCGCTCAGAAGAATAATAGCGAGCAAATGTATAGGTCTAGCATATTAAGTATAAATATACATAATCAGTGTGTAGGTTTTGTAAATTCTGGCTAGCGCACGTAATTAATTTCGGTTGACGGAACAAAAATTAAAAAATCCCATTAATATAAGGTTTCTTCATATGTATGCTATGCATATAAAATAATCAGAAATTGCTCCATCAAGAAAAGACAAGACACTGCTATAATTGTTTACCTTGAGAAAATTTATGGAAGGATACTTGGTGGTTAAAGTGTCTAAGAAAGGGGATATCTGCTTGCATTGTAGGGTGGATGCTGCATTAAAATGGACAACAGATGCACCTGCAGTTTCCAACAATAATCTCTGAATTGCAGAAAATGACTAATGAATATCAAGCTATAAAGGCAGGAAAACATACAATGTGATGAAATCGCAGCTCGGAATTGCTCGAGACCGGAAACCGATTCCACCTCCCCGCCAAATTTCATATTGTGAACGTCTTCTCCACGTGATTTCTTTAATGCAACTTGAGCATGGAATAACGATTCAGCAACCTCACTGTCATACGGAAGCTCTTTCTTCAAAACCTCATAGTCTCTAACAGCTTCAGCCCATCTTTCAAGCTATAATTGATTAACAGTCAAAATTGATTTTTTTTACTCAACAGCAGGAACAGCAAGTGATAATATATAAAAGATTTTAACATGGCATGTTACCTTGGTGTTTGAGGCAGCTCTTCGAAGAAGGGCTTTAGTGTAATTTGGCTGGAAACTGAGAGCACGAGTGCAATCATCCACAGATTTTTCCCACTGGCCGAGTTTATACCAGCAAGCTGCTCTATTGCAGTATAGAACTGAATTTGAAGAATCACGCCTGAGACCTTCCCCATAAGCAGCACATGCTTCAGTATACCTTTCAGATTTAAATAGTTCATTGCCACGAGCACGAGCCCGTCCCACCAACCTCACATTGTTGAGAAAAACTGATACTTCAATATTTCGAGGGTCAATCTGTCCAGCTCTATCAACTGCACTGACTGCATTTCCAAACCTGCAAATATTCATGATCCAAATTCTCATACTCCCGCACAGCCTATTAAAAAATTAACAAATCATTCCGAACTGACCTTCCAAAAGCCAGGTCAATTTGAGCTTGAACAAAGAACACATATGCCTCTGAAACCATCCCGAAAATTTTTGATTGAGATGATGAGGTAGATGTTTCATGCTTCCGAGTAGTTGATAGGCCCAATTCTGCATCCTCTACTTGATGTAGCTTTAAAAGAGCTTCCGCTCTACATGCAAATAGCTGTAAATTCAATTTCAGTATTCAGTATCAGCATTTAAATTTGGTATTATTACAGTCCAATGCCTTTCGGTGATCTAATTTACAAAATAGCCCGCAAATGTATAGGTTTTGTATATTAAGTATAAATATACATACAATATACATAATCAGCGTATAGGTTTTGTATATTTCGGCTAGCACCCGTAATTTATTTTGGCCGACGGGTCAAAAATGAAAAAAAAAACTTTAAATTTTCATGCATTATTTTCTTTTACAATGAGTTGAACCACTAGTATTGCATTGCTTTACCTGAGGAGATGCATCTGCTCCAGAAGCAATGGCTGCATTGGCTTCTCTTAACGTGCTTGTCCAATCACCAACTCTTCGTGCGTCGGTGCACTTGCCAATATGTTTTTCAACTGCTTGTAACTTCTGCAACTCAATTTGATCTGGATCATGCCCTTGGAAACAAATGTGAACTCTGGCTTTCTCAACCTGTCCGAAACTACAAGCCTTACAAGAATTAGATTGCTTACATCACAATGCAAAATAAGCAAGGTGAATTAAAAGAACCTAATTCAGATAAGGATGCGGCATGATGCTGAAGCAAGTGTGTAACTGGAAATTCATGAAGAAAATTAGATTTTCATCAATAGAATTGTTAGTGGAAAAGCTACCAACATCTAACTAGGTATAGACAAGAAAAAAATTTAACTTTGAAGCTGAAGTCCAATGGAAATTAAGATGACTAGAAAAATACTAGGCCTGCCAACACTTATTGCACTTCAGCCAACAAGCATCATAATAAGACATAAACGTGAACTAGCGTGATGATGCCAACAGGGGCGGAGCCAAGTGGGTGGAAGAGGGTTTGACGAAAAATTACACTATATATACAAGGTTAAAATTATATTTTGTTATGTATATATAGTAGATGTGAAAATCCGGGCTCCGCCATTGCTGCCAACGATTACTAAAGATGATCAATAAACCACAAAGTAAGCCACTGCAACAAACAAAATAAAAATTGAACAACACCACAGTGTTTTGACTGGCTAAGAACCAGGAAAAAACAGTACCAAGGGTGGTAAAAACAACAGGAAAAATGATAGAAGGACAACCCTGTGAGAAATGGGCTGTCCTGTAAAAAAGGGGCAAACATAGGGAATAAGTAAACAGTGAAAATGAAAAATGGGCATACATAGGGAAAAAATAACAGTAATATAGCCAGAACAATCCAAAAGAGGCCAAACCATCAAATTCAGATCAGCTAAATAAGAAGGCGCATCCACCCTTAGCACAAATGAAGATCAAAATCATCAAAGTTCATAACTTTTCAACATCTCATTTAACTTTTCAACATTTCATATGGTAAATCACACACAGAAAGTTTTAAATTATTCACCCACAACAACGGGTATAGTTGTTGTCATGTGACCGGGAGGTCATGGTTCAAGCCGTGGAAACAACCACTTGTAGAAATGTGAGATAAAGGTTGCGTACCGGCCCTTATCCGGACCCGCGCATAGCGGTAGCTTAATGCATCGGGTTGCCCTTTTTACACATTGCCAAGATTTGTGATAAAAATAAGCAAAACATGCATAAAGATTGTAAAGATTAAAGCTTTATTAACTAACTTACCTAAGTAACAAAGATCCTAATCGATGGTGTGCTCTTGCATATGATGGATCCAACCTAATAGCTTCTTCACATTCCCTCACCGCCTCCGGTAACCGCTTTAAACCGATCAACGCCGCCGCCCGGTTACAATGGTAAGCAGCATTGCCCGGAGAAATAGCTATTGCTTTATCATAAAGACTTAAAGCCTCAACAAAACAACCCTTTTTATAACTCTCATTTCCTAATGTCTTCAACTCCTCCGGATCATTATTATTCAAGATTCCTCTTTTCATTGTCTCTCTTGAATTTGCCGCCGTGGCATCAACCCCACCCGATTTTTGACCCGCACCGCCCCGCATTATGCTACCATGCCCGTAATAACCCGTACCCGAACCCAATACATCAGTTTTCGATGACTTACTAGCCATTCCGGTTTTCAAAATCTTGCCGGAGGGACAGATGTTTCCGGTGGGTAGAGCATTTAAAGGAGGTGAAGTTACGGCACCACCGGAGTAAGACCGCGCGTGACCTGGCTTAAATCCACGCGCTTTAGGTGAGCTTTCGACTTCACCGGAATGACTTGAATCGGACTTTTTTGGACCCAAATGAGAAGAAGAACCGTTATTCCGACCCGATACCGATCCAGATGAACCAGAACTACTACTTGTAGTGGGTCCACTTTGGCGAGTACGTAAAGGAGAAACAGGTGAACCCAGATCGAGTTCTCGAAAATCAGGCTTGTTAATTTCAAGTCCATTTTTATCTTCAACGCAAGTCAATGAGTTCCTTAACCGGTCAGTTAACCCATCAACTCCTATTTCCAAGATGGGTCTTCCAGATTCCGCCATTTTTACAACCCCTTCAGTTCAGTTTGCCGTAAAAATGTTAACTTTAATACTGTAAGTGTCTCAGTATAATGAAGTGAGACTGAACAATGTGAGATGAAGAAGAAGAAGCAAATGAAAGAAAGGATATGAAGAAGACATGTAAGAAACGAAGAAAGAGAGGAAAAGAGATGGGATCTCGTGATATAAAAGAATGAATACTCAGCGTTGGGAAGAAAGAGAAACAGATGAAGAAAGAGAGATTGGCTGATTTTTAATCATTTTTGTGCTGTTCGGTTAAAATTTAATATTTATTTTTAAGTGAAAAAATTATGAATTAAAATTTGTACCTTATAGCTTTTGATTTATAATCTAATTTTTTATTTTTTTTCGTGAGGAGATTAATTAAAAAGGGATTTGCTGGGTTCATCATCATATATATTATATATTTTTTTTCGACTTACGCCATACTATTTCTGAAGATAGTAATCTCGATTCCTCAACACTACTATCAGTAAATCGTAAAATATGCTTAAATAATCAATATATCATATATTCACCGGCTGCTTCACGAGACAACCTTGCCTTTTGTCTCTACTTCTTTTCTATCTTCTCTTTTTTTTCGATTGTTGTTTAATATTTATATTAAAATTTAATTATATTTGAATTTATGTTATATTAAGTTTAATTTTGGAAAAAATATTTTTTACTAAAAAAAATTCAGACTCTAAATTTAAACTCGAAATCTAATTAAAAAAAACAATCTCATTCACGGGACCACGTCTCTATTTTCTCATTTCTCTCTCCCCCATTTACTCTTCTCCTGACCCCTCTTTTTCTTCCTCAATTATTTACTGCTCCTTGTTTTGTTTTTGTTTTCTTTCTCTTTTTTTCTTTTTTCAATGCCACTTCTTTATATTCCTAACCCTTTAACTTCTCCACTATTTCTCTCCCCTTTCTCCCTTTTTTTTTTTCTTAAACCATTTTTAAAGTAAACTAATTGATTAATTCAAATTTATATTGTATAAGTTCATTTAGAATTCCAAGTAACTTAATACTTTTTTATTAAGGGAGCATAAATCATAATCATATCTCATTAAGATCAAGTCGCAAAAAGAGAATAACACTATCCCAAGCATAAGTATTAAAACTCTATAGTGTTCATGCAAAATTGTACATTAATTTCTTAATTCTTTTTTAAAATGTAAAATTCAAAATGTAGAATCTAGGTGAAATAGTAATAATATCATATAAAATAAGGTAGGGAAAGTATTATTTAGAGTAAAAATATATTTCTTAACTATGATTTCTATGAAAATTATTAACCATTTGCAATAAATGTTCTTATACTATTTTTCATGTAGTAGGTGAGTACTATTCACATTATATATTCCCTATATTCATTGATATCAGCACGAAAAATAGATCATTTGACTTATAAGTCTACTGTATTGTTGATTTTTGGGGAAAATGATAGTAGTTATTAAAAAGTAATATTTCTTAAATATATGTGGTGACTTTGTTCTTTTTTTTGGGTCGTAATATGGTAACTCGTAAATCTTTAATGCAAATAACCCATTTATCCATATCAATTATCTTTGCCTTATAGTTTTAGATCATACGCAGGGAAATGAAGGAAAGTAGAGGTTGAATTTGACTACAATAGCTAGATTTTGGTAAATAGAGTTGAGCTGAAAATAATAAATGATTAAAAAGTTACTCATACAATATATTTACATCAAATCATATCAACGTATCATGATTAAGTTATCTAATATGGTGAGAATCGGGGATTGACATAGGCTTTGCCATATAATTTCAATAGAACTAGTAGTTTTGACCTAGACCATATATTTATATTAAGAAATAGTAAATATGTATAATAATAAAATGCAGAACTTTATTACTAGCACTTGAAGCCTTTAATTTGTTTTAACACATAATATGCATATATTGATGTAGTGTAAATATTGCTACAAATAAATCTTACCCATAAGAAATGTTACGGGCTTTCTTCAATGGTCCAACTATGTACTTCTGTGGGCACAAACATATAATATCATGTCCTTCCTTTTTCTCAGTCTGGATTTACCTCACATTCAATTTTTTTTTCCTTTTAGACTTATATATGTGTTTAAAAATTTACCTAACATGTATAATTCAATAAGTTATTATTTTAGAATTCACAACCGTAAATACCAAAAATCCAATTTGCCTCTCTATCTCAAATTGGTTAGAGCAAACTGTTGGTTCTCTATTGTACTTTATAAAGCAGTACGGGAAGTAAATAACTATTACAAGTGTTCGAAAGGATAAATAAATGGTCAATCTTCAAAACTGCCTCAAGCTTGTTGTGTCTTGAATCTTGATAACCTTGCAAAACCAATGTTGAGAACTGTCGCAAGCTTGTTGTGTCTTGAATCTTGATATCCTGAAATCAAGAAACAACTAAATCTGGACGGTTACAACGTTGTGTGTTGAGTCGAGGAATTGCCCTCTGTCCTTAAGACAAGATTGCCCCGTATATATGCTTTTACGTTAGCGGGCAATAGTCTCCCAAGATAAAACAACACTTTAATCTCAACGCTACAAAGCCAATAGGTTGAGCCTGGCGAATAAAACAAATATGAATTGACTTGCTGAAGGTATGGAATAGGAAGGAAGAGTTTCTCTTTACTCTTCTCTTTTGTCTCTGTAGTGTATATCTTGTGTATATAAGGGTGTTTACTCACTGTTTTTCAAGCAGAATTTGCTTACTGTTTTGTGCTATTTTGATCACGAATGTCTTTGTTTTCTATGTCTTTCCCGTGGCTGAATTGAGCCAAAGGAGGCTCAATATATAGCATGGAGGAGGGGCTATACAACTGCCCAAAACATGGCTGTTAATGGCCATTAGGAGGGCATTAAACAGCCAAGTAATGGTTGTTAATGGCCATCAAGGAGGCTGCTTAAATGGACATGAAGGAGGGGTGAAAATGAAGGAGTTAATCAGCCAAGTAATGGCTGGTTAATGCTCTATAAAACAGTCCAACAGTAGGCAGAAAGTTTTCTGCCTTCCGTCACCCCAAAACCAACTTTCCAGAAACTCTGGGGACCAAACTGTAAATATTGAAACTTCAGAGACCAAACTGTACATATAAAAGAATTCGGGGATCAAACTGTACATCTGACAAAGTCCTCTGATCCAAAAGATAATATCAGAAAGTCCCCCGAGCCCGGACCGGACGGGCGGCGGCGCGCGTGTGGGCTTAGCCTTGAACGTAAGCACATCTAGGTCCTCCCTCCTTTAAACACATGGGATACCCCTTGGGGTCCCAAACCCTTTACCACATTAGAGACTTATATAGAGAGCAATTCTTCATATTCCCACCGATGTGGTAGATTTGTCCCACACCACATTTTCATGCCTCAAACACCTTACTTCGTGGACCAATATCTCTTTCATTTCTCAACGAAATTTGACGATTCTTGGCCCTACGGTCATCTACTCACTTCGTAGATCATGCATGTGCAAAGAGACAAGGTCTCCAACATGCGGAACACTAGTGTTTAATTCATCAAAGATGGATGGACGCATCTCCCCGCCAAAGGTAAATTTCCAACACAAACATTCCTCCATTTTTGCAAAATTAGAAAGGTATTCAATAGAAAATATTGTTTACTAGCTAGGCAAAAATTATTGTGATCTCTCAAAGAATTTTTTTTATCAAGTCGCTAGCCGTCTAATAAAAGACAAAGCGTTGAAAAAGAATATCACAATTATACAAAGTACTATAATAAAAGAGTTTATAAGAAAACGGCTCTCCCTTGTCTTTACTCTTTAAATGTCAAATTCAATTGTACACATTATGAGCTCCACAATTATATTTGTATTATGAGAAAGAAAAAGAAAAAAAAAAGAGGATGGGTTGAAGGAAAAGTAGTTATCGATCGGTTTAACTCCATATGAATCTTATTTCTTTCACATTTTTTCTATTTTATTTTGGGAAAGTGAGAACTCGAGATAGGAAAAAGGAGAAGAATATAATTTGTAAAACTCGAACTTTAATTTGCACATGTAAAATATAAGATGCATAGCAATTATATTAGTACTAAACAATCACTCAATTATATCTCCTATACGAGTTTTTGTACACGAACCATGTCAAGGATCTTTTTAAAGGGAAATTAACTTAAATAACCTTCGTTTCAACCAAATATAAGATGCATAGCAATTATATTTGTACTAAAAAAATTCTCAGTTATCTTCCCTACAAGTTTTGTACACAAACCAAGTCACGGATCTTATTAAAGAGAATTAACTTAAATAACCTAAAGGAATATGTTCCATGTTTTTCATTGATCATTATGTACAATATATATAGTGTTACATAATTATCTACTCCTTTACAAACTAGGTAATTAATCTTCCTAATTATAATTGGACTACACTTCATAAGTACACTTGAACTACAATTTTACTTAATATAGGAAATGTACAATATTCTATCATACCCCCGCAGTCGAAGCGGGAGGTTCTCGTATGCTGAGACTTGCTCAAAAATAATCAAAGAGTATGTGCGGAAGCCCTTTAGTAAATATGTCAGCTATCTGATATCTGGAAGGAACATGAAGAGCACGAACTTGTCCACGAGCAACTTTCTCACGTACAAAGTGAATATCCATTTCAATGTGTTTAGTGTGCTGATGTTGAATGGGATTGCCGGAAAGATATATCGCACTTACATTATCACAATAAACTAATGTAGCCTTGCGGATTGGGCAGTGGAGTTCCAATAGAAGGCTACCTATCCAACAAGACTCAGAGACAACATTCGCGACTCCTCTGTACTCAGATTCGGCACTGGATCGAGACAGAGTATGTTATCTTTTAGAAGACCAAGAAAGCAAGTTATCTCCGAGAAAGACACAGTACTTGACGTGGAGCGACGAGTATCCGAATAGTCATCCCAGTCAGCGTCAGAATAAGAGGTGAGACCAGAGAGTGTGGACTTGTATAGGTGGAGGCCGAAGTGAAGAGTACCTTGCACATAACGCAGAATACGTTTGAGCGCATTCATATGTGCATTCATCGGGTTGTGCTTATGTAGGCATATTTATTGCACGGCATAGGATATATCTGGTCTCGTGAAAGTGAGATATTGTAATACTCCTGCTAAACTGTGATAGTGAGTCGAGTCAACATACAGAGAACCTGAAGAGGCACTGAGTTTGGAATTAGTGTCCACCGGTGTGTGGGCCAGTTTGCAAGACGTTATGTCTGCTCGATCAAAGATCTCTTAGGCGTACTTCCTTTGACAAAGAAATAAGCTACCTACATATCGCATAACAGCAATGCCCAAAAATAGCTAAAGGGACCCAAATCCTTTATAGCAAACTTAGAGGCGAGGAGTGACATGATGGATCGGCGAAGTGCATCAGAAGATGTGGTGAGGATGATATCATCAACATATAGTAGGATGTATGCCATGTCATTACCCTTGCTATGTATGAACAGTGAATGATCAAATCTGCTATGTTAAAAACCGATAGAGGATACAAAATCACCAAACCGTTGGTACCATGCACGAGGAGCCTATTTTAATCCATAGAGTGATTTCTTCAAAAGACACACACAATCTGGATGAACTGGATCCCTGAATCCTATAGGTTGTGCAAGAAAGCATTTTTGACGTCAAACTGATGAATGGGCCAAGCTTTGGATAAAGAAATACTGAGAACGGTATGAATAGTCGCCAATTTCACTATCGGGCTGAAGGTTTCATCAAAATCCACTCCCACTTGTTGAGACCTGCCATCACCTACAAGACGACATTGTGCCTCTCAAAAGAACCATCAGATTTCTTTTTATGTAAAAAAATCCACATAAAATGAATAATATTAGCATCAGGAGAACAGGGTACTAGATCCCACGTCTTATTTTTAATAAGAGCAGTTTATTTGTCAATCATTACATTTTTCTAATTAGGATCGGATAAGGCGTCTTTCGGATTACGAGGAATAGGTGAAAGGGCAACTGAAGTGGACAAGTTAAATAGTCGTTTGGGTTTGGAAATGGCGTGCATAGCACGGGTTTCCATCGTCCTATGGGTGCCGCGGGGGGTGGACGGGATCAATAAGTGGTTGGGCAGGCCGGTGACCGAGAGTTATCGGAGGTTGGCCGAGAATGGGCAGCGGTGGCGGGGAGAAGTGGCAAGGGCACTGGCCGGGAAGAAGAGACAGTGATGTCGGACAACCGAGTGGGACTGTTTCGAGGTGCCTGTGGCGGGGCTGTCTGGCCCACCCGACACGGTGACGAGACAATGGGAGGTGGGTCGGGCGCCGTGTCGGTAGCAGCTGATTTTGCAAGTGATGAATTAGAAGGTGATTGAGGTTGTCGTTTAAGAAGTCATAGGAATTTGGAGGTGGAGAATGAAGTTTTGCATAGGGGAATTGAGACTCATCAAATATGACATGTCGAGAAATAATTATTTTTTGGCTGGACAAGTCGTAATAGTTGTAACCTCGATGATTAGAGGGGTAACCAAGAAATACACACAGGGTGGACCTAGGTTTTAACTTGTTGATTTGTGTGGAGGGATGGAGGGGGTAGCACAAACATTCGAAAGTTCGTAAATGCTTATAGGAAGGATCCGAAGATAGAGAACTTGAGTTTGAGAGACTTGTTTGGGAGAATGTTCAAGAGATAAGTTGTCATTGATAGAGCGTGATGCCAAAAAATGTGGGGGAGGAGGTTTCCGAGAAATTCAAGAAAAGAGAGGAGGAGGTCGGCGGCCACCGCGAGGGTAAGGTGGCCGACGGCTAGAGTGGGGAGTTTTTAGGGTTTGGCTGCTGATACCATAAAGGAATATGTTCCCTGCTTTTCATTGATTATTATGTACAATATATATAGTGTTACATAATTATTTACTCTTTTACAAACTAGGTAATTAATCTTCCTAATTACAATTGGACTACACTTCCTAATTACAATTGGACTACAATTTTACCTAATATAGGAGATGTACAATATTCTATCATAACCTTCTTCTTAACCGTAACACATAATTATTTGGAACACAACAAAACAAATACATGGCAATAGTAACTGTATTTTGTTTAATCATCCAATATCAAATTCTCGCCGGCCTGAATAATCAGAATCCGTGCAACATAAAGCTCAATTAAGGAGTTCTCCGATTTCAAAACTCAAACTATAAAAGTAACTTGGCATGTGAATATTATTGCTTGAAATAACGCAATATAAACAAGTAGAGAAAACCAAACCATTAATTTTTCACTTTTTGCAGATAAGACATTGTGGAGCATTGAGCTATTATTGGATGTCTTTGAATCTTGGACTTCTATGTGAATGTATAAATCAAAGAAAGCAATTGCATAGTTGATGCTCTGGCTCGTATGTGACACAATGATAACCTGGGTAATTAGCATGAATGTCCCAAAGAATTGGAATATGTACTAATAAATCATGTTGGTCATCTTGGATTTCGTATAAAGAGTTTTTCGATCTTGGCCCTTTCTCCCCTATCGAATGAAAGATAGGACTCTGGTCTTCCCGACAGGGAAGTTTGTAGGGGGTACGCATCCAGTCAGCGCATAGCGAATGAAAAAAGCGTTCATCCTGGATTCTCTTCCTCAAGAAAAATGTCTATCAATTGATCCCTATTCATTCGGTCAAAGTCTCCATTTTTCGGGGTTATCTTTAATTTTTGCCCCTTAAATTGAAAATCTTTAAATTTTCTTCACCTAAAATTCATGTGTTCCGGGTTCGAACTCCCGCTCAAACAAAAACTAAAAAAAATCACAAGGCATAGTTTGGAGTTCGCAAGGCAGAGATTACCTACAAACTATGTCTGAAGGCAGAGTTTCAAACTCTACAGGCAGAGAGGCATAGTTTTCCTTAAGGCAGACAAAATTTGCATGCAAACTCTACCTTAAAGGCAGAGTTTGCCTTAAGGTAGTAAACAAACTCTGACTTGCGAATCCAAACTCAACTTTGCAATTTTTTTTATTTTTGACTGAACATGGATTCGAACCCGGAGCCTCGGAGAATTGTTGAGCGAGGGAAAAAAATTAAAGATTCCAAATTTGAGATGGAAAAATTAAAGACTAGTGCCTTTGAAGGAAATCCGCACAAAAAAAAAAAAGTATTCAACAAAGTGAGAATGGATGGGCCTTCACAAATTAGAACTAGTTCTATGGTTGATATATACTAAAAGCTCGTAAGTCGTATGTTGTAACCATCATAACAAGAACTAAGCCAAAAATTAAGATACATTCGGTTAAAATCAAACTTCCATAAAAAAGAAGTAAATGAAGTTTTCTTTTAGAAAATGACATTATCAATATAGTTTAATATGTGACAATAAATTATTATTATTATTAGACTAATATAATATTTATTATATAAATTTACTTGCAATTATCTTATAAATTTTACTTGACTCTGTAAATATCTATTACCCGATAACAATATATAGTATAGAACATAAACTCGTACCACCACTTTCTTTTGGTGTAGGACATAAATTCGTACTAGAAAGTTGTTGTGTATCCTTGTATTTGTATAGCACCAAAAAAAAAAAAACGGAATCCTAAGAACTCTTAAATCAAAGCAACTTTCATGTAATTCACTTGTTTAAAAGTATTTATTTAAATATGCCATGCCGCATTAATCCAAAATGGATTTTGCATAATTTTCCTTTTCCATGTATTTTTCCTTACACTAGAGTCTTTGGATACCAAGCAAAAAATCATTTCACAGTCCATTATTGACTCTAAGGTGAATTCCAGTTTGTATTTTACTCCAATAGTATAAACTCTTTGCAATTTGATAATTATTTTAATACTAATCAACTTATTTGAAAAAGAATTACAACTATCTATATAACTTTTCATCTGGTTTATTAATAATTTTTCTTAGTCCAAGTATCACATTACTACATCTTTTTTTGCATAAATGTATGTGCATCAGATGGAATATTTACATGACACGAATGTTGGGATTGAAAAAAACGGGTGTCATGCGAAAGCTAATAATTACAAATCTTGAATGACGATAAATCAGACAACATGAAAATTATACTAAAAGAAGCCTAATATTTGATATGATTTGGTCAAGTGACCTATATATTGGGAAACTAATATAAAAGTCATAAAACCTATTGAGAAAAAAATCTCTCCCTAAACACAACTCTCAAAATGACTACATTGTGGTTGATATTGTGTTGTTTATGAGAAGAAAGGATATCCTATTAATCTCTCTCTAAACACAACTCTCAAAACGACTATATTATGGATGCTATTGTGTTGTTTATGAGAAGAAATGATCTCCTATTTATAGAAGTCCAAAACTTCTCTTTCAAGAAAAATGATAGATATGGTAGAGTCCGTTTTCATAAAGAAATTTTTTTTCCACCAAGAAAATATTTTCAAGGTAAAACACAATTATGGTGAAATTCAAATAAGATTAACGCACAAAAGGAAGCAAACCACCCTTAAGTAACAACAAAACTTTGTAAATCACATGATTATAGTCAATAAAACAGTTAAATATCGTTCTTCCTTCTCGGTTTTCAACTTTTATTTTTATAAAAAAACAAAAAGGTGATACTATTCATAATTTGACTTCTTATATTCAACGAACAAAACATAAATCATTATACAAGCTATTTACCTCAATCTATTGACATGATATAAGTTAATGTTTTAAAGATACGCATTAATAAATCATCTCTCTAGTCCATCATATCATAGGATCCATATTTTTAGAAAGAATACATATATATTTCCGAAAAAAATAAAAAGCGTTATGAATTGTATTCATTAATTGAGAGTGGATGTCATTTAAATATACATGTATGTTATTAATTATTATCTAACTTATTTTATTAATACTCTCATAAAGATATGTAACATTCGGTGGTTTCATACCCTATAAAAGAGATGTTTTCATCCTTTTATAAACACTGAAGAAATAAATAATAAAGATATTAATTCTCATATTTCTTGTCTCTATTTTTTGTGCAGTATTTGTATATTTCACTCTTATTTTACAACACATTATCAGCACGAGACTCTACCGTCTCAAGGAATTTTCAAGAAGTTAAGGTACTATTTTTATTCTCTCTATTTTATGGTTAACCTTACAAAACTTGAATTCGTTGCCCTCGATATTTTGGGCAAGAACTACCTATCATGGGTGTTTGATGCTGAAATCCATCTGGATGCTATGGGTCTTGGAGACACCATTAAAAAAAACATCCAACCAAGAAAACGCCAAGGCTTTGATATTCATGTGTCATCACTTTGATGAGGCAAAGAAGATTGAATATCTTACTATTAAGGATCCACTCGTTTTATGGAAAAACTTGAAAGAAAGGTATGACCACCTGAAGATGGTCTTCCTCCCAAAAGCACGACACGAATGAACCAATCTAAGGCTATAAAAATTTCAAGTCAGTTATGAAGTACAATTCTGCGATGTTCAGAATTACTTCTATATTGACACTATGTGGAGAAAAGATTAGTGATTCTGATATGCTGGAAAAGACGTTCTCCACCTTCAGGCCTCGAATGTGCTCTTGCATCAGCAATATCGAGAGAAAGGTTTCACAAAGTATTGTGACTTGATTGCTCATCTTCTACTGGATGAACAAAATAACGATTTGCTGATTAAAAATCATGAGAATCGACCTACTGGCGCTGCACCACTCCCCGAAGTGAATGAAATGTACGCCAACTACTCTAGGCGTAAAAAAAGTCATGGCTCCGGTCGTGGTCATGGTTGTGATAGTGATCGTGGTCGTGATCGTGATAATGGTCAAAGGAGAAATTATTTCCTTGGTGCTAATCATTTATCAAAGAAAAATCACTACCAGATGGGAAAAATGGATGAGAGGCATGAAGCGCCAGAAGCACGCGACTCAGAAAACAAATGTGTGGTGAAAGTGGACACTGGGAACGTACCTATCGTATGAAAAAGCACTTGGTTGAGCTTTATCAGGCATCAATGAAAAAGAAAGAGAAAAATTCTGAAGCGAATTTTATCTCTGAAAATCAATTTGACATCACACACTTTGATGTAGCAGATTTCTTTGAGCACCCTGAAGGAAAATACATCACTTGATTGGTGATGGTTATGTGGTTAGAGGTGATTAAGTTGTTCGTTTTGTTTGTTTTAATCATTCCGTTTTAACTAAAAGAATATTTTAATATTGGTGTCGATTTGATTGTTTACTAAGTAATTATTACATTTGCTGGAGCATATGACTATCATATGAACATTAGATGGAATATATAAATTTGAAAAGTGAATTGATATGTGTTAAGTGGTGTACTTCATATACTCTCTTTTATTGAAAGAAAATAAAAGTGAGATCATTGATTCATTATTATAGTATGAACTAGAAAAGAGAATAATTTTCATTAAAAGTAAAGTATTGGGTCCCACATAATATTTGTGTTAAGTTGTATATATGCTGCAAATATTTGAATAATGGGTATCATGTTCTGTAGACTAAGAAAGGAACATGAATTGATTCTCTGGAGTGTGAATTGTGCATATTTCAAATACCAATAGTTAATAATTTGAGAAGAGTCATATTAATTAATAAAAACTTTCTAGGTAAATGACCTATTCCTCATTACAACATGTTATCGGTAATTGGCAAGTCTAATATTTTTTTAATTCATTCAATGACTTGTTTGGTATGTGTGGTTGATATTAATTCGATTTAAATGTTATTTTATAAGTAATTGCAAATAGTTTTATATATAAAGTAATATGGAAATTAATGGGTATCCACTGAAATATAACATTAATGTTATATTGACCTTGTAAGTTAGACGACATGCCTACGTGATTATTGATTTGGGTTATTATATTGAGACATTATATTGGATAAAGTTTCATTTGTGTGTGCAACATTATTGGTCTTTATTTATTTTTACTAGAAGTACTAATATTTGATAGACTATTTATTTTACTTTGTGTATGTCGTTCTATTTGAAGATATGGATAACTCTCAAAGCAAGTTTGAATTAAAATTCAATTATGAAGACATTTGTTTAATTGATTCTGCTACTACACATACGATATTTAAAGACAAGAAATATTTTTCTCATTTACTTATGGGTAAGACAAATGTTAATACCATTTCTGGTAGTACCAACTTAATTGAAGGCTCCGGAAGAGCCGCCATAATTTTGCCTAAGGGAACGAAACTCATTATAAACGATGTAATGTTCTCTCCTAAATCCCGAAGGAACTTATTAAGTTTTAAAGATATCCGTCAAAATAGATACCATATTAAAATAATGGATGAGACGAATCTTGAATATATTGGTATCACCAAGGATGTCTCTTGCCACAAAGTTGTTATAGAAAAGTTTCTTGTATTGTCTTCTGGCTTATATTGGACAAAAATTGGTGTAATTGAGACACACTCTGTCGTAAACCATAAGTTTACTGACTCCAAGACGTTTGTACTTTAGCATGATCGACTGGGACACCCTGGATCTATAATGATGAGACAATATATAAAAAATTTAAATGGGCATCCATTAAAGAACCTGAAGATTCTTTTAAATAATGAATTTTCTTGTCCTTCTTGTTATCAAGGGAAGTTAATTATTAGGTCATCACCTACAAAGGTTGGGTTTGAATGCCCTGAATTTATGAAACATATATATGGGGATATTTGTGGACCTATTCACCCACCTAGTAGATCATTTAGATATTTTATGGTCCTAATATATGTTTCTTCTAGATGGTCTCATGTGTGCCTATTGTCATCTCGCAACTTGGCGTTTGCAAAATTACTAGCACAAATAATACGACTACGGGAACAGTTTCATGATAATCTGATAAAGCCTATTCGCCTTGATAATGCTGCAGAGTTTTCATCCCAAGAATTTAATGATTATTGTTTATCAATTGGGATAAAAGTTGAACATCTTGTAGCTCATGTTCACACTCAAAATGGCCTTGCAGAGTCATTAATTAAACGTCTACAGTTGATAGCAAGATCATTACTTATGAAAATGAGGTTGCCCACATCTGTTTGGGGGCACGCTATTTTGCATGCAGCAATACTTGCTCGTCTCAGACCAACAAATTATCATAAATTTTCTCCGTTGCAATTAGTTTTGGGTCAAGAACCTAATATATCTCATTTAAATTTTTTTGGATGTGTTGTATATGTGCATGTAGCACCACCACATCGCACCAAGATGGCCCCCAAAGAAGATTAAGAATATATGTTGGGTTTGAATCACCCTCCATTATTCGCTATCTTAAATCATTAACAGGAGATTTGTTCACTGCTCGATTTGTTGATTGTCGATTTGATGAGACAATTTTCCCAAAATCAAGGGGAGAGAATAATGAAATAAAAAGAAAAGTTTTGTGGAATAATTCATCAATGTCTCATCTTGATCCACGTGCTTCTATTTGTGAGCAAGAGGTCTAAAAGATTATTCACTTGCAGAAAATAACAAATCAAATGCCAGACACATTTACATATTTGAAAAGGATTAGAAAATCACATATCCTTGGAGATAATGTCCCAATTCGGATTGATATCCTTGTAGGACCATCTACTAGTGTCATAACAAATGAGTCCAAAGCCCGCCTGAAGCGTGGTAGACCATTGGGTTCTAAGGATCGGAATCCTAGAAAAGAAAAATAAATGGTCAAGATGACACTAAGAAAGAATCTCATAAAGAAATGCAAGATTTGATCAATCCTGATATTCTTGAAGAAATCAATGAGGCTCAAACTCAAGAAAATGAAGAAATATCAATAAATCCAAATGATGTTAGGACTAATTTGAATCGCTTGGAAATAAACGTGGATTATGTCTTTGCTTATAATGTTGCAACTAGAATTATGCAAGATAGTGGGGATCTTGAACCCCAATCTTTTAAAGAATGTCGAAAAAGATGTGATTGGCCAAAGTGGCAAGAGGCAATTCAATCAGAGTTAAACTCACTTACCAAACGGGAAGTTTTTGGACTTGTAATCCAAACACCTAATGGTATTAAGCATGTTGATTATAAATGGGTTTTGGTACGAAAAAGAAATGAGAAAAATGAGATACAAAGATATAAGGAACGCCTTGTTGCACAAGGATTTTCATAAAGACCTGGCGTCGATTACGAAGAGACGTACTCACCCGTTATGTATGCAATAACGTTACATTATCTCATTGGTTTCGCTGTCCGTGAAAGACTTGAGATGCATTTAATGGATGTGGTTACAGCCTATCTCTATGGAACACTTGAAAATGAAATATACATGAAAAATCCTGAAGGATTTAAGATGTCTGAAGCATGTAGTTCAAAGTCTCGGAAAATGAACTCAATCATATTGCAAAGATCATTGTATGATTTAAAGCAATCCGGACGTATGTGGTATAACTGCCTTAGTGAGTATTTGTTAAATGAAGGCTATACAAATGATGCCATTTGCCCATGTATTTTTATAAATAAAACAATATCAGAGTTTATAGTACTTGTTGTATATATTGGCGACATAAACATCATTGGAACTCTTGCGGAGCTCAAAATGGCAGTTATTTAAAGAAGAAATTTGAGATGAAAGATCTTGGAAAGATAAAATTATGCCTTGGTTTGCAAATTGAACATTTGACAAATGATATCTTTGTCCATTAATCTGCATTTACAGAAAAAGTGTTGAAACGATTTCATATAGAAGCACATCCATTAAGTACTTCGATGATTGTTCGATCACTTGATGTGAATAAAGATCCGTTCCTACCTCAAAAAAAGAATGAGGAAATTCTTGATCCTGAAGTATCATATCTTAGTGCAATCGGTGCACTAATGTATCTTGCCAATACCATAAGGCCTGACATAGCATTTTCAGTTAATGCGTTAGCAAGATATAGTTGTGCTCTTATAAGGAGACAATGGAACGGAATTAAACACATTTTGCGGTATCTAAAAGGGACTATCGGTTTGGGCTTATTTTATTTTAACAATTGCAGTCCCGATCTTGTTGGTTATGCCGATGCATGGTATTTATCTGACCCACACAAAGCTAGATCTCAAACAGACTTTTTGTTTATATGTAGGGGTGCTGCCATAACTTGGCGATCTACAAAGTAGTCTATCGTAGCTACCTTATCAAATCATGCTGAGATAATAGCAATTCGTGAAGCAAGCTAAGAAGTTGTGTGGCTGAGGTCAATGATACATCTCATTCGAGAAAAATGTGATTTAAAATGTGACAAAATACCCACAATCTTATATGAAGATAATGCAGCATGCATTGTTCGATTGAAGGGAGGATTCATAATAGGAGACATGACAAAGCACATTTCATCAAAGTTATTCTTCACACACGAGCTCCAAAAGAATGGTGATATCAACGTGCAACAGATTCGTTCAAGTGATAATATGACTGATTTATTCACTAAGTCTCTACCAATTGCAACTTTCGAGAAGATGGTGCACAAGATTGGAATGCAAAGACTCAGGCATTTAGACTGAAGTTGTCATCAGGGGGAGTTAATACATGTTGTTTATAAGATTTTGTCCCACTGGGTTTTCTTTGTAAGGTTTTTAATGAGTCAACCAAAATGTGTATTATTAAAAATGTGTACTCTTTTTCCTTCACTATAATTTTTCTCACTGGGTTTTTCCTAGTAAAATTTTAACGAGGCACATTATCTATGAACATCTAAGGGGGAGTGTTATGAATTCATTGTATTCATTAATTGAGAGTGGATGTCATTTAGATATACGTGTATGCAATTAATTGTTATCTAACTTATCTTATTAATACTCTCATAAAGATATGTAACATTCGGTGATTTCATACATTATAAAAGAAATATTTTTCATCATTTTATAAACACTGAAGAAATAAATAATAAATACATTAATTCCCATATTTCTTATCTCTATTTTTTATTCAATATTTATATATTTCACTCTTATTTTACCACCGAAAGAAAGAACAAGAAAACTGAACATGCTAAGTAATTTGGAGACAATGCATCCGTTAATTTCTGTTGTTAACAGAAACGTAACCAAGACGAGGTTTGACTTGGACACCCACATATTATATTCCTCTTTCGCAGTAATTTCTCCCTAATTAACAATGATTTCCATCTTCAATTATCAAGTTTTTCCTAATCTTTTTTCAATTGAACCTTTATTACTTAAACGTTTGTGGTGGTATAGAAAAATATATGTACCAAATTGAATTACTTATAAGGTAATTATTTATAAATTTTAAAAAAGCTATTTATTAATAATTTAATAAAAATAACACTAACAGATAAAAACTTAAACTAATAACTAAACTGATTAGTAAAAAAGTTTATACTATCGATTTATATATCTATCTTTTAATAATTTGATAAAAATAATAACTAACATATAAGTATAAGCATTTAAACATATAACTAAACTGATCAGTATTAAATTATATTATTAATGTATATAAGTTAAATACACGTATTGTTTGAACTTATTTTCTTATTGTTACTTTCACATGGAAGCCTTGGTATGGCCATTCAAATTCCCAAGGTTCCCTTTAATTCATGAACATTTTGATTGTTAACCCTAATTACCATCAAAGGTCAAAGTATAATACTTCGTCCGTCTCAAATTATTTGTCGTGATTACTAAAAATAGTTATCTCAAATTATTTATTATTTTCGAAGTTCAAGACATTAATTTTTTTTTCATTTTACCCTTTGTTATTAATGAAGATGACATAAATAAAATAAACAAGAAAGCAGTCAATCGAGAAATGGAATGTTGCAAGCAAAGAAGAAGTTCATATTTAATGAATAGAGATTATAACTTAGACATAAATAAGAGTAAAGTAGGTCAAACACCCCTCCTAATTAATATTTCTTAAGGGACATGTAAATTAAAAAACAACAAATAATTTGAGACGAGGGAGTAAGTTTTTGTTCACACTTAATTAAAAAATTTGAGTTTAAATTTGAGTAACGAAACATCTTTATTTATCAAATTTAAAAAATTAATATGAATTTTAATTAGTCAAACCTTAAAACGATTAATTTCGGGTGATAGAAAAATCCACAAATGCCCTTGATGGACGAAAATGTTTGGACAAAATTTCGGATCCTTCCATTAGCACGTGCCATGACAACACCACATCATCGTCACTGTTCTGTCAAATACGTGTTGCCTCCAAATCCAATATTATACAAATGATAATAAACACCGTTTCGTTTTGCACCATTCGTCCAATTTATGTGTATTTTTCTTTTTTAATGTATTCCAAAAAGAAGGTAACTTTATATTATTTAATAATTTTTTAATTTCAATAAATCTATGTTTATTTTGATAATTTTATATAGCAGTGATATGACATATCTAACACTACAAGAGTCGAGATATATTTTTGATATATTATACACATTTCAATTTAAGATATAAGAATGAAATGTCTTTTTTACATCCATAAACTTCCACTTTCCTATATATTACTCATGTTGTCACAAATTAATTGTCATATTTCGCTATTTGCGAGTCAAATTGTATAAATTTTAATCAACATTTAAAAATATTTTTAAAAATTAAATGACATGAGAAAAATTATAACTCATAATACTTTCAGTATAATTTTTTATTTCTAAATTTTAATTATGAAATATTAAGTTGATTAAATTTAATTTAACTTTTCGATATTAGTCAAATTCACTTCCGAGAAGCGAAACATGACAACTAAATTGGGACGGGGAGTATACACATCACTTAAGAATTGTTAGATCGTTAAATAATTTTGGTCGTTACGTTTAATCTTATGGTATTTCTTCTTGTCGTTTCACCACAGAAAATGATGAATTTTAGTTCGAATTATGTATAAGTTTAATATTTATTGAACTCATATTCCTATATATATCCTTACGTCAATATCATGTGCTTCTTCAATACTCATATCTCCTTTTTGTAGTTGTTTCTCACCTTCTGTTTAATAGTAATATATTTCCCAAAAAACACTTGAACAAAAATAAGAAACATATTGGTGCCCGCCGAAAGAGGAAATTAAAAGGCAACGTAATTTTCTTGCTCTTTAAGTTTGCATGTTTATCTCTGAATCCATCATATACATAAGGTTTATATCCTATAAATTTATTGAAAGTATTTACGTCATAGAGACCATCATTATTAGGAATAAATGTACTTGAACACATTCGTATTATTAATAAGATTAATATTTATGGTATTTGCGATTATTGAACTATTATTTAATTGTTTATAATTATTTATTAATGTGCATCCCTTGAACTTACGTTGTCATTAATAGAGTGAAATATTGATGATAGAGTGTAACTCTAAAATAGCCTCGACTAATGATCATCGAGAATGAGATATCGATGATATGTTATAAGTCGACATGTGGTCTGCATCACATTCTTAGAGAATGTAGTATGTCTCACATGCTACTAGTGATGGACACATGGATACTTTTGGAAAGTATTGGTATACCCTGCTGATAAACTATTTGTTATACATGTCTAAAGTATTATCAACGTGTGGGAGATGAAGGTCATTTGACTTGAGGTCAATACGCACCTTGTTTACAGAGTAATGTACTTTGACCCTGTCCTAAGCTTAAACTCCTTATAGGATAATATACGGCTTGTGTTGGGTGCATTATAATGTAAATTAAGGTGGTAGTTGAGCCAAGAATAAGATTCATTCCTCGATTGGATATTCGAGAGAACACTCAACTTCTAAGTGATATTAGGTCGACCAAGTCATTGGCCAATGCAAGAGACATATTTAGAATATGGTCTAGTTGTCGACTAATATAGATGAGATAAAGTGATCAAACCATTTGAATAGACACATGACAAATCCTAAGCTTGATCGAGTGTGTCGCGAATGAAATGAATTTATCATCTCACATAAAGGTTATGTTTGTTGGATTCATGTAAACGTACTTTACATATTGAGTTCGTCATACGACACAGTCTATAAGTTTTGTATGGACCTTAATTGGATTAGTATCGATATGTGAAGGCTTATAGGGTCACACTATGTCGATTGTCTCTTCGATCTAAGGGTGTATTGAGAAAGTATTAAATATTCGATTTGGAATCGAGATATTTAAATTGATAATAACTATGGGATAAATTTTTCTTAGATGGAAATTATTTAATTAAGTCAAAATTGGATTTTGGATTTTGGATTTAATTAGATATGCTGAATATATAAACGAAAAACATAAACCAAAATTTGACGTGTGGCGCCGCGGCGCTTGCTAGGCTGAGCCACAGCGCCTGACTGGCAGCAGGCCCAGTTCGACTGGGCCACTGCACCTCGATTTTGGGCCAGATTTGAGCCCAGTCCAAATATGATTTTGACCTAGTTTTTTGCTATATATACAGTACCTTTCATTTGTTAAACTGACATAAGAATTACACTAATTCTCATAAACAATTCTAGACTTAGAGTCTAGGATAAAACTCTCTCAAACCTCTGCAGAGATTTCTTGGCTTTCTTGACAGAGGAATACACCATAACATAGTGTTTGCAGTCGAAGGGACAGTCGTGTGTAATCCCTAAGTAAAGACTTCAGATAATACAATCTGTAAGTGTTCATGTTTTATGTTACATGTCTTTTTTATTGTCATATAATCATACCAGAAGTAATTGTTGGGGTAAGTAAGAACAAAATTTAAACTTTCGTTGTGCCTTACTTATGTGTTTTGAACCCAACAAATTGCTTTAGTGGTATCAGAGCCCAGGATGGTTCAATGGTTATATAACAATTGAATAACATAATAATATGGGTTAAACGTAAAATTGGATTAAAGCAAGGCCTCTTAAAATCCTACATATCTCGGCTAAATGTTAACCTTTTGATATCACCCTAAATTATCTTCTACGCTAACTCGAGGAAGTCATTCCGTTCTAACTCGAACTAAGCTAAAAGTGCCGATATCCGACTCATTGCACGGTGCACGGCAAAGAACGAGTAAGAATGAATGATAGTCGATATGTGTGTTATTGATAATGGTGGGTGATGATAAAAGATATGTGATTTGATCCCTAAATTGAATTTAGGGCTCGAACGATTTTGAAAAATCAACACATAAATGTTTTGTCAGAACGTCGGCGTCTCGACGCTTGCTAGGGTTTTCAAGGCGGCGCCGCAGCTCCATGGTAGAGCGTCGCGGCGGCCCTAATGCTTCGTTTTTTAAGTTCCGAACTTTCTGGACATTAGGCGCCGCGGCCCTAATGCAAGCCGAAGGTTTCTGCCTTGCAAGCGTCGCTGCCCCATGGTGGAGCGCCGCGTTGCTAATGCATTGCAGAAGCAGAAATTCGGTTTCTGCCTCACTGGCGTCGCAACTCTATTAAACCGACACACGAATTACACTAATTTTCATAAACAATTCTAGACTTAGAGTCTAGGATAAAACTCTCTCAAACCTCTGCCGATATTTCCTGGCTTTCTTGACAGAGGAATACACCACATCATAGTGCAGTGGAAGAGACAGTCGCGTGTAATCCCTAAGTAAAGACTCCAGATAATACAACCTGTAAGTGTTCATGTTTTATGTTACATGTTTTTTTTATTGTCATATAACCATACCAGAAGTAATTGTTGGAGTAAGTAAGAACAAAATTTAAATTTTCGTTGTGCCTTACTTATGTGTTTTGAACCCAACAAATTTCTTAATTTATTTCCATTAGGTTTATCTATCATACTCATAAGTGCAAAGTTAGAACTTGATTAAAACTTTTTAATAAGTTTAAACAATGAAATTACTGTATTTTGAACATATTGCCTTTTCCCATCTCACTTTCATATTCAACTTTTGACCAACTCTTGTTCAGTGAGCCAAGTTTTTATGACCACAAAGGGGCAAAAGTTCAATTATAGCTACAAATTCATCATTTGAAAACCTAAAAGGGAAAATTTTAAAAACAAAAAGAAGAAGAAAGGAAAGAGAGGACAGCTCTTTTTACTATATAAATCTTTTTTTGCTACATATATTACCTCGAGCCTTGATCATTCTTTCCTTAAATGTGATTGTATTCCCTTAAAGTGGATATCTTTAGCTTATAATGGATTTTCCATGTTTTTATAAGTTTATACAAAAAGAGAAAGAAAAAGCTTCAAGACAAAGTAATTCTTTCCGTTAAGATAGGAGAAGGAGTTTAATTAATAATTAAGCAATTTAGCACTATATTACTTATTTGATGCACATTCCAATTTGTTCAAAGACTATCTTCTCTTTTACTCTATCAAATCCATTACTCCATCACATATACCTCAAAATATATACACCTTGATTCCTGACGTGCCTTTATTTCAATTTATATAATACATTTTTTCTAAGACTATTTCAAAAAAAAAATTAATTTAAAAAAAATTAACTTTAAACTTCTCATTTTATTCTTAATAAACTGATTTATAGTCATACAAATATTTTTCACTTATTTTAAAACTCAACTTTCAAAACTCTTTCTAATTATATAAATTTCAATACTTCGTGCACAGTGACGGGGAAATGCACACCTCATAGATGCGGAGAGGAACTCATCAAAACAAAGGCTTTTTCTTTGGCTTTTACGTGATTTCAATATTCTAACAGGGGCAATCTAGTAAACTGACGCACATAATTTCGACAGTAGCGGCTGGCCCATGTGCTTGAGTGCATATTGCCAGCTGGCCCATTCAGGAAAATCTTAGGTGTTTACAGTGGCATCCAGCTAAGCAGATAACGCGGAGGTCCGACGGTGTTATTGTGATTTTACTCACTCATTCTTTTTTTTTATTTCTCACCGGCATTGAAATTTAATTAATTCAAATTCACGACATGTAACACTGATTTAAGAAAAAAATATTCCATAATAGAATGTACTTTTTCATACTCAATGCTTGAACTAAAAATCTCTAATTAAGAATGTGGAAATCTTATACCTCCCACCACAATTTTTATTAGTAATTTTACTCTACTCATTTATATGGTTGTAGTTATATTATACTTTTTAAATATTTAAATATTATTATTATCAGTTGTTAAAAGTATATTTCAAGTGCAATACTGGTTTATATTCATATAACTCGACGACTTCTACAAATTCTTTTTTTCACATGAAGTTCTGTTGGGATATTACAAAGGTTGCAGTAAACGAGAATTACAAGTAACTGCTAAAGTAAGAATTAAAATTACAATTCAACTAGAAATCTGAAAATTACAAAGATGAACTAGAAACTGAAAAACTGAAAAAACTGCTTTGTTTGCTTGCTGAGTCGAGTGTGGCACTCTGTCCTTAAGACAATATTGCCCCGTATGTATCCTTTATCGTCTGGACAATTCGTCTCCCAAGATAAACAAAGAATGGAACACTTGAGCAAAGGAAACTCAAGAGCTACTCTTGAAGAATATTGAGCAAGAAATGATGCAAGGAAAATGTAGGAAGAAAGCTGTTTGCTTGTGTATTTTCGTATATATATCAAGTATATTTTACTGTGTTCTCAACAATGGTGTAGGTGTTTATATAGGTGAGGAGAAATTTGTTTAACTGCGCCATAATACCATTATTGGCCAAATAATGGCCACATGGAAGGTAGTAAAGTCACCAAAATAAATGGTGAAAAGACCAACGGTTTGGCCATTATAGGAGGAGTAATTCAAACAAAATAAATGGTGAATTGAGTGATTAGCGTTGCTTCACCGCCGAAATTGTCTTCGGAAAATTTGAGGGACCAAACTGTACATCCGAAAGAATTAGGTCCAAAGCGTATACGAAACTTCGGGATCAAACTGTCTTAGCAAAGTTTTCGGCCCAAAAGATAATATCCATGAGCGAGCAGGACTGACGGGCCAGTAGGCGGCGGCAGCAGCGTATGGTCTTTCGAACTCGGCCAAAGATCTAGGTCCTCCCTCCTTTAAACACATGGGATACCTTGGGGTCCCAAACCCCAAACCATTTAGTCTTATATACACAACACTTCTTTCTTCCTCTACCGATGAGGGAGAATTGAACACAACACCACACTTTCCATGCTTCAAACACCTCACTTCGTGAATCAATATCTCTTTCATTTCTCAATGAAATTTGACGATTCTTGGCCCTACGGTTATCTACGTACTTAGTACATCATGCATGTGTGAAGAACCGGATTCTCCAACATACGTAACACTAGTGTTTAAGCCGTTAAAGTTGGTCGGTCGCAACTCCCGCCAAAGGTTAATTTCCAACAAGTTCATGGTTAAACACTATCACCGCTTTTACAATTCTTTTAACTTAGACTATTAATATATTTTTTGGCTTAATTTAGACTTAAGTTATGTCCAAAAAAGCATAGTACATGGTTCAGTGCAGGATAAAATCCAGTTAGTTGATGGAGGCGTAACATAAGGCTAACGACGAGGCCAACAGGTAGTAGGTTAGTAGCCATCACTCGGTGGTGGCAGAGGCGTGGAATGATGACCAGGCGATCTCCTGCCAGACAGCACAAGCTCCAAATAGAGTTATTTCACGATTAATAATTTTAGGGGTCGCAATGGAAATAATATCGGAAAAACTCTCTTTTATCTCATGAAAATAAATATAAGATCTGCATATATCTTATCATCTTCAAATTTATTTTGTGAAATTACACTGAATATATTATTTTTATTATTGTTATTGCTTATGTGGGAATAATTAGTAGAATATTCTGATAAAGTTTGAAATTAAGTTTATTTTTTCTTTGACTCTATAGTAAGATAAATATTATAGCACAAGTTCACAATCATTAAGTTGCCTATTTATATAGAAGGTGCATAGATAACCCTAATAATAATTCCAGAATTATAGTCCTATTTATAATCTTAGTATAACTTGATTTTGAACCAAACTATCCCTCGGGATTAAATTATCCCATACTAAATGCGTAATTGCTAGTACCATGAATTTGATATAGAATATGTTATCGGCATTAGCTAATATCTATAATAAAAAATAAAATAATTACAATCTCAAATTTTGTATCAAGATAATTCACTTAAATCCGGGAGAATGATTTGGAAGATCTAAAATAAAAAAATATTGATATTTGCTAGCAACAACATAATGGAGGCAGTCCTCAATATAGATTGATCTGAAATCTAATTCAAATTAAATATAGTACATATTTGGTTTGATATTGCTACCGTAAATGACTTCGAGTCATGATGATATTATTGATGAACGTCTTTATTAGAATATTTTTGCTTCTTACTTCGATCATTTAGCAATAATTTTTCTGTAGACTTCCGAAAATCTATTTCATGTATCTTGACAAGGAAATTTTGAATCGCGGATACAAGACCCTTAAGATATGAGCTAATCTAAACGTCCAAGTTAAACTCTACGTTTCAATTTAAACAATGTAATTTAGCCAAACACAAAAGTTATATATTTCCTAAACTTCTGATCGGAACATGATATAATATTTTGTGGTTATAAAAGTTTAAAATATATGATCTAAAATATAACAATAATGACATACCCAGTGAAATTCTACACGTGGGGTCTGGAGAGGGTACAGTATACGCAGACCTTACCTCTACCTTGGCAGGTAGACCGGCTATTTTCGGAAGACTCTCGGCTCAAGACAGAGCATAAGCACACGCAAAGCACAGCCAGATCAAAGCAAGAAAAATGAAAAAGTAAGCAGTTACTAGCGCAGGTAAATAAGCTAAACAAAGTACACTAAAGGACACCTAGCATCAGGAATCAAACTACATGGTACTATAATGGAATATTGTGCCTACCAGTATGATAGACTAAGCTGGCCTACAAGAATAACAGTATAACTACCAGTTTGCAAGCGTGAGTAGGACTACGTTCGACTACCTACTACTCTAATCCGTACCCTCTACACCCCCTATCTAAGGTCATGTTCTCAGTAAGTTGCACCTACGCCATATCCCATCTAATCACCTCTCCCCGATACTTCTTCCGCCTACCTCTACCCCATTAAACCCGTCCATAGCCAACCTCTTACACATCTGAACTGGGACGTCTGTATCTCTCACCTGCACATGCCCAAACCAACTTAACCTTGAGTCCCGCATCGTATCCTCCACCGAGGCCACTCTACTTTCTCCCGAATATCATCATTTTTAATCATATCCCTCCTTGTATATCCGTACATCTATCTCAACATCCTCATTTCCGCAACTTTCATCTTTTGAATGTGCGAAGTCTTGACTGGATAACACTCCGCTCTATACAACAGAGTCGGTCTAACCACCGCCCTATAGAACTTACCTTTGAGTTTTGGTGGAACCTTTTTGTCGCATAAGACTCCAGATGCGAGCCTCCATTTCATCCACCCTGCCCCCATTACGGTGTGTGACATCGTCGTCAATCTCTCTATCCCCTTGGATAATAGACCCGAGGTACTTGAAGCTTCCTTTCTTTGGAATGACCTGAGTCCCAAGCCTCACCTCCATGACTGTCTCAAGGTCCATTCCGTTACTGAACTTGCACTTCAAGTATTTGGTCTTGGTCCTACTCAGCCTGAACCCTCTAAATTTCAGAGTCTGTCTCCAAACCTCCATCTTAGCGTTCACTCCGCTGCGAGTCTCATCAATCAGGACTATGTCTTCTGTGAATAACATACACCATGACCATGGCACATCCCTATGGATTTGTCGCGTCAGTCCATCCATCACCAGGGCAAATAGGAAAGGGATGACTCCTGGTGCAACCCCATCGTCACTAGAAAGTGCTTCGAGTCTCCTCCTATTGTCCGTACCCTGGTCTTGGCTCTATCATACATATCATTGATCGCCCTTATGTACGCCACAGGTACACCTCTAATCTCCAAACATCTCCATAGAACCTCCCTAGGAACATTGTCATATGCATTCTCGAGGTCGATGAAAACCATATATAAGTCTCTATTCCTCTCCCTATACTGCTCCACCAACCTCCTAATAAGATGAATGGATTATGTGGTCGAACGTCCCAGCATGAAACCAAATTAGTTCTCAAAAATAGACGCGCCTCTTCTCACCCTCATCTTCACGACCCTTTCCCATACTTTCATTGTGTGGCTTAGCAACTTGATACCCCTATAGTTGTTTCAACACTGGATATCACCTTTGTTCTTGTACAAAGGGATCATTGTACTCTACCTCCATTCTTCGGGCATTCTCGTCGTCTTAAAAATGACGTTAAACAACTCAGTCAACCTCTTCAAACCTGTCATGCCTGCGCTCTTCTAAAATTCCACTAGGATCTCATCAAGCTCGGTCGCTCGTCCCCTTCGCATCCTGCGGACAGTACCCTTAACTTCATCAACCTTAATGCTTCTACAATACCCAAAATCCCGGAACCTACCAGATTGTTCCATATCTCCCAGCACAATATCTCTATCTCATTTTTCGTTCAAGAGATTATGGAAGTAAGACTGCCACTTCCACTTAATATGCGCGTCCTCCACAAGTACTTTGTCGTCATCGTCCTTGATGCACCTCGCGTGATCCAAGTCACGGGACGTCCTCTCCCTCACTTTGGTTAGTCTATACAACTTCTTATCCCTACATTTCTCCTATAATTCCACATACAAGCATTTTCGCCGTCGTAACCGCAAGCTTTGCCTCCTTCTTGGCCATCTTATACAGTTCTCTATTCGTCCACATCTCCACCTCATCTTTGCTTTCTACCAATTTTGCATACGCGGCTTTCTTAGCTTTCACTTTCTCTTGAACGTTACCATTCCACCACCAGTTCCATCGATACCCACCCCATCTACCCATCGAGACCCCAATTACTTCTCTAGCTACCTCTCGAATGCAACTGGTCATCCTTTCCCACATAACGATCGCATCCCCACTACTCTCCCAAGTCCCATTGGTCTTCAACCTCTCTCATCTCTCATTTGCACTAGCCATAGTCAAACTCTCCCATTTAATTCTTAGTCTGTCATCCATATCCCTCTCTTCCTCTCCATCTTGATCTCCAATTCTATCACCAAAAGCTTATGTCGGGTTGTAAGATACTCCCTCGAAATAACCTTGCAGTCTTTACAAAGAACGTTGTCAACCTTCATAAGGAACAAAAAGTCTATCTGAGTCTTAGCCACTGAACTACGGAAAGTCACCAAGCGCTCCTCTTTCTTCAGGAACCTCAAATTGACTATCACTATCCCAAAAGATCTAGTGAACTCCAATAGTGAGACGCTTCCCCCATTCCTGTCCCCGAGACCAAAGCCTCCATGCACGTCATCATAACCCCAGAAGTGACCCAATATGTCCATTAAAGTCTCCTCCTACAAATAAATTCTCAGTGGATGGTATACCTCCCACCACCTCATCCAAATCCTCCCAAAAATGCCTTTTCTCCTACTCGTCCAAGCCCGTCTGCGGTGCGTAAGCACTAATAATGTTCATAGTAAAACTTTCAACTACCAACGTAATCGCCATTATCCTGTCATTGACCCTCCTAACTTCTACCACCTGATCTTTTAGCTCGTCGTCTACTAAAATGCCTACCCCATTCCTATACCTCAACCTACCCGAAAACCATAACTTATACCCATCCACATCCTTAGCCTTAGGTCATACCCACTTGGTATCCTAGACACATGCTATATTAATCATTCTCTTCTTAAGAATCTTAACTAGCTCTATGGACTTCCCCGTTAAAGTCCCAATGTTCCAAGACCCTATTCTCAGCCTAGCATCTCCCTTACCCTACTTACCCCCAACCCTCGTCGTCCCTGACCGAGAACATGACCCTAGTATACCATCAGTTACCAAAGCCACTAAAGTAAATATAAAATAGTAAATTTCTCAAACGTTACCCTAAAATAGGAAGGGATCAAAGTGAAAGCATCTGTTAACAAGAATCTAGAGGCACGTAGAACCACTACACCAAGAATGCTACAACTAAAAGCAAGACGGGTAAATGCAAAAACTTAAAGTCACGAATCAATACAGCAAGACGGCAAAATCTTACAACAATGATAAGGATAAAGGATGTATACAAGCAATCAGAGGTACCAACTCCAGTTGAATCGAATCTGTTTGCCGGCAAAAATCACTATTTCCGGTACTGTTCACTGGTACTGGAAGTACTGTTCACCTGAGTTTTTCACCAAAAAGTCGAGTACTCGTGTATGCCACGGTACTGTTATTGCTCGAAGGTGCGCGGAGGCAGATCTTGTCTGGACTATCAGGATTCCGTCTATTGAGCGCCGGAAATAGGTCTGGATTACCTGCAAACGTAAAGTAAGAGGAAAAGAAACAAAATATAGAGAATGAGAAATAAGAAATCTAAAATACAGGGACTCTGATTGATTAATCTCTTTTCTCCTTTGTAGATTCAACTTCAGAGAACAACAAAATGGCGAAATCGAGTGTCGATGATGAAGGATTGAAGAGAGCTTGTGGGGAAATAACAGCAATAACAGAGGTAAGTTATCCGAAAAAGCAATAACAGCCAAAAATGGCGCACAACAATTAAAAAAAGAAAACAAAACAAAACAATAGCAGTAACTTCGTCGGGGGATGGGAATATACCCGCCGAAAAATCTGTGACCCAGAGAAATGGGAGAAACGTGAGCGGGGAAATGGGAATGGGACTGACGTCGTGGTGGTGTGGGGCATCGAGACAGTGAGAGATATGAAGAAGATGGTGGAGTATATGGGTGAGGCTGGGCAAATCTGGTGGTGGCGGCGGCGTCGTTGTGGTGGTTTCTAGCGGTATGATGTTCGCCGGAGATGGGGGAACAGTGGGGGTTAGGGCTGGCAATGGATCGGAGGTGGATCGGGTGGATCTCAATCCGACTCCACCCGCCAACGATTCATCCACCACCCGACCCATCCATCACCCTATTTTTTTTAATCCACATCCGATCCACCCATTATCCACGGGTGAATCATGTGGATCGGGTGCTTCGCGGATGGAAGCGACGAAGACTTATGAAGATTGGTCGATACTCAAGTCTTGTAGGTAATTTATGACAGTTAATAAATATGTCAGTTCAAATTTCATAAAAATGAACTTTACTTTGTTCATTTTATTGGAAGTAGAGAATTGTATGGATTAATTCGAGAATGACAGGGTTTGGTAAACCCACAAAGTTGCATTTGATTATATCAATTATTAAGATAAAATAAATATCATCAATCCTCCTAGTACTGTGAGTTCATGTTTTTATGTGAAAACAATCAACATTTTTTTTCCATTTCTTATGTTGTTCAATGTACGTTTTACTTGATCAAACTTAGGGTGATATAATTAGCATATAAAAATATAATTTGTTCAATTTGTTTAAATTTGGACGAGTTAGCGACCCACATATTTCTTAACTCAAGTTATTTTGATTAGCCTGATTCAGTCAAATTAAAAATAGCATTTATTAAGCGTTTGGACATGCAATTTCATCTTATGAGATGAAATCATCGTTTGGACATGCGATTTCATCTCATGAGATGAAATTCCAAATCATCCAAAAAGGAATGATTTGAGATTTCAAATTTTAAATGTAAAAGTTGACCACAAGTTTATATTTTGTAAAAATAGATCCATAAATTGGTAGATATAATTAGCAATCATGTTTATCAATTATTTATATCAACTATTAAAAGATCTACAAGAGGGGTGATTGAAAATAATTAATTTATAACGGGTGGTGGGTTGGATGTATGTCCACCCGGATCCGTCACCCGATCCATCCGTCACCTGATTAAAATTCATATTTTGTCGGATTTTCGTCCATCTAATCGGATCGGTGGATCGGATATCCATCGGGTTAGGGTGAAATTGCCAGTCCTAGTGGGGGTAGTCGGGGGGGGGGGGACAGTGGGGGTTGCCGGATCAGCGAGAGAGAGAAAGAGATGTTAGCCTCAGTAAGTGGCGCTATGATCTTAAATATAATAATAATAATAATAATAATAATAATAATAATAATAATAATAATAATAATAATAATAATAATAATTGTGTGACTACAATTTTTTTTACTATAGACCTTAGATAGAGTTGTGGGTCTGTTTGGAAAGCCGCCTCGTAATTGGAATTGGTGTAATTACTAGGGTAGTAATTACAAAGTCTAGTAATTACACATTGTAGTAATTGTGATGATCTGTTTGTTTGTCATAATGTAATTACAGTATAATTACAAGCGTACCGTTTGATTGCACAAGTGTACTTACACAATTATATTAATCTAAAATAAAATTTAATTATAAAAATTAAAAGTTAATATTTGACAAATATATTTCTTTATAAATGGTATTAAATTAGGTATTTAATATACATATTGTTTCTTGAAATATACAAACTAATAATCATATATTTGTAACTAATATTGTAAAAAATAATTCATATATATTTTCAATTTAATAATATTGTAATTTAACTAATTATAAAAATTAAAAGAACGCATTTTGTAAGAACATCATGGACTAGATGTTTGACAAAAAAATTAATATTTATCAATATAATATCATAACATTATTCAAATGTTTGACAAAAAATAATCGAGTTGTAAGTAAAAATGAACTACATGCAATGTAAATAAAAAGAAAACAATACTAAAGCAAATAAATTAGAACCGAAAATATAACATTAATTTAGAACATATTTATTAAGATAATACTCTTATGTCAAATTTCAACATAAAATAAGTTTTAACATAATTTAAGTAAATATAATTCAAAAGAAAAAAAACACAAATCTATATAAAAAATAAGTCTTTAACCTCATTTCAAACATTAACCAAGTTTATTAATGACTCATTTTTACTAATATTAGAAAGTGTAATTTCAAAAACTAGAATAATAACGTAGTTATGCTAATAAAGAAAATAAAAAAAGACGAGCAATTACATGGAATCACAAGAAGTAAAGGTTGAAAAATGAGAAGAAAGAAAATAAAAATAATAATGTTAAAAAAATATTTTAAAAAAGTAAAAATGAAAAATAAAATAAAAATAAATGGAAATTTAAAAGAAAAAAAAGAAATTGAAAATATTTTTGTAATTACACTCAAATCTCAACCCTCCTTGAGAATTGAAGAATATAATTAATATCTCTCAATTACATCTAATTACATATTAATCCTATAATTACTTGAACTGACAAACCGTTCTAACGAAGTAATTACATCAATTACAGTCAGCCTTAGAGACTATTATATAGTGCTTCACGGTTCACGTAAGTGAAGCTGTGAAGATAGCGTTCTTGCTTGACACGTGACACGTCACTGAGTGAATAAAAGGTGAGCACATGGACAAGTAAATAAATGGGAGTGGTGATTTGGCAACAAGGTGGCCATGTGTTCCCATGCTGCTTTGCTTTGGGCCGCATGGTCCTGAGGTTGCTTACAGCTGGACTTTTTCCAACATGGAATCAATGCATATCCTTGCCCGTTAACCAAGGCCCAATTGATCTAGTTGTGGACTCGATTTTCTGTTAAGTATATACCGCAACGACAACATACGTGTAATCTCACAAATGAATCTGAATAAGATAGGATGTACAAGACCTTATATCTATATTTAGAAGTAAAGAAATTATTTTCAATGAATTCTTAGCTTAATAAAAAAAGAAAAATGAAGTGTGGTTATAAGAAAGAACATGAATATTTATTTTTTATAATTCAGCTTGAAGTTGAATTAATGGGGAAATAGTAAATTTAATATTAATTTGTAAATAATATTTTGCATATAATGTATATTCTAACGCATCTGAAATATTTATTTGAGAAGTATTTTAAATGATAAAAGTATTCAATGAGTTTTACACGTCACGAATTAGGATAAGTCCGGATTTTAAAGCGAGTGCCAGACGCCATGTGGTAAATCAAAAAATATATATACCACCCTGCAAGGGAAATTAATTCATATTCACCTTTGGACAAAGGAAAACTTGGGTATGGAAAGTCAAATCGTGGCTTAAGTAACAAACAACTGAGAGTTGAGATGTTGTATTTTAATTGCAATCAGTATCATTTTTCTCTTAATTGTTTTGTAATCATTAGAGGAAATGACTCTTGAGTCTTGGTTAATTGAATAACGACATTTTGAGTGATAACTTTTCAAACAATAATTGTGTTGTGTCCCTTAATATAAGGAGTTATTACAGGGATTTAGTAATTCAGTTGGTTTCTCCTCCCCATTCCTCTATCCCGTATGTAATAAAACAAAAATTTTTAATTTAAAAAAAAAGGAGCCGTCATGCAAAGGGACAAAGTTAATTATGGTAATGGTAAATATGGCGGTGTCTTTATAAATAACAAATTAAAAATTGTTTAATTATTTCTAATAGTTACAGACTAGTAGGGGTGCACGGTTCGGTCGATTATTTTTTTGAAATTGATCATATCAATTTTTTGGTTAATTTTTAAATATAACCAAAATTAAACTTTTCAAAATCGTACCAATCATCTCAATTTCTCTTCGGTATTAGTATGATTCGGTTAATTTTTAGTAATTTATTTTTAAATTTATATAAAATAACAGTAAATTATGGTTGATTCATATATAATAGAACGGGCTATCTAACTTTTTAACCTCAGATCTCATCCGTAAGCTTTACATTATATTTTTTGTTTCTTGCAATTAAAAAAAATACACTTAGCATGAAGCTATTAAAAGCTACATAAATTAATGGAATAAAAAAGTAACTAACAACTAGAAAGCAACAAGGTTTAATGTTCTGGAAACAACATCTTGCAGAAATGCAAGGTAAGACTGCGTACAATAGACCCTTGTGGTCCGACCCTTCTTCGGACCTCGCACATAGCGGGAGCTTAGTCAACCTAAGTATTCGGTATGATTGTAGGTTAATATTAAAATCGTCGGTTTTATTAAAAAAAATCTAAAAATCGATTCGAGGTTCGGTTCGGTTGATTTGATCGATTTTCGAAATGGTTTTGACACTCCTACAGATTAGTGTAACGGCTCGGAAAGCCAAATTGACAATATCATTTTTTGGAATTAGATGAAGTCAATTTAATCAAGATAAGAAAAAAAATGGTGGTTTAATCAAGACGCAATTGAAATAGAAATAATTTTGTTGATAATGTAAAATAAGTTACTCCCTTTCTTCTATTTCATGTTTTTATATTTTCATTGGTCAGAAATTGTAAACTCATAAAAGCGAGTTACTATTTATATTATGATCCAGAACATATTACATGCCTAAGTATATGCTCGTGCTAACAAGTACTAGTACAAATATACAAGCGTTTCACTTAACAACGTAACCTTCTAAAAATAGTCATGGCTTGTTAGTAACTTTAAGTTTTTAATTTAACATTATAGGAGTACTTAATAGATTATCTTATGAAGCATATTTTGTATCCCATAGATAAAAACAATTCTATATTGTCATTATGGTAGAAACATACAGCTAACTTGGAGTTGAATTTAATTAACTAGATCTGTTTTAAAAAATGTACGTGTGTGTGTCACATATTTTATTTATTTATTCATTTTGTATAATGATACGAGGGAGCAGGCATACTTGGTACTTACTATATTTTTATTTGTTCTAGGTGATGATTAATGATTAATTTTGCCTATTCCATTTCAACCAACTTGATATTTTACAAGATGTTGGACAGCCAAAGTGAGAACTAGGTCAACAATAATAAATAATAGTGTTTGATTTAGGGAGAAAGCTAAGTTGAACCAACTTTGTATAAGTTAATTATTTAATTTATTGTTCGAAAAGAGTTAAAGAGTCTATCAATGTGAATATATTAGCTTACGTTAATTCTGAGAATTAATAACGCATCGTTTTGCTTATTGTTTGCTTGTGACTTACATTTGGCATCATCTTGAATCTTTATGGTTTATATTTTATAGTAAAATGAATGAAATTCCTGATCATGATGGAGAATAAATATATTTATTTGTTTTCATTAATGACTCATTGGTGAAATCTAAAATAGTTTCGAATAGAAAAATATTGGAATACAAGTGGCAGCTAAAAATTCTAATCCAATATTCGAAGTCAATAGAATAAAGTTTTTGAGTTTTTTATTGTGTGTGTGTGTGTTAATAACAAATTAGTTTCATGATGACTGAACCAAAAACATAGAAACAGATTCGTAATTATAGGAAATATAGAAAAAGAAACCACTGAATTCTACTTGCCTTTTGTATTGTTTTAAGAAAGAACAAAAAAATAATCTATAAATTTTCAGTTATGTTTAGTGCATTTTAAGGAGAAGATATAGCCTTTAAAGGACCTCGTAAGAAATTAAGGGAATAGACTAAACAATAGGGAGAGGATTAATAAATTAATCAGTATTCTGTAAGTAGACACTTTTTGAGAAAAATTGCATGTTCAATCAAGATATATAAATAATATAATCACTTCAGTATCTTCTGGGAAGGCACGTTCATTTTATATGTTTATAAATAAAACCAATATCCATTGGGTTTACAAATGTTACTACGTGAATGATGAGAGTCCTAAACTAAAGAATACTTCCCAAATTTTATATTCTTAATCCTGATTAGAAAAAGATAACGAAAATCAGCGTTGGATTTATTTTCAGCCATAAAATTGGTATGGTCATATTTACAGCTAAATTATGCATGGTCAATATATTATATATTCTCCGTTAATAATTTGGGTTGACCATGATATGGTCATTATAAAAGCGGGCTATATTTACCCTAATTTTCAAATGACTAATTCTTCGAGACCAATTAATTAGCCACGTGTGATCGCGTTTAGCACCAACTTTAGAGCCTTGATTGATGATTCATTTTCTCAAATTAACATGACAATAAAATTCGTTAGTGAATGAAATAAGGCAATAAAAAAAACCTAGCAACGAGCAAGAAGGATTGGATCTGTCCTGATTATGAGATTCTTGGCCAGAGAAAGATTTTGTGACATGGACGCGCAATCCAAATGAATTTGATTTTTCAGCGATTGTCGATCAACTTCATGATCACCTAGCCGCTTGCCTGTAACTCTGGCTCTCAGTCAGTCAGTCATTCTAAATATTCTTTTAGTTATATATGAAAGTTCTAATAAATAACTTGAATCGAGATTGCTATTCAAATTCTTAGTGAAATACTAAACTTCTTATTTTATATTTGCTTTTTATGGAAAATATCATATAAGAATATCATCCTCATATTCATTAAGCGTGGTAACATTTCTCACTTACATTTTAGGACTCATCATCAGTAATCTTTATGTTTCATGAAACAGCGACCAAAAACACAGCATAAAGTGTGGATGTGAACTTTAAAAATGAAAAGTTATGTCATTTTTTGTATACCTAAAGGTGATAAAGGCTGAATTTCCAGTAAATAAAGGTTGAATTTTACAGCATGTGAATCAAATCATTTTTTACTTTCCAGGTCAAAGAATTATGTTGACAATTATCTGGGACAAACATATATGCATACGAATCTGATTCCCTCCCTAGTCTATCCATCATCCATTTAATCAAGCAATCAATTAGGGAGGAAAAAACCCATTTTTTTTGGAGTAGATCTAATCATCTTTGATTTTGTCCACATAATAATAATACCTATCAGCCTAAGCTTGGAATTGATCTTGTGACCATTTCTAATTTGAATAGAAGCAAATTACTTTACAAAATAAAGTATGGTGTGGGGGTAATGGATGTGGCGGGTGGGGCCCGAGGGGTGGGGTGAGGTATTGGTGGGTAAAGAGGAGACAATTCGTATAAATGCCACTTATGAAAAAAAATCCCTACTTTCACTAGAGAAATTATTTTCTAAATTTTAAGGAACTTATATTTCTAGTTATAAAAATTTTTTAAAAATATTTTGACCAATCAAATATTAAAAAATGTAAAAGTAATTTCCTCCATATACTAAACACACCCCTTATCTTATATTACCTGAGAATTTCCATTATTTCCTCTTCTCAATAACTTTTTGTATATATACCTAGTCAGCATTTTGGTGACTTCATCATTTTTCGCCTACAGATTAAAACCTAGAAAAAAACTTAGGGCATTCCTTAATACTCCCAGTAATTATAAGTTGCTTAACAATGCAAGATTAGGGGGAAAAAAGGAATTTACGATTAGAAAATTAAATGTGTACAAAAAGAAAAAAGGGTAGTGATGGAGTATGAGTAGTATATACAAGAGTAGAAAAAATCGAATATTAGAAATGTTCAAAATGTCCGAGGTACCATGTGATTGAGTGTACCCTATGTGATCTCTTAGTCTTAAATTAATTACCTAATAATATACCGTAAACTTGCTCATGAATTTTAAAATCCCTTATCAATTATTATTGTTGAATTCTTAATCTTCTTTCTCCAGAGAATAAAACGTACCAAAACATGGCACATTCCCTAATTAATCTAATAAGTTGATTAATACAATACGATTAGGAAAAAAACAGATCAAGAGCAGAGAAAGGGTAAAAATGAAAAGAATTACCATAGCTGGAGTAGTATTATTAGGTGGAAAGATTTAGATATTAGAAGTTCCAAAGATGGATTGTTGGAAATTTGCCTTTGGCGGGGAGGTGCATCCACCCATATTTAATGAATTAAACACTAGTGTTCCGCATGTTGGAGGCTTTGTCTCTTCACACATGCATAATCTACTAAGTGAGTAGATGACCGTAGGGCCAAGAATCGTCAAATTTCGTTGAGAAATGAAAGAGATATTGGTCCACGAAGTAAGATGTTTGAGGCATGAAAATATGGTGTGGGACAAATCTACCACATCGGCGGAAAAAAAAGAAGAATTGCTCTCTGTATAAGTCTCTTAGTTGACTAAGGGTTTGGGACACCAAAGGGTAACTCATATGTTTAAAGGTGGGAGGACCTAGATGTGCTTGGGTTCAAGGCTAAGCCCACACGCGCGCCGCCGCCGCCCGTCCGGCCGGTCCGGGCTCAGTCGCAGGTCGCGGGACTTTATGATATTATCTCTTTGGACCCCCCCAAATTGCTTAATATTTACAGTTTGGTCCCTGAAGTTTTTGGAAAGGTGAATTTGGCAACAACGGAAGACAGAAAGTTTCTGCCTACCGTTTGGACTGATTTTTGGAGCATTAACCAACCATTACTTGGTTAACAACCCTCCTTTATTGGCCATTAACAACCCTCCTTCAATGGTCATAAACAATCATTACTTGACAGTTTACTCCCTCCTTCAATGGCCTTAAACATTCATTTTCTTGGCAGTTAAGAAGTCCCCCCTTATGCTATATATTGGAGCCTTTTGGGCTGAATTGTGTGGACAACATATGGACAAAAACAGTGACGAAAAACACACAAACAGAATATAGAAAACGAGACAACATTTATATATACAGAGACAAACATAAGAGACACTGGAATTCAGTCCCAACGTCCACAACGTTGGTACTGAAACATAAACTCTTCCTTCCTTTTCTATTCTTCAGCAAGACGTTTCGTGTTTGTTTTCTTCGTCAGACTCAACCTATTTGCTTTGTAGTGTTGAGATTAAAGTGTTGTTTTATCTTGGGAGACTATTGCCCGTTAACGTAAAAACGTATATACGGGGCAATCTTGTCTTAAGGACAGAGTGCAATCACTCGACTCAGCACACAGTTGTAACAATCCAAATTTAGTTTTTCTTGATTTCAGGTTATCAAGATTCAAGACTCAACAAGCTTGCGGCAGTTATGAACATTGGCCAATTTGTTTATCCTTTCGAACACTTGTAATATTTATTTACTTTCCGTACTGCTTTAACAATATCCAACAGGTGCCATGTGATTAAGTATACTATATATGTTGAAATATTGTAGACTTATCTATCACCTAAAAATCTTTTTGTAAACTCGGTGAATTTTACAATCACTAATAAGTATTTAATAAAACCAAAAACAAAATAGTATGAGGGGAAGTGTAACTCTGCCTGTATGAATTTTGCATAGCCGGTTTCATGGCTGGATAAAGGAAAGTGTTGCGGTTAGTCAATTAAGATAAGAAAATATATGCAATTATGAATATATAAAATTAGAAAGTTTCGACCTTTATCGCTAATTTATCACTAAATAACTTGTAGCTAATATAATATTTTGATAATCTATCGTTAATTTATTATTAAATTGAATTAGCTATGGATTTAACTGATTAGCTACATAATTTAGTAGCTAATTTCCATAATTATCCTCATAATGAAAGATTCCAAATAGGGGTGAAGGAATATATAGGATTTGTTGAGCTATGTATGTACATCTGTGTGTATGTGCCAGTTGAACTGTTAGTTAGTTATATAAATGAAGTTGTTAGTTTGTTAGTCAAGTCAGTTTGGAGGTAGTTAGTGGGATGATTAGATATTTGTATTGAGTTGGTTATGGATAGATATATAGATGTACAGTGTATGTTGTTCATTCATTCGATCAATGAGAGGATATTTTCATTCTCTACATTTTTCTCTCTCTAACATTGCATTTGCATTTCTCCATTGTTGCAACTCGAGCGGCATGATATGGAATTCATCATGGTATCAGAGCGAGTGTTGAGGATCGATTCATTACATTATAAACTCGATTGAATCGAGTTTAAGAAGGTTCCAGATTAACATAATCATAGCACAATTGCAGTGTTATTTTTGATTCACTGATTTAGGGCTGAATCTACCTAGACTCAGGGATTTCAGTACAGAAACTACCGGAGTCACATCTCTATTAAAGAAGAAGCTTACAGGCCTGTTAAATTCATTGATTTCGTGGTGAATTGTCTTTGAACAATCAAATTTTTTTGTTGCTGGAGTTAAGTTGCAGATCAAATGGCGGCTAACAATGGCGAAAATGAAGTGAGTCACACATCGAACAATGCATCGATCATAGTCATCGATTAACATCATCCATTATTCCTTCAACCATCAGATACTTCAGTTAACTCTTTGATTTCTGTTAAGCTAACTAGCTCTAAGAATTACACTCTATGGAATAGTACTATGCGTATTAGTCTGCTTTAAGGATGGCCAGTGGGCCAGGTCGGCCCAACCCGGTCCCACCTCGACCCCGACATTTAATTTGTTTTTTACGGTTCGGGACTCGAATCGGGACGAGACATGGTCTCGTCCCGACCATCCTGGCCCACCCAGTCCCGCCATGCCCGACACGACCCCGCCCGAAACCCCCCTTTGCACAAATAATCGTTGCACCAACGACCATTTTACATTTTGGCTATTGTGCAACGGTCATTTTGTCCTCCCTCCTCCCCCAACCCCCTACCCTCTTAATATTTATTTTTAACCCATAAGTTATTATATTTACACTTTAACCCAATTTCCCAACTATAAATACCTCATTTTCTCTTCATCTTTCTCACAAATGTTCCTACAATCTATCTAATCTCTCAATCTATCTCTCTACAAGTCTACACTCTCTACTAAATATTGAATTTTATTTATTCATTTGGGAGTGAAGTTGGCAACTAGCTTGAGGATCTTCCAGCGAGCAAAGTTTCAATTTTCAACTTCTCGATTACACGTCGACATTACGTCGACGTTTGGTACATTCGTTCCTTCATTAAATTATTAGTCTGTTTATTTTATTTAGCACACTTAATTTCATTTTAATTATTTATTAGTATAATTATAATGGAAGGATTTAAACGTATGCTTACAGGTAAGGGTAAGGGTCAGACTTTTTCTAGTAGGGGCAACAATGGCAAGGGTACTTCTTCTAGTCATCCTATTTCTAGACAGAATCATATTCCTACACAGGAAATTTTTGTTGATACTGAATATTTTCCTGCAATACCATTAGATTTAGACGAGGAGCTATTTTCTGAAACTCAAGAAAACTTTAATTTAGACGATGATCTAGATGATACACCCACTAATGTAGATGACAACACACCCACTAGTGCACCTTCAACTGAAATGCCTCATATCCCCCCTAGTATGAGACGAGGTCCAGCAAAATGACCCTTAAAATCATATGCATGGATATTTTTTGATAGGGACGTAGAGAATCAAGTAGCTTGATGTAAAATTTGTAAAGATGTTTTAAAATTTAAAACTGGAAAAGGTCATGGTGGGACGGGGGGTTTAATGAGACACGTAGCAAGGGCTCATCCAGCTAGGTATGCCCAATACGAGACTTCAAAACCGGGTGCGTAAACGGCCGCTCCATCGGGACAAGATTCACATACTGTCCTGGACCAAGTACTGGATCAAATTAACCCCACAACGGGGGAGGGGGGGAATTGTAGGCCCTAATTACAATAAACATAGAGATAGGGAAGCAATGGCAAAATTAGTTGCTATGGAGGGTTTGCCTTTTTCATTTCCTTCATCTCCTGGTTTATTCATTACATTAGAGAAATGTATAATCCTGTTTTTAACAGTTTTCCTAGATCAATTGTTAAGAGAGATGTATTTAAATTTGCACATGAATATCAACAGTAATTACGTTATTCATTATATCATTTTAATGGCAAAATGGCTATCACTTCTGATATAGGCCGTAGTACTAACGACCATGATTATTTAACGATAGTATGTCATTGGATAGATTATAAATGGTCTATGGAAAAACGTATTTTAGCGTATAGATATATAGATGATAGACACACTTGTATTTTTATTGCAGAAAATATTTATCAAGTATGCGAATATTACGGAATAACTGATAAAATTATGACTATTACATTAGATAACGCTTCTTCTAACAATTATGCTATTACAATTTTGAAAAATAGTTTAACTCCATCTTTTTCAGATCATTTTCATATAAAATGTGTGTATCATATATATAACTTAGCTGTAAATGATGGTCTATCACTTTTTGAAGACATTTATAGTAAAATATAAACTTTATTTTTAAAAATAATAGAATACAATGAAAAAAAGAATATAAAAAAACTTGTCATGATTGCCAACTACCTTATAGAAAAATTTCAGAAGAAGTACCCACTAGGTGGAATTCTTTATACGAGCAACTACTTGTTGCTTATGACTATAGAAAACCTATAACTTTATTTTTTAATTCCCATAATCAAAATCCAGCTGATATGGTTGTAGATAGCGATTGGGGGAAAATTTCCGAACTTATTGTATTTCTAGAGAAAAAATTTCAAGTAACAAAAGAATTTTCCGGTATATATTATCCTACTATTTCAACTATGTTGTTTTATATAGCTCTAATATGTTTACTGCTTAATGAATATATGGATAAACCAACTTATAAGACAGCTATTAAAAAAATGTTTATCAAAATAATTTTTTTTATTCCTATTCTCACTTTTTATATTATTGATGCTGTATTAAATCCAACTATTAAAATAGACGGTACTAAATCACTTATTGAAATTATTTATGATTGTATAGCAGTACTACCACCTCCAAGTCCCAAAAATCCAAATCACCCACCACCTATTGAACAAACTAAAGAAGAAGTGTTGTCTAGCGTAGAAGACGAATGCAAAAAAGTTTATATGTTTTACCAACAATAAAGTGCTAGAAATCTACCGGCTTCCATACCATTTTCTTCTTCTTCAACACAACCTCACAAAAGACATGCTTTTTCTGCGGCTAGTATTGAAAGCTTCAGAAATAGAATGTGCGGTGGTAACACTACTAACCAAATTAGCGAGTTTGATATTTTTGTTGCAGGGTTCTGTACTGTACCAAGCAGTTCTCAATGAAGAAGGACATGAAGACTTGCTGAAATACTGTAAGGGAAATGAGAAGACCTTTCCGACACTTTCAATGATGACCCGACATATTTTGAACATTCAAGCGTCATCAATGGCGTCTGAAAGCGCTTTTTCTGCAAACAGATATCAAATAGGAGAGCACAAACACTCATTAGCCGGAGACAGCTTGGAGGTTGCAGTATTATTCAGAGATTAGATACGAGTAGAGCGGAGAAGGTACGGTCAACCGGAGATCAACGAAGAAGAAAACAAAAACTACAACGACATCTTATCCGAAGGTGGTGGAAGCGACGTGGAGCAATTTGACCAACAAATATCAATTCCAACATAAGAACCACATGAAATTATCAAAAAACTAGAACAATTTTTTTTCAAAATGTAATTTTTTTAATTGCAATTTTATTATGTCATTTGCAACTTTTGAACAACACCACAAAGTTGCAATTTTGACAATTGTATTTGTATTACAAAAAAAATCATATGTCTATTAAATAATATAAGAGGCACAAAAACAGCATTGAGATGTTTTTATTACAATATCTTGTTCAATTATTGAGTTGTTTATATATATGTTATTTTTTAAATTAAGTGCAAAAAAAAAAAACCCGGCCTGCCCCAGCCCGATCCCGCCTCGCCCCTTTTTCGATGGGACTGGAACCGGGACGGGATTTCGGCGAATCCCGCCTGTCCCGACCCGATCCCGCTCCTCCCCTGCCCCGACTCCGATCCCGCCAAACCCTCCCCGAATCGTCCCTGCCCAGCCCATTGGCCCCCCCTAGTCTGCTTGGCAAGAGTAAATTATGGTTTGTAGATGGTAGATATCCTAAGAAAAAATTTAATGCCTCTCTTCATGAATTGTGGGAGAAATGTAATGCTATTATTCTCTCATGGATTATGAACTCTGTGAGCACAAAATTGCTTAGTGGTATGATATATGCCTCTAGTGTTCATACAGTTTGGATGGATCTCAAAGAGAAATTTGATTAGGTCAATGGTTCATGAGTGTTATTTCTACACAAACAGATTGCATCTTTGACTCAAGGGATCTCATCAGTGTCCAGTTATTTCTCTAGGTTGGAAGAATTTTAGGCAGAGTTTGATGCTCTTATGCCATGTCCTAGTTGTGAATGTACTAAGTCTAAGAAATATGTTGAACATTTTGAGTATCAAAGACTATTGCAGTTTTTGATGGGACTGAATGAGTCTTACTCACAGTCTAGTAATCAGATTTTGAACATGTCACCAACACCATTCATTAACAAAGCATACTCAATGATCATCTCAGAAAAAATAGAAGAACAATGTCTCAAAACTCGCATATCCCTGAAGTTAATGAAGGAACTGCTTTATTTAGTGGCAAAGGAAAAGGTGTGATGAATCTAAACAATCAATTTTTAGTTGGATCAAACTATAAAAGTGATAGTGGCAGACAAGGAGGTAGTGGTTACTCAGGTGAAAGTGGTTACTCAGGTGGTAGTAATTTTTCATCATCCACATCAGGAGGAAGCAATTACTCTGGGTCTAGTTTAGGAGGAGGCTCATGAGGGGGTAACTACTCAAATTCATCAAGAGGAAGTAACTACTACAAACAAAAAAAAAAGCTTTCTCTACTGTGAATATTATCACTTTAAGGGTCATACAAGAGAAAATTGTTGTAAGTTACATGGCTATCCAGCAGATCTCAAAGCTAAGAAGAAGCTTGGAACTGGAAATAACTCCAATCATGCTGCAGTGAATTACTTACAGGATTTCTCTAGTGATACAGGTAGAAGACAGAGTAGTTCATCCAACAATGGCGGTGCAGGGGTCTCAAGCTCATCTGTTAATCATGAGGCTCAGAACTGGATACCTAATCTTCATCAGTTTACTCAAGAACAATACAACAAATTATGTATATGTTGGGCAAGGGAAATGAGACCAATGGCTCAGCTATGACAGCGTGTATGAGAGCTTGTAGTGCTGCAGACTGTGAAAAAATAATTAAGTGGATAGTTGATTTAGGTGCATCTAGTCATATTGTGAATACACTTGAATTACTCAGTGAATTTAAGACACTTGCTAAGGATCAAAGAGGCAAAGTACAACCTCTCACTGATGTATTGCTTATGTTAGTCGTGTAGGATCCTCAAATATGTTCCAAGGTTACAAAATCACTAATGTGATACATATTTCTGAGTTCAAATTTAACTTGCTATCTGTAGCAAAGTTAACAAAAGAAATGAACTGGGCAATACTGTTTTATCTTGATTTCTGCATTTTTCAGGATCTCTTAAGTGGACAGGTGAGAGGGATCGGTAGACAAGAGAAGGGCTTGTATGTGCTCAATCCAAATAATGCAAGTTGACAACAAATTATATCCAGTGCTCAAGTTCCCAGTCAGAGTGCAACAACTATCAATACCATGCAAAATAAGAAAGTTAGTAATGCAACTACTATAAATATCATGAAGAATAAGACTGTTAGCGATATTGTTGTGTGGCATAGAAGACTAGGTCATGTAACTATGACTACTCTAAGCAAAGTGAGTGATCTTCAAGAGGTAACATTTGATTGTGATGCTATAGATTGTACTGTTTGTCCATTGGCAAAGCAAACAAGATTATCTTTTTCTTTGAGTACCTCAATTGCTAGTTCTTGTTTTGAGATTATTCATGGTGATGTATGTGGTTCCTACAGAGTTCTCACTCATGATGGTAAGAAGTATTTCTTAACACTAGTGGATGATCACTCTAGATATACTTGAATAATCTTGTTACCTTCAAAAGATGAAGTACTTGTGGTTCTTAGATCATTTTTTGCCATGGTAAAAAATATACACTCCTCCTCTGTCAATTTTTTTAGAACTGATAATGATTGTGAGTTTCTTAACTCTTCTATGAATGAACTCTTTCAATCTCTTGAAATTATTTACCAAAGTTCATGTGTATATACTCCTCAGCAGAATGACATTGCTGAGAGGAGACACATATATATCTTAGAAGTTGCTAGGTCTCTCAAGTTTCAGGCTAGTATACCTCTTAGGTTCTGGGTGAATGTGTTACAACTACAGTCTGTCTTATTAATAGAGTGCCTTCTTCAGTTCTTAAAGGAAATAGCATTTTCTTTATGTTTTATGATCATGAAACTTCTTTGGCTCATCTTAAAGTGTTTGGATGCTTGGGATATGTCACAGATGTGAGAAAATGTGATAAATTCTCTTCTAAAGCAACTCCGATATATTTCTTGGTTACTCATTGACTAGGAATGGATATAAAATATTTGGCATTCACTCTAGAGAGTTTTCAGTAAGCAGGGGTGTAGTGTTCGAGGAAGATGTCTTTCCTTTCAATCATCTTCCTTCTATTGTTTCATCACTCTTTCCTATATTTGACTAGCCTTCTCTTGTAGATACTGCACCCATAGAAGTACATGTTGCTTCTCTTGAGTCCCCTTCAGAATAGGATAGTCATCTCCTTCCTACAACTGATCCTTCCTCCACTACTATCACTTCTCTTATTGAGCCTGACCATGATAGACCTTCAGAATCTATATTTATTCCTGAGTCTGTCCCTTCTTCTACCAATTCTAGAAAGTCTTCTAGAACCACCAAACCACCTAATTGGATGAAGGATTATATCACCAAAAACAAAGGCAACGCTGCTTATTGTTATCCTTTGTCCATATACGTGAGCTATGCTAATGTATCCTCATCATTTGAGACTACTTTGAAGTTTGAACACCTACTCTAGCACACTGGAGCCTAAGACTTATAAGAAGGCAAGGCTGTGCAGGACAAGAAATGAATTGAAGCTATGCAAAGTGAAATCTTAGCTCTTAAAGAAAATCACACCTGAAGTATTGTTGATCTACCTCCAGGAAAAGTTCCTATTGGTTATAAGTGGGGTTTTAAAGTGAAATATACTTTTTCTGGTGCATTGAAAAGGTACAAAGCTAGACTTGTAGCTAAAGACTACAGTAAGCAAAAAGGGCTTTGATTACACAGAGGCATTCTCACCAGTGGCTAAAATGGTCACTGTGAGGTCTGTATTGGCTATTGCAGCAGCTAGAGGTTGGTTTATTTTTCATAAGGATCTTCATAATTCATTCCTCTAAGATGATCTTATGGAGGAAGTGTATATGGACATCCCTCAAGGCTTTGCTGGTCAGGGAGGGCATCACAAAGTGTGCAAACTTCACAAGTCCCTTTATGGGCTTAAATAGGCTCTTAGGCAGTGGAACAAGAAGCTCATTGATGCCTTATTGCAGCTAGGATTTACTCAAAGTCATTTTGATTATTCATTGTTTACCATGGTGGTTAAATCAGAATTGGTTGTGGTGCTAGTTTATGTTGATGACCTGTTAGTCACTGGCAATTATCCTCACTTAATTAAACAAACTAGAATTGATCTCCAATTCAAGTTTAAGATGAAAGATATGGGGGAACTTAAATTTTTTCTGGGTATTGAGTTTGCTAGGTCTTCTAAGGGTATTGTCATGAGTCAGAGAAAATATGCCTTGGAGTTAGTTGCTGAATTGGGGCTTGGGGGGGTGCTAAACCTGCTGGTACACCCTTGGAGTCTAATATGAAGTTTTCCTCTGTAGATTTTGATATCCTCACTCAGTCAGAAGTTCATGATCCTTTGCTACCAGATGCTAGTCAATATCAAAGACTGATTGGTTGGTTACTATATCTCACTATAACTAGAGTTGATATCTCATATATAGTGCAAATGCTTAGTTAGTTTATGCATCAGCCTAAGCTATCTCATTTGGATGTTGCACTAAGGGTGATGAGGTATATCAAAGGATTTTCTGGTCTTGGTTTACTCATGCCTGCTACAAACTCTGACAAGTTAGAAGCTTTTTGTGATTCAGACGGGAGTGGGTGTATCCAAACTAGGAGGTTAGTGATTTTTGGTGGTGCTATCATTTCTTGGAAATAAAAAAAAATAGGCTACAGTTGCTAGAAGCTCTGCTGAGGCTGAGTTCAGGAGCATGACCTCAGTAGTAGCTGAGATTACTTGGCTCACAAGTGTATTCAATGAGCTAGGTGTTGAACTACATTTGCATGTTTCCCTGTTTTGTGACAGTATGGCTGACTATTCAGATTGCAGCAAATTCCATTTTTCATGAAAGGACCAAACATATTGACATTGATTGTCACTTTGCGAGGGAGAAGATTCTACAGGGTGTCAACAAGGAACAAGTTGCATATTTGCTGACCACAAGTTTAGGGAAGCAACCTCATGAGTATTTGATGTCCAAATTGTTGTTGAAAGATCTCTTTCAACCATCAGTTTGAGGGAGGATGTTAAGCTATGTATGTACATCAGTTGATATCCAAATTGTTGTTAGTCAAGTCAGTTAGAAGATAGTGGGATGATTAGATATTTATATAGAATCGGTTATGGACTAGATATATCGATGTACAATATCTTTTTCATTCATTCAATAAATGAGAAGATTTTTTCTCTCTCTAACATTGCATCTGCATTTATCCATTGTTGCTACTCGAGCTGCATGATCCGGAATTCATGAGTACTCATATAGCCTACCTTAATTAATTTGAAAGTTCCAAATTGAAGTAATGTGTGTGTGGAGTCATTTTTTTGAAAACAAACCCATGGTTATAAAATCCTTAATCAGCTTTATTGAAGTCTTAATCATCATTTGCCACATTGAAAGTTGAAACCTAGCAAAAGCTTAGCGCATCAAAATAAGTTAAATAAACAATTTAAACTTGAAAAAAAAATAATGAGTACCAATATAAGAAGAAAAAGAGGTACAAAAAGGAGTAGCAGCAGCCTAGTAGGTGAGGAGGAGTTATAGCTTTATCAGTACTGAAAAATATACGTGAGTTACAAAAAGTCTGATATGCCAAACTGTACCTATATGTGTAGACATAATTTTAAATCACCTAGCTAATTAAATTCCCCCCAAACGATTGGCCCATGAATATTAAAATCCCTAATCAGCTTTTCTGAATCATTAATCATCCCTCGCCCACGGATTAAAAGATAGCTATCCAAAACCTAACTAACTAATAGTCTCTCCTTTCACTTTTATTTGTCCACTATATTAAAAATAAATTTTCACTTTTACTTGTCCATTTTAACATATCAAGAGAAAGACAAAAAAATTTATTGTTTTACCATTAACATTAATTAATCATTTTTAAATTATTTTTTAAATTCATTAAAATTATACACTAATTAATATGTGTATTATGATAAAATACATACTTCATTTATTAGTTCTTAAGGGGCGTACAAAATCAAAAGTGGACAAGTAAAAGAGAACTGACGGAGTAGGTTGATTAACAATTAATCTATGAAAATGAAAGAAAATATCAAAGGAAGGATTTGTGTTTTGTAGACGAAATTATTTCATTATCCCTTTTTTCCCGATGAATGAATATTATTTTCTCAATAAGGGTAGCTGACCCGTAGAAAGAAGAAAAGCCCCAAGACAATTGATATCCGCTGTACAGGGTAGGGCTTTCATGATGGCTGGAGGAAACTAAAAGAGTATAAAAACAGAAAAAAGGTCTCTCTCCTTGTGGGGATGCAGGATTTTCACGGGAATGTTCAAAAAATATATATATGAACTCCCTTCCATCGCGGTTTTCTTCATTCCAATTTCTGTAACATTGTTTAATTGGTATGAAATTTAAGAATTTTAAAAAAAATATTTGCATGGTCATAAATCATTCCATAAGGAGTAAATAAAAATGTACATTTAAAATTATTTTACATATAAAAAGAAAATACTTTTTAGAACAGACTAAAAAGAAAAGTATATTATATAAATTGAAACGAAATGAGTAGCACAGAGAGTGTATGAAAACCACTATTAGAGCGAAAAGTAGGGGCGGATCTAACACTTTAATTATGAATTCAGCCGGATTCAATAATTTTAATATGAAATTCCTTATTTATATTATAAATTATTGATTTAATCTTAATAATTACAAAGAATTAAAACCTTAAATATATAAATTTTAAATTCTGATTCTACCCCGGCGAAAACGTTTATAGATAAATCTGAGGTGCCATGTGATTGACATATGGAAAGGAGAAGTGTGAACTAAACTAAAGAATGTCTTGGTTTTGGCAAACCTCAGTGTGTGGAATAGAGAAAATGGATATTTTAGTTAGTTTTTAATTTTTTATTGCAGAGATAGCCAATAATAATCAAGAGATCTAGCAAAACACACCATGTTCCACCCTCACATGAAAGAAAGAGATTATAATACTACTGTCATTTAATTTAAATAATGACCCAATTCCTTAGTTTGAAACTTGAACTTGTTGAAGTCCAAAGATGGAAGGGTGACGAATTTTCGTCGGATTTGCAGTCAATATTTTTGTCCTTAATTGAACGTGTGTGTTTTATGTCTTTCAATGTACTCAAAATATTTCTGTACTTTTGAATAGCGATTTTCTTTTAGGGGAAAAATTGAAATTTATCCCTTTATTATGCAAGACATCTTAGATTTACCTTATGTTATACTTCAATTTGTTCATAACTTTGATGTTATCAAAGTATTTCGTTTTCTTTATTATATAAGGAAGTTCCAGCATAAACATAGCAAAGTTTTACGTGTTAAAATATTTCAACAAAATGACTCAAATAAGCTCTTTTATTTTTAATCGTACAAATAAGAGCTCTATTATGATCGAAAATAAATACAACACTATTTGCTAACACCAAAAGTATGGACAACTCAAAATATGCTAGAAAGGTAAAATTAAAATATTTGTTACAGTATGTTTTTGTGTATGTATATATAGCATTATTGAACTTATAATTACGACTTGGTAATAGGCCACTAGCCTAATTAGTCAGTCTTCTTTTGCATGCAACCAAAATTTCACAAATATTGGAGATTGGATATATAAGACTAGTTGCGAGAGGGACGATGGTAAATTAAACAGTACCAGTGCTGCAATGGCACGTGATAACCCACATGTCCAATGGAAGAAAGAACATGAATGGTAACAACTCACCCCCCTCCCCCAACCTAATATTTGTTTATGTTGATTAGCGAATCTAATTATTTTTGGCTGATCGATAATATATGTAACTTACTTTTTTTATTAGAGCAAATCAAAATATGAAGAAGTAACACACGAAAAAGTTGAGAAGATTCAACCTATAACATATACACATTTTTTTCGCTTATCTACACAGTGTAATTTTATAACGAACGGGTGTCAATTAACCTCTCTTTCACAAGATAGCTTCGCCATTATATATATACGTATATAATAATATTTCACTCTCTCTCATAGCTATCTTTATCCACCACTTCAATTTCTCTCGAATAACATGCCTCTTTTATCCACTCTTTGCTAGCTCCATCCTATTCTCCAACGCCTAGAAAAACAAGACGAGGGTATGTACATTCTTATATATATCACCATAAGTCCCATACTCAATAAATAACAAGAATCTGTCAATGCCACCATTATCCAAATAAATTGTAGCCTTTTAATCCCCCCCCCCCCCCACCTTTTGTTTTTCTTCATTAACTGAAAATGGCACGTGAACGAAAGGCTAAAGAGACAAGGGTGCTCCAATTTAGGATGTCTTTCTAACCTTAAAATATAAAAACAAAAATAAAGAGAATAAGAGTAAGGAGGTACGGTTTTCACAAAGTTCTAAGCAGAAACACTAGACACACAACGATCATCATCGGTTTTTCAGACTTTCCTCTCTGAGGATGAGTACAATCAATTGATGGGCTCGCCTTCTCCACAAATTCCGTAGCAAAAAAATAATAAAAAAATGATTTAGAAAAAAGAAAAGATAGTTAATTCTTAGGTTTTAAAGGAGTTTTTTTTTCTTATGTCCATGCAACTCTTTAATTGTACCTTCCGCCTACACAAAGACATGTAAAAATTAATTTCAAATATAGAATAGATTATAATTATATTGAATTTAATACTACTTTTTTTATAATCATATAGTGTTCAGAATTCATTGGCTCAACTAATTCAGAGGCCTATTTAAGGAGGAAATAACCCCTATTAAAGGTTTGTCTATTCATCTTGCTAGGATACCGAGATCCATCCTCTTCCATCTCACTACACCCAAGTGATATTTATATAGAGAGAAAAAATAAAGATAAAGGGGATATGCAGAAATTTGTTCAGATTTATGAAATTCTTATCTGGAGATTTAGGTTCTAGACAACATTTTTATTTATTAAGTTATGTCGAATCTAGACAACATGTTGAACAAATTTCTCTAAAGAGAATTTCAAAAAGCTTTTTTAGATGACCAATTCATCTACTTGAAGAGATTCATTATCTTCTGAAGATACAAAAGAAACTCTTTCAGATTCTGTTTCGGTGTTTGAATCAGAAGAATCTATTTTCGAAACCTTGCATTAAAACATATTTTCTGGCAATTGATTCTTAGCATTTTTTACTTTGATATTCAAAATATTAAAGGACAAACAAATTCTATTCCAAATTCCTTAACCCGTGAATTCCTCCAAAACAGGAGAAAAAACCTTCAAATTTCTGATACTGATCACGATGCAGAAATGTCCTATCATTGTCCCATGCCCAACTGTTTGGGCTACAAGGACAAGATATCACGGAAGGACATGCGAGAATTTGAACAGTACTAACCATGCAATGTGTGGAGCCTTACTCCAAAAAGGAAGGAAAAAATCACTCCACTAGTAAAAAATTCATCAGTTGTTGTACCTCGACAACAAACAAATCTCATTGCCTCCAAGCAACTCACAAATTCCACCACTTTCAAACCTACAAACCCATCCAAGGAAGAAAAAGACAAATTTCCTATCAAAACTTCTGCCGAAAAACCCATGACATGGTATTATGCAGTAATGATCACAGTCTGTGCCTAAATTATTGGGTATTTTACATGATTATTCAAACGGAATAAGCCGAATGTACCAATTTAGAAAATTTATCCCTAGAAAAATTAAATTGCATAAGTTATGTACGTTATATATCTCGGAAGTATATTCACATTTTGTAAACCTTAATGGTATACAACATGTGAGTACACTTCGAGGGTATATCAAGTGCACTCTTACGAGATATTTTGTAAATATTTTTTATACTATATACCTTTAAGTTAACTACGGTATACAACATGTGAGTACACTTCGAGGGTATACCAAGTGCACTCTTACGAGATATTTTGTAAATGTTTTTTATACTATATACCCTTAAGTTAACTATCTATGCATATAACTTAAACTATATGAAAATTTCAACTTTTTAATTGATTACTCCACTTGACTTAGATAGCTGTAGAAGCTAAGCCTATGCTGGTATATATTTCTTCTGACGTCTGTTCCCTGTCAGATTAATTTATGTAATTAAGCAAAAACCATAGGATGAACATAAAGGATAAACTAAAACCATTGTGGTTATTAACCAATTGTCTTGCTCATGGGGTTCATTGGATTCCTCTTAAATTCACAAAAAAAAAAAACAAAGGGGGTAGGGGGTGTGGTTGAGGGTGTTTTCTTGGGGTGGGGTGGAGAGGGGGTATGGGCATCATCAGAAATCAGAGTAATTTAAGTTATTCAAGAAAATGGAGTTCTCCTCATGTTTGGGTTGTAAACACTTTTTTGTCGTCAAGTGTTTTTTTTGGTTAGTATTCTTCACTGGCCATTGGCCACTCTGTTCACATCTACTACTATTTGTTTTTATTTTTCTACTTCATTTCTTTACTTGTATTTTCAGACATTATATGATGTTGTATTTCTTTACTTGTATAGTTTATCTGAATCTTTGTTGTTCAGAAAAGATGCCTCTGGCATGATCATTTGTTGGATTTTGAGTTAAATTTTTTGGTTGAGTCATCCATCCACCTTCTAAAAAAGATCACATAAAATAATAATTGCATGTACATCAAAGAACAGAAATTGGTATGTCAGAAATGCTTAACTGGCTAGATTAGACTTATCGTCAACTCGGGATAAAATAAAAGAATAACTCGATATACTAAGCTTTCATTATGTGCAATGTCTCGAAAAGAATTGAGCCACAAACGTCTGTTGTATACAGTCTTATTATACATTTCTGCTAGAGATTATTTCCACCGCGCGAATCTGTAACCTCAGATAACATGACAATAACTTTATCAAATTCGGAAAAAGATATATTTGCAAAAATATCTTTACGTAAATCCATTAAATACAAAGGTATATCCTGATGTAAACACATACTAGTACCAAATTACTTAATAGTTAATACACATGTTTTCTGATTTTATCACCAATCACAATAAACTAATACGTACACTTTAATATAAATTTCAATAGGAATAGCGTTCAATGGGCATTTGGCCATTTTCGGCTCTATATCGGAAAATAGTCAATTATCATAGGTGAAACTTTATAACAATATTCTTATATTTCACCCATAAATTTAAAACTTCCACTATTTTTTAATTACGGAAACTAAAACTACTCTCTATATTCCAATTTATATGACACAATTTCATTTTTAGTCAGTTTAAAAAAGAATGATGCATTTTCTTATTTAGCAACAATTTAACTTTAAACTTTATCTTTTACGTTAAACGAGATGATTTATCACCACACAAATATTTTTGGTTTATTTTAAACCATAAAATTTAAAAATCTTTCTTTATTTTTTAAACTCCATGTCCAATCAAACTATATCATATAAATTAGGACGAAAAGAGTAATAGCTATTTGTGAATTTTACACGAAATTTACACCTCATTTGTTTTGTAATAGAACCTAGAAATAGGATTATAAAAAATGGAGGGCTAGAGAAATGTTGTCAAAGAATTCCTCATGTGATATTTGACAATTGGGCTAGCCATAAATATGCTTACCATATTCTCGTGAATATTGACTTATGATGCTCTACAATCATTAATCTTCTTAATTTTAGTGGGTCCTCCTTCACCACCCTAAAGAGGAAAACAGCAAAAATATCAATAAAGAAACATTTCCTTTTCGCAATAACACTGTGAAAATATTGAGTACATCCCCTAAAAGGTCATTCATGTATCGAGAATTGTCTATTAATATCACTTTTAAAATTAGAATATCATTTAATTATCACTATTTTCCTTAAAATATACTAAATACATATAAAATCCTCCTCTCCTAGTTGGCATTACATATTATTAGCATTTGCTTTTGTCCCACATTAGAAAAACATACTTGTATCCCATGTAATAGACCCTATATAAAGGGCTTTACTTGCTTTTCTTTTACTTGCACTTTTAGCTCTCAAGAATAATATTATTTTATTATCTTGTTATTGCTTTGTAAGAATTCATGTTATGAATAAAAGACTTTCATGAATTCTATCATGGTATCAGAGCCAAGAGCACAAGTTAATATTTTTAGCTCGATCGGATTCAACTTAGCGGTGAGTTAGTTGAGGTTAAAGACGCCTGGTATCGCTTAAAATTTTTTGGCTTGTTTTGGAAGCTCGTGCTCGTTTTGGCTGCTCGTGCTCGTTCTGATCTTGGCTTCCACATCTGGGTTTCGTCTTTTTGGCTTCCGCATCTGATTGGTGAGATCTGCCCTTTTTTATTTTATTTTGTTGCTTGGGATTGCTGCTTGTTATTTGGGATTGCTGCTTGTTATTTGGGATTTTCTGTTTAAAATTCATAATGGCTGGAGGTGATGATTCTTTGCAAACTATTGGTGTTAGGTTAGATGGAAAAAATTATTCCTATTGGAGCTATGTCACGTAGTAAATTTTCTGAAGGGAAAAGGGCTTTGGGATTATATGTCTGGAAAAACCAAATGTCCTAAAATTGGAGATGAAAATTTTGATGAATTATTTAGGACTTGGGAGACCAATAATTCAAAGATTATTACTTGGATTAATAACTCTGTTGAACAAAGAATTGGTGTTCAATTGGCTAAGTTCAAAACTGCTAAAGAGATTTGGGATTATTTGTCAAGATTGTTTGTGCAGAATAATTTTGCTGTTAAATATATCGATTACAATATGAAATTGCACTAGTACAAAATGACTTGGGCATTCAAGATTATTTCTGTGCAATGACCACTTTGTGGGATCAGATTAGCTATGGCCAGAATCTGAATTGCAAGCATGCCGATGCTTATATAAAATGCGAGAGATGAAGATCGTCTTTGTTCAATTGATGGAGTCTTGATTGAATTTGAGAATTGTCGTTGAGCTTATTGCACGCAAACCCTTACCATCTGTTGAAGATGTGGTAAATGAACTTATGGCTGAAGAAATATGTTTGAAGACTCTAAAGGGTACATAAGGCTTACTTTTGACTCAGCCTTCGTCTACATCGGTCCTTGCAGCTCCTACACACCGTTATAGAACATCTATCGTGAGTGTAATTGTAATTATTAAGCTTGGAACCGACAACTGGAAAGAATCAATGTCGAGCTACGGAGCGTCGGGTTCTAAGCCTCCACATTCGGGACAAGGGCGAAGTCTTCTCAGCGAAAGCCATAATTCAGAAGTCAATTCCGTAACTTGTATCCACCACTACATTGCCTTTGTGCCTCTCTTGATCACCCAAATTTCGGGAGCCTCTGTGAGTCACAGATCATGATTACATGGTCGACCAATTTCAGTTCCTCGCCTTCCAACAGTTTCAACAAAATTCTCGGCCTTATGCTCTTTACGCTTCCGCTCATCACCATCTATTGGTTCGGTATCATTTAAGCCGGATCTTGGACTCGAGTGGAAATCATATGTCTCCCCGATTCTTCCGCGCTTTGTATCTATGTCTTCGACTCTTCCACTTCTGTTGTGATGCTTGGCACACCTATGCCGTGCATTGGCACCATTCATACATCCACTATATCATTACACGATGTTTATTGCATTCCAAAATTACATATAAATCTTCAATCTTCTGTGGTCAAATAGTGACTCTGGATGTTTTATTGGACTCTTCCCTAATTCTTGTTATGCAGGATCTAAAATCCAAGAAAGTGATTGGGCGTAGAAAGAGAGGTCTATATGTTTGGATGAGTCGCATCTTCCTACTCATGCAGAACTATATGCGTTAATCTTCTTTTCATTTAACACATTCACTCTTGAGTTTTATTTGGCACTCTAGACTTGGTCATGTATCGAGGTTCTCTTTGTTTATGTTGTAATATCGGTGTTCTTGGTGATTTACAATCCGATGATATTTCGATTGTAGTGGATGTAAACTTGGAAAATTTTTCGCTTTGCCTTTTAATCTTAGTACTTCTACTTCTTCCGCACCATTTGATCTAGTTCATTCGGATGTTTGGGGGCCAAAGACCTATCCCTACTAAGGGTGGCTCCGGATATTATGTTTCCTTTATTGATGATTATACTCGTCATTATGTTGGGTTTATTTGTTGAAAAGACGCTCCGATTTTGTTCATACTTATGTTGAGTTTCAAGCCTATGTGAAAACTCAACACTTCGTATTAAATGTTTTCCGAGCTGGATTTAGGAGGTGAATATACTAGTGGGGATCTTTCCCTGTATTTTCAAAGGCGATGGTACAATACATTAGTCTTCTTGTATCTTGATACACCCGCAACAAAATGGGGTAGCCGAGAGAAAACATAGGCATATTGTTGAGGCAGCTGAGATCCATGCTTTTGTCCGCTAAAGTGTACCTAGTGAATTTTGGGGAGAAGTAGTCCCTTACATCTGCTTATCTTATTAATAGGATCCCTACCTCTCATAATTCTGGTATTTCTCCGTATGCTAGACTATTTGGTCACACCCCTTATATTCCCGTTTGAGAGTTTTTGGTTCTACATGTTTTGTTCTATGTCCACGCGTACTAAGTTATCTTCTAGTCGCCATTTGTGTTTTTCTTGGATATGGGGTTGGGCGAAGGTTATCGTTGTCATGATCCGTTTAGAAAAATTGTATGTGTCTCGTAATGTTTCACTTTATTGAGCATGTTCTTTCTTTTCCATCCCACCACCTCACACGGTATGACAAAATCGACCTTATTGATATTGATCCCGCTTTGATGCGATTGTCCATCCGATTCTACATCTATATCATCTATTCCTTCTCGTCTTCTGGCGAGGTCCCATGATATTGATACTCAGCCTCTACGCCTATTTGAGAACCTCTTGTGGTTGCAGATCGAGATCCACCGCTATCCTAACGCACTCTGCGATCTACTTTCGAGTATCCGATTTTGATTATTCTTTCTATGCTCCATCATTCGCTTCTTTCTAGTTTCTATTAATTCTCTCGAGCCTACATCCTACTCTGAGGCGGCTCGTGATCCTCTTTGGCAAAGAGTATGAATGAGGAACCGGTTGCTTTGAACAAACTGATTGAGATTTGGTTTCTCTGACTGTAAAGAAAACTATTGGTTCTCGATGGGTGTACAAGATTAAGACAAAGTCCGATGGTTCTATTAGGCGATATAAATCTCGTTTGGTTGCAAATGGTTTTGCTTTCCGAGAATATGGTATGGATTATGAAGAGACTTTTGCACCCGTTCTTGCAAAGATGACATCCGTCCGGGTTCTTATTGCGATGGCCTCTGTTCGTCATTGGCATATTTCACAAATGGATGTTAAAAATGCTTTTTAAATGGGGATCTTCAAGAAGAAATCTACATGGTCCCTCCACTGGTGTTTCACATAGTCCAGGACAAGTGTGTAGGCTTAAGAAAGCTCTGTATGGTCTCAAACAAGCTCCAAGAGCTTGGTTGACAAAGTTCTCCACTGTAGTATCATCTCTTGGTTTATTTCCACTTTCATGATTCGGCGTTATTTGTTAAATCATCCCTGCGGGTTGTATTTTGCTTTTGTTGTATGTTGATGACATGATCATTCAAAGTGATGATATTGATGGTATTGCAAACCTAAAATCTACTTTATCTGCCGTTTTGAGATGAAAGATTTAGGTCATCTACGTTATTTTTAGGCATTGAGGTAGCTTATTCTCGAGAAGGGATATCTTCTCTCTCAGTCTAAGTACACTGCAGATATTCTTGGCGGGCCCGTCTCATGAGATACTCGTATAGTTGACTCTCTCTTGAGGTTAATCTTGATATACACCTCTTGTGAGGATCCTCTTCCCGATCCCACTTTATATCGTTCGATTGTAGGAGTCTGGTGTACCTCACCATTACTGCATACGACATTGCATATGTTGTTCCGCATTGTCGATCGGTTGTTTGCTCTCCTACATCGCATACATTGAAATTTGCGATTATGCGTGATTCTTCGCTATCTTGAGCGATTTATCGAGTCTCTTGTTTCCATCGACCTCGTCCTCGAGCTTCGTGCATTTTCTCGATCGCAGTGGTACAGTGACCTAAGCGATCGGAAATCAACTCTTTGTTATTGTGTATTTTTAGGAGATTCACTCATCTCATGGAAAAAGTAAGAAACAAGAGATGTGGTTTCTCGCTCTTCAACCGAGGTAGATATCGTGCTGTAAGCTTCTACTCGTGTGAGATTGTATGGTTACGTCGGTTATTGGTTGATATATGGGTGTCTGTCTTTCTTCACCAACACCGATGTATTGTGATAATAAGAGTTCTATTCAGATTACTGCAACACAGCCTTCTTTCATGCCAGCGAACGCAAGCATATTGAGATTGATTGTCATATTATTCGATATCATCTTGACAAGACTCTATCCTTGCCATTTGTCTCATCTTGATGCAACTTGCAATTCTTCACAAAGCGTATACCTTAAAGCGTCACCGGTTCTTTTCTTGACAAACTCTCGTGTACATGCCTACACCATCGCGAGTTTGAGAGGAGATATTAGCATTTGCTTTTGTCCCACATTGGAAAAACATACTTGTATCCCATGTAATAGACCCATATAAAGACTTTATCTTTTCTTTTACTTGCACTTTTAGCTCTCAAGAATAATATTATTTTATTATCTTGTTATTGCTTTGTAAGAATTCATGTTATGAATAAAAGACTTTCATGAATTCTATCACATATCACATAATTTTTTTTAACTCGTTCAATTTATTTAACTCAACCCAATCCAAACTCATTTAACTAACCAACCTGTTTATACCCACTTAATCCGGTTAGAAATATCAAATAACTTGACATAATCTCAGTCGTTTAATTTAATACAGTGTTTGGCTAAGCTAATAAGCTACTAATTTATAAATTTTGAAATTAAATTTGGGAGAAACATAGAATAGAAAATCTGTTGCAGTCCATTTCTATACAAAAAATGTGAAATTTACACTAACTACTTTCTATGACCTAGTATAGTACACTACATATTTTCTTTAGTTACCTCAAGATTACCGAGACTTATTAGTTTTCCAAGGCAATGGCATCAACTTTTGCCAAAATTGAGCCAATATAAGCTATTCCCTCCGTTTCAAATTATTTGTCCATAATTACTAAAAATAATTATACCAAATTATTTGTCGTTTTAGAAGTTCAAGGCATAATTGATTATATTTTCTCCATTTTATCCCTTTTTATTAATGAAGATGAGACGTAAATAGAGTGAATATTTAATGAAGAGAGATTATAACTTAGACATAAATAGAGGCAAAGTATGTCAAATACCTCTCCTAATTAATATTTCTTAAGGGCGTGTAAACCAAAAAAATGACAAATAATTTGAGACCGAGGGAGTAGCAACTTAGAGGACTACAAAACACAAGAACTTCATCAATAACAGCTTTAGACTCATCTTCAAACAATGACTCTTTACCATCAGGCCTTTTAGCATAAGATAGTACTAATATTGAATTAGCTTGCCTTAAATCATCAATACCAGAATTAGTATCACGTCCTGCAAATTCACCCATGACAGGAGCCAATGGAGTTCAATTACCAGTTCATCAACACCAAATTGTGGCCCTCCAATAATGTGTCACTAAATTCAAAAAGTGCTTATAAATTAGCAGCTTATTAGCTTATCCAAACACCTTAAATTGCACGACTGAGATTATGTTAGCTTGTTTGATGTTTTTCTAACCGGGTTAAATGAATATAAGAAACGCGTTGATTAGTTAAAAGTGTTTGGGTTGGGTTGAGTTAAATAAATTTAATATTAAAAAAATATAATTATATGTGACGTGCCATGCCAACTAGAAGAGAAGGATGTTTTGTGTGTTTAGTATATTCTGAGAAAATAGTGATAGTTGGTGATATTCTAGTTCTAAAAGAAACAAAAATGATATTAAAAGGCAATTCTCAATACATGGGTGATGATCTTTTAGGGAATTTACTCAAAAATATTCTATCAAGTTTCTTAAATGTGAATTTTGACTACAATGATGTTTCTTTTACTGTACCTGCGAAGAAGCGAACTCAAGATTTAAATATTGTATTTTCAATTTTATGAGTTCATTCTATTAATTTTTTTTCTTTCAATTTTGACAAATTTTATACATAAATCTATGTCTACATCAAAAATATTGAATTCAGGTGAACACAATGTCACAACAACCCGCCTCTGTGCCCAAGGCCCTATTTGGATGTATTCATTTCTAAATTTTGAGAGGATTCCAATTATAAACTTAACTACAGCATTAGAATAAATTTAATTACAAAACCATGTCTCAACTACATCATTTGTCACTCTTCTTTTGGTGAAATCCATCTAAGTTTGAATAACAATAGAAGAATTTAGAAAGTGAATATCCATCGAAAATGTTCATAAAATGCATTTGCAAGTTGTTCAAATCAAAGGGGCTTAAATTACTCAGAATAAAATAAAGAACAAGTTTATTGTCTGTATAGTTTGCAAGTCTGTGAAGCAAAGAATAAGTTTTGATAAACAGGTACTACCAACTTGGAAGTGGGTATCGGTTCTATTGGGCTTAATTGCTAAAGGACATCTACCAAAGCTAGAATTTTTTGCCGGTTTCCCTTTTCGGGATAGTTATTTAGTAAATGGTTCTTTCGTTAATTCTTTTACAATCTATGGACCTTGGTTTTAGACTGCGGTTTAAAATTCCTTTTGAATAAATGTAACATCTTATGAGAAAATGCTACACCATAATCTATAATTTTGTAAGTTATTGTAAACGTTAGACGACAGTCTAAAATTTATTTGTAAGGTTGACCAATATATAATCAAATATTAATTCCGAATCTAATATTGTCAAGAAGGATAATTTCCCATGGGTTGTATTTGCATAATTTTAAAAATAGGTTAGAATTTAAATGATAACCTATAAAAGGAACATTTGAAAAAATAAGCTCTAAAATAAAGCTTGCCGAGACACCCAATAGGCCCAATTCTTGAGTATCCCAAAAGAAGCTCTTTTTCTTACTTAGAGTCTATAGCTGTTGTTTAGAATATAGTCAACGTTTGTAAAATTATTTAAAAATTAATCACAGTTAAAATTAAAAGAAGCGGAGAAGAAATGGTATATCACGCTTTTTAAAATTATGACAATTCTTTTAATTACTTTGCAAACGCTGGTTATATTCCAAACAACAGCTCTAAAAGTAGATGTCTCTGAAAATCATCCTCTTTTTCCTTCATTTTTTCAATTACCAAAAAGAAAGAAAAAATCTTGGATAATATGTTGTACCAATTCCTTGCAAGTCGTCGTCGTCATCATCATACCCAGTGAAATCCCACAACGTGGGTCGGAAGAAGGTAGAGTGTACGCAGACCTTACCTCTACCTTGATAGGTAGCGGTTGTTTCTGAAAGACCATCCGCTCAAGACAAAGCATAAGCACAAGCACAGCAAGAGAAACAGTCAGACCCGGACAAAAAAATTAAAACAGTATAAAAATGATGGTAACAAAAGTGAATAAGCCATGATAGTGCATTCTGGAAAAAAACCCAGTAACTAACGCAACTAAATAAGATAAACAAGGTACACTAAAGAACACATAGCACCAGAAATCAAACGACAGTGACTATAAAACAATATTGCGCCTACTAGTATGATAGGCTAAGCAGGCCGACAATAATAACACTACAACTACCAGTTTGTAAACGTAAGTAGGACTACGCTCAACTACCTACTACCCTTCTACCCTAATTCGTGTCCTCTACAACCCCCTATCTAAGGTCATGTCCTCAGTAAGTTGCACCTGCGCTATATCCCGTCTAATCACTTCTCCCAAATACTTCTTCGGCGTACCTATAACCCTCCTGAACTCCTTCATAGCCAACCTCTCACACCTCAGACTGGGGCATTTGTGTCTCTCCTCTGCACATGCCCGAACCATCTCAACCTTGTTTCCCGCATCTTATCCTCCACCGAGGTCACTCACACTCTGTCCCGGATATCATCATTTCTAATCATATCCCTCCTTGTATGCCCACACATCCATCTCATCATCCCCATCTCCGCAACTTTCATCTTTTGGATGTGCGGAGTCTTGACTGGCCAATACTCCGCCCCATACAACATAGTCGGTTTAACCCCCACCCTATAGAACTTGCCTTTAAGTTTTGGTGGCACCTTTTTATCGCACAAGACTCCAGATGTGAGCCTCCATTTCATCCACCTTGCATCAATACGATGTGTGACATCGTCATCAATCTCTTAGATAATAAATCCGAGGTACTTGAAGCTTTCTTTCTTTGGAATGACCTGAGTACCAAACCTCACCTCTACGCATGTCTCATGGTCACTCTTATTACTGAACTTGCACTCTAATTATTCTGTCTTGGTCATATTCAGCCTGAACCCTTTAGACTCCAGAGTCTGTCTCCAAACCTCCAGTTTAACGTTCACTCCATTGCGAGTCTCATCAATCAAGACTATGTCATATGCGAATAACATACATCATGGCACCTCCCATTGAATTTGCCGCGTCAATCCATCCATCACCAAGGCAAATAAGAATGGATTAAGAGATGATCCCTGGTGCAACCCCATCGTCACTGAAAAGTACTCCGTGTCTCCTCCTATTGTCTGTACCCTGATCTTGGCTCCAACATACATATCCTTGATCGCCCTAATGTACGCCACAGGTACACAACTAACCTCTAAACATTTCTATAAAACCTCCCTAAGGACTTTGTCGTATGCCTTCTCGAGGTCGATGAAAACCATATGTAAGTCTCTCTTCCTTTCCTACACTGCTCCATCAACCTTCTAATCAGATGAATGACTTCTGTAGTCGAACGCCCCAACATGAATCCAAACTGATTCTCGGAAATAGCCACGCCTCTTCTCACCCTCATCTCCACGATCATTTCTCAAACTTTCATAGTGTGACTTGACAGCTTGATACCCCTATAGTTGTTGCAACTCTGGATGTCAGCTTTGTTCTTGTACAAAAGAAATCATTGTACTCCACCTCCATTCTTCGGGCATTCTCGCCGTCTTAAAAATGACATTAAACTAGAGGTGGCCAGTGGCCGGGCTCGGGTCTGGCGGGCCGGGTCTGGCGGGGTCGGGGCGGGACGGTCGAAGGGGTCGGGGTCGGGTCTGGCGGGACTTGCTCCAGTCCTGTTCCGATCCCGATCCCGATCCCGATCCCGTCGGTATTGGGTCGGGGCGGGGTCGGGGTCGGGTCGGGGCGGGGTCCGACGGGTTTTCCTTCTTTTTTTTAAAATAACATATGTATAAAAAAAGCTCAATAAACAAGATAAGATAGTGTAATAAAAACATCCCAATACTGTTTTTGTGCCTCTTATATTATTTAATAGACATGATTTTTTGTAATACAAATACAATTGTCTAAAATCTAAATTGCAACTTTGTGATGTTGTCCAAAAGTTGCAAATTACATAATAAAATTGCAATTAAAAAATTACATTCTCAAAAAAATCTGTTATAATTGCTTGATGATTTCCTGTGGTTCTTCGTTTGGAATTGGTATTTGTTGGTCAAATTGATCCACGTCGCTTCCACTACCTTCGGTTAAGATTTCGTTGTAGTTTTCATCTTCTTCTTCGTTGATCTCCGGTTGACTGCACCTTCTCTGCTCCGCTCGTATCCAATCTCTGAATAATACTGCAATTTCCAAGCTGTCTCCGGCTAATGAGTATATGTGGTCTCCTATTTGATATCTGCCGGCAGAAAAAGCGCTTTCAGACGCAGTTGATGACGCTTGAATGTTCAAAACATCTCGGGCCATCAATGAAAGTGTCGGAAAGGTCTTCTCATTCCCCCTCCAATATTTCAGTAAGTCTTCATGTCCATCTTCATTGATAACTTCTTGATACGGTAGAGAACCCTGCAAAACAAAAATATCCAACTCGCTAATTTGGTTAGTAGTAGAGGTACGGCCGCACATTCTATTTCTGAGGCTTTCAATACTAGCAGCAGAAACAACATGTCTTTTGTGAGGTTGTGTTGAAGATGAAGAAGATGGTATGGAAGCCGGTAAGTTACTAGCATTTTCTTGTTGATAAAATCTATATATTTTTTTGCATTGGTGTTCTACGCTAGACAACACTTCTTCTTTAGTTTGTTCAATAGGTGGTGGGTGATTTAGATTTTTGGGACTTGGATGTGGTAGTACTTCTATACAATCGTAAATAGTTTCAATTAGTGATTTAGTACCGTCTATTTTAATAGTAGGATTTAATACAGAACCAATAATATAAATAGTGGGAATAGAAATAAAATATTTTTTTATTTTGCAAATTTTTTTCTAATAGCTGCCTTATAAGCTAGTTTTTCCATATATTCACTAAGTAATAAAAATATTAGAGTTATATAAAACAACATAGTTGAAATAGTAGGATAATATATACCGGAAAATTCTTTTGTTGCTTGAAAAAATTTCTCTAAAAATACAATAAGTTCGGAAATTTTTACCCAATCACTATCTAAAATCATATCAGCTGGATTTTTATTATGAGAGTTAAAAAATAAAGTTATAGGTATTCTATAGTCATAAGCAACAAGTAGTTGCTCGTATAAAGAATTTCACCTAGTGGATACTTCTTGTGGAATTTTTCTATAAGATAGTCCACAATCGTGACAAGTTTTTTTATATTCTTTTCTACGTTGTACTTTATTACTTTTAAAAATAAAGTTTATAGCAAATTGTATTTTACTAAGAATGTCTTCAAAAAGTGATAGACCATCATTTACAATTAAGTTATATATATGGCACACACATTTTATATGAAAATGATCTGGAAAAGATGGAGTTAAACTATTTTTTAAAATTGTAATTGCGTAATTGTCAGAAGAAGCGTTATCTAATGTAATAGTCATAATTTTATCGGTTATTCCGTAATAATGGCACACTTGATAAATATTATCTGCAATAAAAGTACCAGTGTGCCTATCATCTATATATCTATACGCTAAAATACGTTTTTGCATAGACCATTTATAATCTATCCAATGACAAGTTACAATTAAATAATCATGGTCGTTAGTACTACGACCTATATCAGACGTGATAGATACTTTGCCATTAAAATGATATAATGAATAACATATTGTTGATATTCATGCGCGAATTTAAATACATCTCTCTTAACAGTTGATCTAGAAAAATCGTTAAAAGCAAGATTATATATATCTCTAATGTAATGAATAAAACCGGGAGATGAAGGAAATGAAAAAGGCAAACCCTCCACAGCAACTAATTTTGATATTGCTTCCCTAACTCTATGTTTATTGTATTTAGGGCCTACAATTCCCCCCCCCCCCCATCATAGGGTTAATTTGACCTCAGATTTGATCCCGACAAGATGTCGGTATGTGAACCTTGTCCCGATGGAGCGGGCGTTTGCGCACCCGATTTTGAAGCCTGATATTGGGCATATCTAACTGGATGAGCACTTACTACGTGTCTAATTAAACCCCCCGTCCCACCGTGACCTTTTCCAGTTTTAAATTTTAAAATATTTTTACAAATTTTACATATAGCTACTTGATTCTCTACGTCCCTATCAGAAAATGTCTATGCATCTGATTTTAATAGTCGTTTTGCTGGACCTCGTCTCATACTAGGGGGAATAGGAGGTATTTCAGTTGAAGGTGCACTAGTGGGTGTGTTGTCATCAACATTAGTGGGACATTTTCCATTTCAAGAATAATATGTTGGAAACTGTAAGGTCAGGGTGAAACATGTTCTTTGACATAGACATAACGAAAGAACAATAGGTGAATTAGGGATTTGAAAGAAAATTTGAGAATAGAGAATGAGAAAAAAAAATCACGGAAATCGAGAAAAGAAGGGGGCTGCGGAAGTGTTGGAGAAAAGGTATCTTAGCCTTAGACTTCTGATATCATGAAAGAAATAATCCCTTGATTATTTTCATTAATGAAGAGGTATATATACAATTTACAATCTCCAAATATGAAAAATCCTATTGCTACTATACTTCTAAAATCCTAATTGTACAAGAATTCTACAACTATGGTAAGTTTGTGTACAACTTTGATTACAATTTCGGTAATTTATTTGTTTCGAATTCCGTGTATACAATTTGTGTATATATGGTATATTTGTCAGAGTGCTTAGCGAAAACGGAAAAAAAGGTTTTTTTTTTTGCAAAAGGAGACGGAAAAGGTCTCACCTTTTGGATATATATGGCAGGAAATTTGCAATTCAATTCAACACGAGCACGATAAAATTGTTCTATTAATAACTCAATTTTCACCTCAGACTCCACTTGTGGGATTACACTAAGTATGTTGTTGTTGTTGTATAACTCAATTTCCACATGCTAAATTAAGAAAATGTCTTGTAACCACATGTCATACACATCAATTAATTTCCCATGATACACAAGCAAATAAAATTACAAAAGTAGTACTACCACAAAGTAAAAAACCATATAACATTCATAAAATCTTCAACAACAATAACAACATACCCAGTGAAATCCCACACCGTGGGTCTGAGAGGGTAAAGTGTACACAGATCTTACCTTCACCTTGGTAGGTAGAGTGGCAGTTTCCGGGAAACTCTCGGCTCAAGACAAATCATAATCACAAGCTAGGTAATCAAAACAAAGCAAGAGTAAATCAAGAGAAACGGTCAGACTCAGATAAGTAATTAAAGCAGTACAAAGTGCATTCGAACAAAAGGGAGCAGTAGCTAACACAACTAAATAAGCTAAATAAAATACACAAAAGAACACAGCAGCAGAAATCAAACTACAATGAATTATAAAGCAATAATGTGTCTATAAGTATGATAGGCTAATCGGGCCTACAGTAATAACACAACAACCATCCATTTGTAAGCATAAGTAGGGCTACGCTCGAATACCTACTACTCTTCTACCCAAATTTGTGTCCTCCACAACTCCCTATCTAAGGTCATGTCCTCAGTAAGTTGCACATGCGCCGTATCCCGTCTAATCACCTCTCCCCAATACTTCTTCGGCCTACCTCTACCCCTCTTGAACCCGTCCATAGCCAACCTCTCACACCCCGCACTGGAGCATCTGTGTCTCTCCTCTGCACATGACCGAACTATCTCAACCTCGCTTCCCGCATCTTATCATCCACCGAGGTCACTCCCACTTTCTCCCGGATATCACCATTTCTAATCATATTTCTCCTTGTATGCCCACACATCCATCTCAACATCCTTATCTCCGCCACTTTCATCTTTTGTATGTGCGAAGTCTTGACTGGCCAACACTCCGCTCCATACAACATAGTCGGTCTAACCACTATCCTATAGAATTTGCCTTTAAGTTTTGGTGGCACCTTTTTATCGCACAAGACTCCAGATGCGAGCCTCTATTTCATCCACCCTGCCCCAATACGATGTGTGACATCGTCATCTCTCTATTCCCTTGGATAATAGACCCTAGGTACTTGAAGCTTCCTTTCTTTGGAATGGCCTGAGTATCAAGCCTTACCTCCACGCATGTCTCAGGGTCGCTCCCGTTGCTGAACTTGCACTCCAAATATTATGTCTTGGTCCTACTCAACCTGAACCCTTTAGACTCCAGAGTCTGTCTCCAAACCTCCAGCTTGGCGTTCACTCCGCTGCGAGTCTCGTCAATCAGGATTATGTCGTCTGCGAATAACATACACCACGGTACCTCTCCTTTGATTTGTCGCGTCAGTCCGTCTATCACCAAGGCAAATAGGAATGGGTTAAGAGTCGATCCCTGGTGCAGCCCCATCATCACTGGGAAGTGCTCTGAGTCTCCTCCTACTGTCCGTACTCTAGTCTTAGCTCCATCGTACATATCCTTGATCGCCCTAGTGTACGCCACAGGTACGCCTCTAACCTCCAAACATCTCCATAAAACCTCCCTAGGGACTTTGACGTATGCCTTCTCGAGATTGATGAAAACCATATGTAAGTCTTTATTCCTCTCTCTATACTGCTCCACCAACCTCCTAATAAGATAAATGGCTTCGGTAGTCGAACGCTCCGGCATGAATCCAAACTGGTTCTCAAAAATAGACACGTCTCTCCTCACCCTCGTCTCCACGACTCTTTCCCAAGCATTCATAAAATCAACAAAACAAAATTTATAATTTGATGATTAGCAGAAACACAACACAGTAAAGACTCCTAACACAGTAAATGCATATTTATTAGATAACAAGAATATCTAAATGAATGTAATCTCACAGTTATTCCTTCCGTTACTTTTGTTTCTTAGCTAAGTTTTATGAAATCAATAAACTAAAGACTAATTTTTTTTATTTTAATTTACAGTGAAAGAGGTAATACTTTTGAAGGCCTTGATGATCAGAGGGAAACCAAGTTTTTCTCAATGACCTCCGACGACCCGTGGAAGCAAACCCGGTTTGGATCCCAACAAAGCCCATAACTTTATGTCTCTTTTTCCCTGTTGGAAATTAGCCTTTGGCGGGGAGATGCGTCCACCCATCTTTGATGAATTAAACACTAGTGTTCTGCATGTTGGAGACCTTGTCTCTTCGCACATGCATGATCTACGAAGTGAGTAGATGACCGTAGGGCCAAGAATCGTCTAATTTCGTTGAGAAATGAAAAAGATATTGGTCCACGAAGTAAGGTGTTTGAGACATGGAAATGTGGTGTGGGACAAATCTACCACATCGGTGGGAATAGGAAGAATTGCTATCTATATAAGTCTCTAATATGGTAAAGGGTTTGGATCCCCAAGGGGTATCCCATGTGTTTAAAGGAGGGAAGACCTAGATGTGTTTGGGTTCAAGGCTAAGCCCACGCGCGCCGCCGCCGCCCGTCCGGTTCCGGGTTCTCGGGTTCACGGGTTCACGGGTTCGTGGGCTGTGGGCTGTGGGCCTTTCTGATATTATCTTTTTGGACCAGAGAACTCTGCCAGATGTACAGTTTGATCCCTGAAGTTTCATATGTACAGTTTGGACCAGAATTCTTTCATTGTTTACAGTTTGGTCCCTGAAATTTCAATATTTACAGTTTGGTCCCCAGAGTTTCTGGGAAGTTGACGGAAGGCAGAAAGCCTACCGGCCTACCGTTGGGACTGTTTTTTGAGGTATTAATCAGCCATTACTTGGCTGATTAACTCCTCCATTAACAGCCCATTACTTGGCCATGAACAACCTTAAATCAGCCTCCTTGATGGCCATTTACTGTCTTTACTTGGCTGTTTTAATGGCCTCCTAATGGCCATTAACAGCCATGTTTTGGGCAGTTGTACAGCCCCTTCTCCTTGCTATATATTGAGCCTTCTTTGGCTCAATTCAGAGGCCAGAAAACAGACGAAAAAGACTCACAAAACTGACTGAAAAACAGCATAAAAACAGTCACGAAAATACCACAAAACAGTGAGTAAAACTGTGTGGAAAAACAGTGAGTAAACACCCTCATATACACAAGATCTACACTACAGAGACACACTATATACACAGAGACAAAAGAGAAGAGTAAAGAAAAACTCTTCCTTCCTATTCCATATCTTCAGCAAGTCAAGTCATATTTGTTTTCTTCGACAGGCTCAACCTATTGGCTTTGTAGTGTTGAGATTAAAGTGTTGTTTTATCTTGGGAGACTATTGCCCGCCAACGTAAAAGCATATATACGGGGCAATCTTGTCTTAAGGATAGAGGGCTATCCTCGACTCAACACACAACGTTGTAACCATCCAGATTTAGTTGTTTCTTGATTTCAGGATATCAACATTCAAGACACAACAAACTTGCGGCAGTTCTCAACATTGGCTCTGCAAGGTGATCAAGATTCAAGACACAATACACATGCGGCAGTTTTGAAGATTGACCATTTATTTATCCTTTCGAACATTTATAATAGTTATTACTTCTCGTACTGCTTTATAAAGTACCATAGAATACCAACATTCCCTTCATCTAAAAGCCCAATATCTTTCCCTATAGCTCCTCCACTTGCTTTACTACTACCACCTTTATCCCATACAACAGAAACAGATCGAGGTTCAGCATATTTACATTTTGACCCCAAACTTTGCCTCGAAATTGCAATAAAACCGAATACAAATCCAGCTAAACCAATGAGAGAACAGAGAATCAGGACCGTCGATCTGCTGGAGTAGACGGAAGAGGAAGATGGCCAAGCATTGAATGATTTAGGAGATGAAGGCATTGAAAAGAATTTAAATTAAAAGTTGAAAAAGAAATTGGTGATTTGTGAATTTAATTATGCAAGGTACAATGGTTACAATTTACGGAGATTGGAAGTTAAAGGTTTAGATGGGTATGTTGGGAGTTGAGATTTATTAGCTCTTATTTTGGAAGTTGAAGTTAGGGGGTATTCAATTGACATTTTAAAATATTATTTATGGATAAATAAGTTCATTAAATTTTAAAAGATTATTTAGAAATATAATGATTTAAAAGATTTTTTTTTACAATCTTAAATTTTTTACGTTTGAATTTTAAAAGATTTATCATAAGATTTATAAAAATTTAAAAGGAACACATGAATTTTTTACTTTTATGATGCTGACGAACAATTAATCGGATGATGAGCAATGGTTCAAGATAACAAAAAAATGAAAATTGCAGCCACTACAATTTTTCCAATCTTTTAATAGCCAATTGCTATGTTTGGTTGTTGCTGTTACATTGGTGTTGTTGCTGTATTTATGGCCCAGCGTTGCTGCATATTGAGCTAAGTTGTTGCTACATTTTGAGTTTAACCATTGCAACACTTTGAGGTAAGTAACTACTACTCTTTTAAGGGGTAAATGAAATGCATTATTGAGACATTTTGAGCAAAGTAGTTGTTATCATGTCTGTGGGGAAAGCTATGTTGTTTTGTTGTTATGTGAGTTGTTGCAATATTGGCTAAGATTTGCCTTATGTTGGTCATTTTGAACTTTTGTTGCACTTAATGTGAACTGTTGAGAGTAGGTACTGCATTATGACGTGCACAAATTTATATTCTGAAATAAGAAACCATAGATCCCAAAACAGAAAAAAAAAATGAAACCAGAGAAAAAAATTCAGACCTCACTGCTTAAAGAAATTTGGGGATGAGATGAAAGTGAAATGGTGGAGGTAGAAAGAGGAAATGAAAGAATATATACAGAGAGAGAAGAGAGAAAACAGTAAACAATCTTGAGAAAAAAAATCTTGTCCACAAGGGTGAGATTTTTTATAGGGTTTGGTATTTATACCTCCCACTAAAAAGTCACACAAATTACATTGAGAAAAAAATCTTTCGAAATTAGGAAGTTTTTGAATACCGAAATTTGTTACTTGTTTAAAATTCTGATTGAATACCACTAGATTTGGACACCCTCCTTAAAAAATCATAATAGTCTTGATTAAATACCACAAGACTTGTTTAGATTATTTAAAAGTCTTAATTGAATATCATAAGACTTATTTATTCCAAAATAGTATTTTAAAATTCTAATTGAATACCCCTAAATTTATTGTAGATTTCTTGCAAATGTTAGGAAGTCTTTCTTTTTCCTCCTTTTTTGTACTCTTTTTGGAATTAGTATAAGTACCTTATTTATTTAGTTTAATAATCTTTCTATTTATTCGCCTCTACTTTTTTCTCCCCATCAAAAACATCCTGAGACAAAGTTACTACTCCATCTGTCTCAATTTGTTTAACACTTTTCGCTTTTGAAGATCAAACGAGTTCTTCTTTGACCGTAATTTTTTAATGTATTTTAAATATTTAAAACTATTACTTACGGTGACTTATAGTACTTTCTGAGTAATTTCTGAACATATAAATAAATATTTAAAGATTGTATGTTCAAATACACGATCAAAATCAAAAAGTTTGACTCTCGAAAATCGAAAAGTACGAAGGAAGTAGTATGTTAACATTATTGGTTTGATTCTTCTTTTCCAGCCATTTTGTAATGAATGAGAGTAGGCTGGGCTAAAAGTAGGATATGAATAGTAAAAAAAGACACTGATTGTTATGAATTCATTGTATTCATTAATTGAGATTGGATGTCATTTAGATATACATATATGTTATTAATTGTTATCTAACTTATCTTATTAATATTCTCATAAAGATATATAACATTCGGTAGTTTCATACCCTATAAAAGAAATGTTTTTCATCCTTTTATAAATACAGAAGAAATAAATAATAAAGGTATTAATTTCCATATTTCTTGTCTCTATTTTTTGTTCAGTATTTATATATTTCACTTTTATTTTATAATATGTTATCAGTACGAGACTCTGCCTTGAACACTTATTTTGAAAAGATCAAAGGTATGTGTTTTACAAATCCACCTTAACAATGGTATCATATTGATTTCTCAATCTTGTGGATATCTACAATTGTTTGATTTCAGTATATGAAACTCATCAATATGAGTGTGCCGAATTAATAAAATAATGGTCCTTGAATTCACACATAGCTTGATTCTATTTTATATATGTTGATGTTTACACAGTTACTATTTAAATATGATGATAGTAATGATTACGTTCCTATATATTGAGATTTAGAAAGAGATGTTTAGTTTCTTTTTTTCTCCAATGCAATGAATGGATGTATTGAAGATATGTTAGAGAAAATTTCTCCACATCATATATATGCCTCAATTTGCTCCTGAAGTAGCAAGATCTTAAAAAGTTCTAAGTTATCATTATTTGATATGTTTAAGGCATGTTGAGATATGTTCCATTCCTGAAGAATGGATACTTTTGATAAATGTTATAAGTACAAATTCATTCCCTGAAGTGAATGTGACAATATGTAGTAAAGCTTATATATACGAACGTGCATTTGGTTGTGAAGTTATCACGACTCACTTTCAGAAGAGGTATAATAATTGAGAAAAAAATATTCTAAATATTTTATGCTTTACCGAAGTAGTAAACTCCGAATTCTGCTCCCGAAGTAGCAAATTTTAAACTCTACTCGTTAAATAATAAATCTTTAAACTCTACTCCGGAAGTAGTAGAACTTTGAAAGTAGTAGAACTTTGAAAGTAGTAAAACTTTAAATTTTACTCTTGAAGTAGTCAATTCAAAGTTTGTTCCCGAAGCAGTAAGTCTCTGAAATTTACTCCCGAAGTAGTAGAACTCTTAAATTTACTCTCGTATTAGTAGAATTTCGAACTTTACTCCTGAATTAGTAGAATTTCGAACCTTACCCCCGAAGTAGTAGAACTTTGAATTTACTCCTGAAGTGGTAAATCTTTGAATTTTACTCCCCAAGTAGTATGGTTTTGAATTTTACTTTCAAAAGGGTTCAACTTTGAAATTTACTTTTTTTACTCCCCAAAATCTGTTGTGAGTTTATAATGAATGTAAATGTTTTTCTTATTTTCTTGCAAGCTTCAGTTTTAGTTATATAAGGTGACAAAATAACAACGGAAATATTTATATTTAACTTGCTGCAATTTTCTTAAAGTGTTGAGATGTACTACTAAGGGATGCTTTTATATGTATTTTGATGATCTAGAAGTATTGGTATGATTTTTGACAAGCGGAAAAATGTTTGAGAAATATATTAAAGCGGTGTTTTCTTGTGGTTGAGTGAAATAATGAGCTATTAAAAAAATTATGTATAAAGTGCATCTAAATGACCAGGTTTCATTCTTCGAAGTGAATGAAGAGATACCACAACACCTCCTGCAGAGATTGAATAACAAAGAATATAAATGTTATTTTGTGGTATGAAGGTCATTGTTCCATGTACTTGTCGCACGTCAAATCATTTTAAAAACTTTTATTATGTATCATTCTAAGGCAAAATGATACAAATTGTGTAGAATACTATCTACTATAACCACATTGATATATTATGGTTATTGTCGCAACTTTGATGATAAATATTAGAATGTTAATGGTATTCTCCCTGAAGGAGATGTCTGAAATACTACAATTTTGAACTTACTTTTCATCATTTATAAATTATATTGTCTTTAAATTCCATTTAATTACTATTTATTTCATGACACCAGTAGTGTCTAACTATAGTTTCTTTTATGATACCAGCAATATCTAAGCAATATTTGGTCGTACAAAACTAATGATCAAGTGCTCTAGAAGAGCTAATTATAACTATTTATCTAGAAGATCATGGCATTAATAGTGTCCAAATAATATGTGTGATTATGGAAAATAAATTAGAGGCTCCTGAAGAGCTTGTATACTATTATGTAATTCGTTCTAAATTGTAATATACGAAGTTGTTATGATTGAAACACAAGTTGTAGTAAACCCGAAGTTTACTCAAGTAAATAGAATATCATATTGAAGCTATAATTAATCGGAGGATTAAATATCTTCAAAATCATAGTGGGTAAGAAATATGTATGTGAATGATTACCCTCTTTATTCTCCAAATTGAACTACACAAATATAAGCATGATGAAATCATATGTCACGGTAAATCAAAAATTTATTGATAGTAAACCGGAAGTTTACTAAAACAAATAACACATGGCATAGTAAACTTCAGTTTACTAGTACAAATCATTTTATCAATTGACGTCACAATTTTGGTTGTCCTGATTTAAATCTGATGTGCTAAGTTTGTATTCGAAATATATTGAAGAACTAGAAGATTCTTCAAGAATTAATTTGCTTGTTCTCATGATAAGTTGATTACACCAACTAATGTTGGGATTGAATTACCTAAATTCTTAAAAATATAAAAGGTGAATAAGGGCCCGTTCACCTGTTATGTGATGTCTTAAATAGATGCATCGATAAGACGGTCACATATGCGTTTATTGTCAACCCGCAGTTTGACATATGCAAAGTTACTTGCTCAAAATAATTGAGTTGAGAGCATAATTTTCAGATTATGTAATCAAGATAATTCATCTTGTTAATGCTGGTTTATATTCAAGCTGATTTAGCGTTGAATGCCTCCGATAAATAGCTAAACCATTGCGAATGAGAACAAAGCTGCATGTGTTGATCCATATTGCATACAACGACGTTTGTATGCTTCAGACTAATAAATTATGATAAATTCTCCCCTCATAATTGGTTCAAGGTCATGAACCAAATATTTTCATTTAATAGTTTTTATTGTGCAGTATATGATTAATGAATCTACCACGATGCACACAGATGGATTCCCCAAATAAAGTCGAAATGTATGTTAGTTTTTCTAATATAAGAGAGAATAAACAGCTAAGAAATATGTTGTGAATTATCATCAGTATGATCCTCGTTAAATGATAATTCAAGTCAAATGCTGGAAGCATTTGCTTACCCAACTATGTCATATTCCAGCTGCAAGATGCTCTTAAATGTTCCTAAATGATAGGGTTTACAACATGCGTGAATCATGGTATACAAATCGGTTTCAAATGCAATAATCCTTGGGGGGAAAATAGATGAGCAAATGATCAAAATGATCATAATAAGGAGCCAATGTTCTCTTGAAGAGCCTACGACATAACACTTCATAAAACCTCATAGGAGGTTCAGGTACCTAAAAAAATGAAGTGATAAGATCTCAGTAAATTGTGTCTAATTGCAAATCGATATAAATGATATCTCGTCGACGATATCTTTGATACAATATAGTGCGCAATATTGTATAATATTATGATAATCTGAATTCTACGTCTCTTAAAGCATATGTAGAAATAATTACCAAGTGAATACATCTTGGTAAATTTACTGGACCTGCAGTCCTGACATCAGAATATGTCATGTAAATTTAAAATGAAAATTGTCTCAGCCTATATGACTTACGTGACAAAATTTATATGAAATTTTTTGAAGGATTCAAAATGCCTGAAGCATAAACAAGTTATTAAAAAACTTATTTGTAATCCTTAAACGGATTAAATGAACTAAGGTTGATGTACTGAAATCACCTTAATAAATATTTATTGACGAGGGGTACAAAGATGATTCTGTTTACTCTTATCCCTTTATGATATCCAAAATCTTTCATAATGTAGTACAAGTTGGTGACTTGAATATTATTGAAGCTTTTGAAGAGTTTCCGAAAAGCAATAGACTACCTGCCAAAAGAAGTTGAAATGAGAAAATTAGATTGGTACTGAGGTATAATATATTTGTTCAATTGATGCATTTATTTATCTTGTTATAACTATGAGCATGATATAATTTCTTCCTTACACGGAGATACTGAAATAAGATCAATTGCATATTATCGATTTGATGAGACAATTTTTTTCAAAATTAAGGGGAGATAATAATGAAATAAAAAGGAAAATTTTGTGGAATAATTCATCATTGTCTCATCTTGATACATGTGCTTCTATTTGTGAGCAAGAGATCCAAAAGATTATTCACTTGCAGAAAATTGCAAATCAAATTCCAGACGCATTTACATATTTGAAAAGAATTACCAAATCACATATCTCTGCAGAGAATGTCCCAATTCAGATTGATGTCTTTGTAGGACTATCTACTAGTGTCATAGCAAATGAGTCCAAAGCACGCCTGAAGCATGATAGACCGTTGAGTTCTAAGGATCGGAATCCTAGAAAAAGAAAAATAAATTGTCAAGATGACACTAAGAAAGAATGTCATAAAGAAATGTAAGATTTGATCAATCCTGATATTTTTGAAGAAATCAATGAGCCGCAAACTTAAGAAAATGAAGAAATATCAATAAATTCAATTGATGTTACGACTAATTTGAATCGCTTGGAAATAAATGTGGTTTGAAATATGACAAAATACCCACAACCTTATATGAAGATAATGCAACATGCATTGCTCAATTGAAGGGAGGATTCATAAATGGAGACAGGACAAAACACATTTCACCAAAGTTATTCTTCACACGAGCTCCAAAAGAATGGTGATATCAACGTGCAACAAATTCGTTCAAGTGATAATATGACTGATTTATTCATTAAGTCTCTACCAACTGCAACTTTCGAGAAGACGGTGCACAAGATTGGAATGCGAAGATTCAAACATTTGGATTGAAGTTCTCAACAGGGGGAATTAATACATGTTGTACTCTTTTTCCGTATAAGATTTTGTCCCACTGGATTTTCCTTGTAAGGTTTGTAATGAAGCAACCAAAATGTGTATTATAGAAATGTGTACTCTTTTTCCTTCACTAGAATTTTTCCACTGAGTTTTTCCTAGTAAGATTTTAACGAGGCACATTATCTATGGACATCCAAGGGGGAGTGTTATGAATTCATTGTATTTATTAATTGAGAGTGGATGTCATTTAGATATACATGTATGTTATTAATTGTTTCTAACTAATCTTATTTATATTCTCATAAAGATATGTAACATTCGGTGGTTTCATACCCTATAAAAAAATGTTTTTAACACAGAAGAAATAAATAATAAATGCATTAATTCTCATATTTCTTCTCTATTTGTATATTTCACTCTTATTTTACCATACTGATACAATTGTAAACGCAATGCTACAGTATGATTCTTGTTTACTTTTATATGCTCTATGACCTATCAGATTAAAGGGTGCCAGATGAGATACTAATCTCCGTGATAGCACATCAATTTGATGATTTATAGTACAACAGTTTATTGATTTAGAGAAAATGATATGCTTATCAAGTCGTTTTAGGTTGGTTATCTTCAAAGAAGAAAAGAAGAGCAGATAATGGTCGAGGAACAAAAATAGAACAGATTTTAAGTTTTTAACCCCTCAATAATGTCATTGCATCCTGGGTGTAATTTTCAGAGCTTTAGTGAACTTTCTCATTTTAGGAAAGATAACTATTAGTGAACCTTCTCATGTAGGGGGGGAAATTGTACTATGTATGGACGAAAAGAAAAGGATACATAGCTGAGCTATTTCTGCTTTCCTCATTACGTTTTGTTGGTCAGTCTTGAATTTGCTCTATACCCACATAGTAGTTTTTTTTTCATTTTCATCATCTCTTTCCTCATTTTCATTTTCCTTTTGACAAAGTCTACCAGCCTGTAGGCACAAAAAGTATAAATAATCAACGTCATTTCTCATTCCCTAGCAATACATTAATTCTCTGAGGCACATCATCTAAACAAAAATGGCTTTCCACATTTATCTGCAAACTATCTACTCTACAACCTACTTCCCCGTTGCTGCTATATGTAAGAACCGGTAACTCCTCTGTGAGTTTTGAACAATCACCAGGCAGAGCGTCAACTACTTGGACTTCCTCTAATTGCAAATCATTTGAGTCTGGCAGCCCGGTTTTAGTTTGATGCCCTGGATATTGATTTAAGGTTTTTCCTTCACAACCTTGCCCAGGCTCATGAGTTTCTATATCACAATTCTTGTTGTCCACAAACCAAATAGCTGATTCCTCGGGGGAAGTCATGGAACATTGACCACCAAGCTTACTACCACCTTGATCTTCACTGAATTGCAAACTCTCAGACTGAGGTGGGTGTCTGACATCAGCTCCTGCATTGGCATCTTGAGATGGCACACAATGTTGCATCGGCTCAATAATGGTGAGGCCATTTTCGTGGCAGGATACTGCTTCTCCCGGATGAACTGCTTTCAAGGGTGAAACACATCAGTTCCAGTTTTTAGCATCTCACCAGTTTGTAGCGTTTAAGCAAGAGAAGATTCTTTAAAGTTGAAGAACATCAAACACTAAACACTCACCATTCGGTTGATCTGCATCAGCAGCTTGAAACAAAGACTTCTTCAACCATACAGTTCCGGGGAACACCATGAGGTTGATATGACTTAGACTTCGTTTTTCACAATCTTCCAGGGGTTCAAAGCCAAAGCCAGAAGTCCATGTTTCCACTAAACCTGGGATAGCTGATATTACAAGTTTCTCAACCTTGAAAGACTTTAGCATCTAGAAGCCATGATCAAGAGAAACTAGTAAGTATACATGGCCAAACCTTGCTTTACCATAAAATAAAAGATGATATGCATTGCAAATCACAGAGTCGAGGAAAAGGAAGTAGGGAACAAGGGGTGATAAACTAGACTCTGTCCATAACCACACAAAATAGGCAAGCTCGTGCTACCTCTCTCTCTTTTTAAGAAAAGAGGAGATTATACCCTGTCAAGATTGATGATCTTTTAGGGACAATGGTTATAGGAAGAACAATTAAGTGCTAACCAACAACCTCCAAATAATACCCTTTAGAGATTAGTCTTTCAGTGGTGAAGTATAGTACTATAAGTTGCTTTTTGATTTATTAAGTTGTTGGGTGCACACAATGCTCGAGTTACATTATGTACTGTAAATTATTCCTGTTAGACTAAAAAGTCATTTTCTGATTTATCCGAGACCTGGTTGCATCTAAAATCAGAAATTCAATATTGATAGGAGTATCCTTTTAAGAGAAAAATATGATTTAAATATCATACCAAAAATGTTTCTGGGTTTATTCACTTGTTCGAAGGTACAAATCCCATTTTCTTTATAAATTCTAATTTTTTTTGCCTTCTAATATTTAGGTTGTTAAGATGTTCTACCTGATTCGTAACTCATGATATCTTATACACTTCTCTAATGTCATGTATATTAGCATGTTAAGCATTTATGTTAATACAATTCAACACTTCATTTAATCTTTAATCATGCCTTTTGCATAAATGCAGGGTAAGATTGCGTACATTAGACCCTTGTAGTCCGGCCCTTCCCCGGACCCTGCGCATAGCGGAGCTTAATGCACCGGGCTGCCCTTTATTTAATTTTAATCATATAATTTTAATGCATTTGTTATTGTGTATTTTCTTACTATGTATAGATTAGTAAAACTAAGAAATTCATGGGATTTACACCCATTTCCGGGGCTAATTGTCCCGCCCAGTGCTAGGCAAAACACTCTGTGCCGGGGGTCCCGCATTTAAAACACTGCTTCCTGGTCAAATTACCTCCAGTATAGAATTCAGTAGGCGTCTGCACATTCCCTGGCGACGGTACTTACTGCATGTTGCAATTAGAGGCATCTCAGCAACTGTTACCCCATGGATCCTGCATAAGAACCAAATTCCGATTCAGAGAAAAAATTGTTGTGGCGGAAAAAATCTTGATTTTAGTGCCACAGTTTTATCAAACAGCCAGCAGGGAAGCCACGGCTTGCTAGTCACAATCAATGATCGAGGATTTAGGAACAAAGTCTAAGTAAACTATAGCTCCTTTTGGCATCCCCATATAGTAAATGCAGGGTTGGATAGTGATAGTTAAGAAATTTATATAGTCAACAATAAAGTATCTTTCTTCTAAGCACCTTCCCTAATAGACATGAATACACCAGTTATACAGAAACCTTCAGATGAAAAAAGTTGAACATTTTTTTTAAAAAATCCAAAAATACCTAATTGCCACGACCAAACAGAAACAACCTAAAATGCATACGCAATATGCGCATAGGCATATGATACTAAACCACTGTCTAGCCTCCCTCTCACTTTTAGTAGGCGACGGAAAAAAGACTTTTAATACTCACAAGACAAGAAAATAACAACATACCCAGTGTAATCCCACAAGTGGATCTAAGGAGGGTAGGGTGTACGCAGACCTTACCTCTACCTTGAGAGGTAGAGAGGTTGTTTCTGAAAGACACTCGGCTCAAGAAAAAACATATAAAGCAGGTCAGAAAAGAAATAACGAGAGCATACCATAGAAAGACAAAGCATTTTGAAAAAGGACAAGGAACATCAAATAATAATAAAAATTAAAGGACAAGAACTACAACAGAGATACTACGAATACTAGTAAGGAAGGATACGTGCGACAACGCCCTACTACCTACTATCCTTCTACCCTAATTTGTGCCCTCCACACCCTCTTATCTAAGGTCATGTAATCGGTGAGCTGTAACTGCGTCATGTCGTGTCTAATCACCTCACCCCAATATTTATTCGGCCTACCTCTACCTCTCATGAAGTCATCCATAGTCAACCTCTCACATCTCCGCACGGGGGCATCCGCACATCTCCTCTTCGCATGCTCGAACCATCTTAGCCTCGTTTCCCGCATCTTGTCCTCCATCGAGGTCACTCCCACCTTATACCAGATCTTTTTATTCTTAATCATATCTCTTCTCGTATGCCCACACATCCACTGCAACATCCTCATTTCCGCAACTTTCATCTTCTGAACGTGAGTGTTCTTAACTGCCCAACACTCCGCCCCATACAATATAGTTGGTCTAACTACTACTCGGTAGAACTTGCCTTTAAATTTCGATGGCACCTTCTTATCACAAAAGACTCCGAACGCGAGTCTCCATTTCATCCACCATGCACCAATACGATGTGTGATATCCTCGCCAATCGCTCCATTTTCTTGGATAATAGATCCAAGATACTTGAAACTCCCCCTCTTCTGGACGACACGTGTGTCAAGCCTCACTTCCGCACCAGTTTCATGCATTAAGTCACTAAACTTGCACTCCACATATTCAGTCTTGGTCCGACTTAACCTGATCCCATTACATTCTAGGGTTTGCCTCCAAACCTCCAGCTTAGTGTTAACTCCGCCACGAGTCTCGTCAATAAAAACTATGTCATCCGCAAATAGCATACATCATGGCAGCTCACATTGGATATGTCGCATCAATACATCTATTACCACAACAAATAAAAACGGGCTAAGAGTTGATCCCTGATGCAACCCATCACAATCAAAAAGTGCTCCGAATCTCCTCTCACTGGGTCTTGGCTCCCTCGTACATGTCCTTGATAACCGATCGCCCTAGTGTACGCCACAGGTACACCTCTAAGCTTCAAATATCTCCATAGAACCTCCTTATTGACTTTTTCATATGCCTTTTCTAGATCGATGAACACCCTGGGAAGGTCCTTCCTCTCCCTATACTGCTCCACCAACCTCCTCACAAAAATGAATGACTTCTGTTGTTGAGCGTCCCGACATGAATCCGAATTGGTTCTTCGAAATAGACACGCTCCCCTTACCCTCACCTCCAACCCCCTCTCCCAAACTTTAATCGTGTGGCTTGCAGCTTAATACCCCTATAGTTGTTGCAGCTCTGAATATCTCCCTTGTTTTTGTAAACGGAATCATTGTACTCCACCTCCATTCTCTGGGCATTTTCGTCGTCTTAAACACGACATTGAACAACTTAGTCAGTCATTCCATACCTGCCCTATCTGCGCACTTCCAAAATTCCACCGGGATATCGTCTAGCCCTGCCGTTCTTCCCTTGTGCATAATAGTACCCTTAACCTCATCCACCCTTATACACCTATGATACCCAAAATCACGACTCCTCTCTGAGTACTCCAAATCCACCAGCCCCCTCTTCCTTAAAGAATTTATGGAAGTATGATTGTCATCTTCGTTTAATGAGTGCCCCAACCACGAGTACTTTATTGTCGTCGTCCTTGATGCGTTTTACTTGGTCCAGGTCACGAGCCCTCCTCTCTCACCTTGGCTAGTCTGTACAACTTCTTATCCCCGCCTCTACCCTCTATTTCTAGATACATGCATTCAAAATATGTCATTTTTGCCGCCGTAACCGCTAGCTTAGGCTCCTTCTTCGCCATTTTATACCTTTCCCTATTCGTTTGTTTCTCCCATCGTCCTTACTTTCCACCAACTTCACGTATGGCGCCTTTTTTCGCCTCCACCTTCCCTGGACTTCTCCATTCCACCACCGATCCCCTCGATGCTCACCAAATCTACCTCTCGAGACCCCATCACCTATTTAGCTACTTCCCTAATGCATCTCGCAGTCCTATCCCACATAGCGCTTCGCATCCCGACTACTCCCCCAAGCCCCCATAGCCATCAACTTCTCCCCCAACCCCTTAGCACAGGCGACAGTCAAGTTACCCCATTTAATCCTAGGCCGGCCACCCACAACCCTCTTCTTCTTCGTCCTTCTGATCTCCAAATCCATCGCCAAAAGCTTATGTCTAATCGTAAGATTCTCACTCAGAATAACCTTGCAATCCTTACACAGACCTTTATCCTCCTTCCTAAAGAGGTGATAATATATCTGAGTTTTAGCCACCAAATTATTGAAGGTTACCAAGTGCTCATTCTTCTTCGGGAAACTTGAATTGACTACCACCAACCCAAAAGCTCTCATGAAATCCAAAAGCAAGACTCCTCATTCGTTGGTCCCCGAAATCAAAGCCTTCATGCACATCGTCATAGCCCTGCGAGGTTGACCCAATGTGTCCATTAAAATCTCCTCTTATGAAAAGCTTCTCCGCGGGTGATATAGCCCTCACCACCTTGTCCAAATCCTTCCAAAAGCGTCTCTTGTCCTCTTCACCCAAGCCTATTTGTGGTGCGTAAGCACTAATAATGTTCAAAGTGGACCCTCCAACGACTATCTTAATCATCATCATCCTGTCGTTGACCCTCCTAACTTCCACCACTAAATCTTGCAACTTTGTATCCACTAAAATGTCTACTCCATTCCTATACCTTGAATCCTGAGAACCACAACTTATAGCCATCCACATCCTGCGCCCTAGTTCCTACCCATTTGGTCTCCTGGACACAAGCTATATTAATCCTCATCTTCTTGAGAATATTCACTAGCTCTATAGACTTCCCCCGATAAAGTCCCTATGTTCCACGACCCTACTCTCATCCTAGAAGCTCCCTTGACCCCTGACCCCCTTACCACCTGTGACCCTCGCTCACGCCCCCGACCGAGAACATGACTCTATTCCACCATCATTCACCAGACATACGGCATCTGATGGTCAGATGCCTACGGTCGGTATATCTTTGAAAGCTCAGACAGAGAGAATAAACAACAAATCAACCTAAACATGGTTTAATCTAAAACCAGCAAGCACGAAACTAAAGACAATTAGAGCTACTAAGATACAAATGTCAGAACTAAAGGCAAGAAAATACGTGATGCATTTCGAATCGAAAGGCATACGGTAAGAAACACAAACATAGGATACAAACCAAAAGATCAGGTCAAGATGGAACCGGTGAAATTGAAATTGCAAGCTGAAAATGTCATATTAACATACTTGTAGGAAGTTTCAACTCCAAATGTATATTTTTCCCTTCTGAAGTTCCAACTCCAATAACACTTACATATTTCTTTTTCCTTTTGTATTTTTTCTTTAAAATGAACAAACGAAAACATGCTGCAAATCAGAAGGTAAAAGAGCACATAGCAAATTGTAAAAAGATTCATATGCTCCGAGAATATCTACATTTCCTTAGTGGTATGGAGTTTTATAGAATAAGCATGACAAAGGACAATTTCTTTCAAGATTGTAAAGAATTACCTTACTGATGCTACAGCTACCGATATGTCATCCTTCTCCAGGATCACAGTGTAGAATCCAAGATAATTTAATCGTGCAAATTGTGATCTGTAAAGATTTCAAGGATCAGTCTGACAGCACCACTTAAGTGTCATTGTATTTTGTAACGATGATATGAACATAGTCAAACGACACCGTGGATGCAGGAACAAGGGCAACACTTTATTTGTCTCAATGAATCGATGAAACTTCATCCATATGTTTGCATATATAATCCTTAGAACATAATGCTTCAGATAAAATTTTAAAGTTCTTCTGTCATTTCAAAAATATATTATTCACAAATCTATAGTTAAAACTGCCGTTCAATCCTTCCATTCAATTATTTTGAATGAGAACTGAATGAACAAGAAATGCTAGGCATAATGCCTCATCTATCAAGTGCACGGAGTTCAGCAAAAACTACTCGTAGGCTGTAGCTAATTCCACAAACTGCTTTAAAAGAACGTGGAGGAATAAGTGTTAAGCGATATACCACAACACACAGGTAACCACGGTAATATGCGAAGATGAAAAGAGTTGATGGCAAACAGAAATACTCACCCCCAGCTGTATATTACATGGGGTATCATATCTATGCCAGTTCTTGGATCCACCATGGGAAGAAAGCACTCCTCCATGATCGTAAGGGCAACTGCTAACTTTGAGTCGCATTCTGCCTTCAAAGCAATAAACCGCTGAGCAGAATGAACTCTGTGGTCACCATGAATGCACCTTAGAAGAGTCCACGAAAAGCCATCCGTCAGAGGATTAACGAGCCCAATGCGAGAGTGAAGACCTTCATAAACCTGCAAAAGGATATCACTTCAAGATTTTTCGAAAGACAACTAAGATAGTTAACGTTCAAGTTGGCAATGAAGTTAATATTATTTCAGAAGAATTCACCATTCCTAGATTTTGCGTTCTCATCTAAAACAGCACCACCTAGGGGACTGATTACTTAAACTAACTATAGATTAACCAATGCCAATGTTTCACAATTTTCCTTTTTTTAAAATAGGTTCACATAAGGTTTGTCATATTTTCTCATTAATCAAAATCTTCGGTCGACAGATTGAATTATATACTCCATCATGATGTCATCCCTAAGGACTCCAATAAACAGCAGGGGTGCGTTCCAAGCATTTTGCTAGTGCATAGTGAAAAGCCTTCAGACACTAGGAGAAGTTCAAATAAATAAATTTGACCAAGTATTTCAGATCTCGAGGAAACCATTAAATAGAAGACTTAACGGGGTGAAGGTCTTTCATGATAAAATCAAATACACTTATCAAAGAAAAGATCTAGCAGGTGAACTTAATCCAAGGCCAGACCTATAACTGATGTTTCAAAGCCACAGAATAGTACTCTGGCAGTGGAAAACAGATGTTTTTCAATATAACTATACATGGTGCAAGAATTTCTGTTGTTACTTTAGCTGTTACTTCTATATAGACCGACTCAGATGATACATTAACGATATACCATTCATATCACATTCTCCTGCCCAGTCATATCACATGCAAAAGGAACTAATGACCATCATATAGCACTTCAAGACTCTGCATTAAAACCTTCAAAGAGACAAAAATATGAAAAGTTGATTTGTTTGATGCACCTAAATTGCTGGCCTACATCATTGAGCAAGTTTGTTTAATAACAAAAATGTAAAGCTGAGATGTCTAGCTCACCTCCTGACAGCTTTCACTGCAGAACCACGTATCAGAGGCCTGTCCACTTTTTGTAATCCTTAGTTTACTGCATGCTTCATGATCTGTTCACAAATCATCAAAGCCATCAAGGCATATAGTAACAGGAAAACGAGGAAACTTTTGGGAAGGAAGATATACTTTTCCCGCCCCAATAACTGAACTAAATGTGAAAGAAGACAATTCTCTGATTGAGGCTTGTGAAGTTTGACAAATGCAAAATCTTAGCATTATTTGAGACCATGCATTCTGGTAATAAGTGAACACAGAGCTCCAATACCAATATTTGGACATTTGCAGGCCTGCAATGGGATAAGAATAGAAACCAAACAAGTCAAGTTCATGGGGGAACGCACATTTACGTTCACACTGTGAACATTTTAATCCACCGGGGGAACTCAATGCTTCACTATACTTAACCACATCCCCACATTTCTGGCAAGTGCACTGTGAACAATACCAACTCCCTTCAGGAAGCTCCTGAAACGAGAAATAATAAAGTTAATCTACTAGAATTTATATCTCTTGTCCAGTATCATTAAACAAAATGAAGCACTCAACTTCATATGATACGCAACAAAATCAAAGGAAAACCAGGCCATGTGAACGGATATGTTACTTTAGGAGTATCATACATTCATGCCTCATGCACACACAGAAACCAAAACAATATTGGTAAATAAATATAGCACAGGTTTGTAGATGAAAAGCATGGTACGACTTACGAGAACGGTAAAAAGGCAAGAAGAACAAAGTAAAACAAATAATCAAGACGGAAAGTAAAAATAAGTTATCAACCCAATCTGAATCAGAACGTCACTCACTACCATCGATTTTATCAGTTAAAAAGTGTTTTACATCTCAACCAAAAGTTAAAACACCGCCCAAATTAGAACTAAGAGAAGTACCAAAAAGCTGGTCAAACATAATCCCATGGGACTTCAAACATGGTAACAAATGTCAACTAAGTGAGACATCAACAAATTAAGTATAAGGAAAGACCGACAAAAGAAAGGGCTTCCACCCTCTTTAGTTCTCCACATGAAACACGCAAAGAGCATGAAAACTTCTTGAAATAAAAGAAAATCATCAGAAACTTTTTGCCGTTGATTTACGTTATAGCATCGCTAATAAATAAGCCAATTCACTGACTGTCATAACTCTCAAGGAACGTGTAGACAAGCATTAAAGCAGAAGATCAGGATAGGAAATAACAAGGAAAGAAAAGCCCATACAGACCAAGTTGAATCCTCCTCCTCTCTCGAACCACAATGGCCTAATATGGGTCATAATCTATTTGCCACTTATTTGTTGGAACTTCTCTTTGTGTCTAAGATAGTAGATTGAAACCTTGATCAAACCGGGCTGTTTTTAATAATTAGATCAAATTGAATCTACCACAATGGTGAAAGGGATCTGATCTAGATTTTGGGATAAAATAGGGGAAAATTGCATACTTCTAGTGTTCTATACAACTGTCTTACTTTCTAATTAAGCAAAGGCTCATAAATCTAGTTCAACTAGAGAACATGTCCGCGTTGTTGAAGTCTCTCACATCGGATGAAAGAGGGATGGATGGTCTCCTTATATGATCTTGGGCAATCCTCCCGGGCAATCCTCCCCTCATGAGCTAGATTTTGAGGTTGAGTCAAGTTCATGATCCATTTCTTAACATGGTATCAGAGCAGGACCCATCTCAATTCTTGTTTACCGATATTGGGCCCCCATATTAAATTGCCCATGATCCAGATGTCCAACCCTGGGCATGAGGTGGCCGTTGAAGAGTCCCACATCGGATGAAAAAGGGATGAGTGGTTTTCTTATATGGTCTTGGGCAATCATCCCCTAATGAGCTAGCTTTGGGGGTTGATTTAGGCCCAGGATCCATTCTTGACACGCGCTTTGCGAGGTAACTGAAACCAACAAAGAAAGTTTAGCATCCTCAAACAAATGGGTAAACATAGCCTTTAATTTTTGCTGACAACTTTACTGTTTTATTTAAAGAAAATGGTGATAATCAAAATTCCAAGAATTGATAAACGAATTCTAAAACATTTCGACATTCATGGACGCACTCATATCAGTCTTTTCTTTTCAAGGAAATTTAATAAAAAGATGACGATGTAACCACGGTAATCAAAGAATAACTACACTTTCTTTTATTTATTTATCTTCACTCCTATAATCAGACATCATCAACTAGTACTTTTTCAGTTACATCTTAAACGCTCATCTTACTACGTATTTCTCTTGTGATGATAGCCCATATATGCTCTTGTTTTCATTCTCTTATACACATTTGCTCTTCAGAGTATTACTTATGTCTTTCGTATTAAATATCTAACAAATTAGAATATTCTATTGGATGACTAAGTACTTCATTTTCCTGCATCCCCAAATCCATCCCCCCTATATTAATTATTTAAACATTTAACTATCTTAAAATTCTTTACTTAAAAGTCGATAAAGACGTCCATAGGTCTTGCCTTATTGTTGCTTGCTGACTTTTGGCATTTTATTTATGTGATGGGGGATAAGGAAAGAAGTTCTGCAGGGGCCTCTCTTGGGAGAGTCCCTTCTCTCCCCCACTCGGCTTTCCGCGGTACCAAGCTCACTTTCATTAAGTCTTTCTTTTTCTTTAATAAATATAGGAGTCTTTCTCACTACTACCAACTTCAGCAACGGAAAAAAAGGACTAACCGACTAAGACTAATAGTTATCCGAAAGACGATTCTGCAAGCCGGACTTAACGACAGATCTGTGCAAATATGCCACTCCTTGGGTGAGGCCTTCTGTTCTATGAACACCCACCACTGCATGATTCACTTTCAAGTTCTCGCCTCCGACCCGGGAGAACATAGGGTCAAGCCAAGCCCCGACCTGCCTAAATGGAATTCATATCTCCTTCGTATGGTCGAGAAGGGAGGGAAACTGGACTCTGCCTCTTCTATTACATTACGGAGAAGTCCATTCTCGTCATGATCGATCCACGTCCTAGTGTAGTGCCCGGCTTGCTTAGCAAGCAAAGCTAGATTACTAAGGTGGTTTACTTTTTCATTTTGAAAAAAGGCGGCGAAGGCCTTTTTCCTTGATTGCACCTAATGAAAGCCTTAAAGAGCCTCTTAACACTTACCAGCCTAAACCAAGCGATCATAAATAATCGCCAACAAAAATTGGTTCTTTTTACGAATTTGACATCGATAAATCTGCAAATCTAGAAATTCATTTCGGCTCGTTGAACCTTCTCGAACTGTTTTTTTTTTAAGAACCAAAAAAATTTGTGCCAAAATAACATATGCCAAGAAGAACAAAAGTCCTTGGACATAATGGATCTTGGCAACTCTCGACCATTTGAGTTTACACACTCTACCGCATAGGTGACTACGAGATAGAACATGGCTTCACCCGCTCAAAACTACAACTAGAGAACCAATAGAGGGACCATTTGAGTTTACAGACCATTTGAGTTTACAGATTCTGCCGCTTAGGTGACTACGAGATAGAACATGGGTTCACCCGCTCAAAACTACAACTAAACTACCAGTAGAGGAACTAAACGGGAAAGAAGACCTACTAATAGGAGGAAAAGTGATATCCCCCTTGGTACAATATTGACGATCTCACAAACATGAAATTTCAGTGAATTGTCATTTACTAGTCTCATCTAAGGGAACAGAAAATTTTATATGTAATGTTATAAACTAAAAATTGCAAAGGATAAGGTTTTAAATTTAGAAAGTTAAATGTAATACATTTACATGCCTCCTAAATTTACCTCCACCGCTGGTTCTCCCAAGCCAAATAAACTTTTCAGATTGTTAAAAAGAGGCTAACCGAATTCTTGAAGTACCGATTGACATCGGACGTATTAAACTTCATTGATTGGCAAAGAGCCGAAGATCAATTTGCATGCCAAACACGATTTTCAACAATTTTTTAACAAGCTAACAAAAAACATTAAGAATTTTGTTAAAGGTTTAGTAGGTCTAATTATGGGCTTCCTCACTCTTTTTGTTTCGAATATAATCGTATTTACTTAACCAAAAAAAGAGCTAAAAGAACCACCATAGTGGACAAAATATAATCTCTTTACATATGTTTGATCGTTTTTCTTTACACAAATGACAAGGAAAACCATAGGGGTCATTTGTTGGAAGGATTTGAAAAATAACCCTTACATAACTTACTCCACCTTGCGATTACTGAAATCAATTATGTCAACTGCATAACTTCATCCTAAAGGGACATGTATTTCCATGTCCCATTTTCAGGAAAAGATGCGACCAGATACACACAGATGTGGTGGAAACACATAATAAATCAGAAAGCAGCACAGCCATGGGCATTGAATATCAAATGGTTCATGGCAAAGGTGTAACTGAAATGCATATAATACTGCTTCGCCTTCAACAGATCAACGGCGACTTCAAGAGGTCAATTATTCTTCTTCAAAATCAAACTTATCCACCACTCTATGTTGGTCACTGAGGGTGTCTAAGAAACCTGTAGCTACATATGGTATAGCTGATTTAAAAAGTTGATGCTGGCTGTTCACCAGAACTCTGATGATAAACCACATCAGAATTTTTTTAAAGAATAAGACGGATTAGAAACTGTTTCAGAGAGTATATTTCCTTCCTAGGGAAAAATACTGTCACAATACAATGTCAACTAAAACCATATAAGAACCCATGCATAAAGTGTAAGGACTGATCTTTGACATCTCTTACAATTGACAAGTGAATTAAACTTAAATGTTGAGCAAGTAAATAATGCAATCGAGGCAAGATAAAAGTATTGAATTGGCTCGAACAAGTAAACCAAGTGAGAAGGGTCAAAAGACAAACCTGTGTGAACAAACAAGCTAGATGAAAAGTAGCTGGACAATTATCACAACAAATCAACTCGCCACCATCACCACATCGCCCGCAACTGTCATCATTCTGGTCCCTTTCCTCAGCTTGGGCAGTTTGAGAAACAGCTTTCCGTGCCTTGTATTCATCTGACCAAGCTTCAAGCTGACATAAGGTGAATGGCTTACCAGAATCCATGAAAAGATTCAAACAGGGACGATTGAGCTTAAAACCAGCATGACTTTTGAACTCAGAGATCGATAGCACCTTGCCACAACAATTACACAATATTCCATCACTGGTAATTAAGCCGTTTTTTACCACAGAATCATCCTTCAAATTCCGGTACTGGATCACTTCGTTTAGGGAAACAACCCCAGAATGAATTAACCAGCATAACACAGTCCTTGAGGCAAAGGTAGGCCATTTTGCTTCGGTGAAGTGTTTTCCACCCTTGTTGAGGCTACGTAAAAGCAACTTGCAACCACTTTTCTGGCTCTTCCTTTTCCTTAGAGGTTTGATTTTACCAGAGGACCTTTTGTTGCCAGATCTGCATGTCTTATTTCTAAATACAGCTGAAATTAAGAGATCATCGTCACTAAGACGACATGTCTTACGTTTCTTTGGCCCAATTTTACGCTTACTTGCAATTGCTTTACATTCAATATTTCCTTGAAAAGGGTTATCATCATCAATATTCCCAGAGTTGAACTCCTTCATATTCACATTAAACTGACTCGATTGCTTAGAACTAGCCAATGTCTGCCTAAACTTCTTGAAATTGCTCTGTTCAGTATTTTCCTGAGACTCTGAACAACGGATGGACAGCCCTTGATGACCCCTAGCTCTCCCCAGGTAGTCTACTAAATACCCCTTGGCTCTTGATTGTATTTGTATGCCAGATCCACTGACTTCATGAAATCCACTCTTATTATAAGATGGATCAAACTTGTCATCTTGGTAACCATTAGTAAATTCCATTTCTGATAACTTCTTTGATTTCTTCGGGGCCTTCCTTTTCAAGACTGAATTTCCTTTGGTGTCCATTGTATCACTGTTTCTATGGCTTGAATCAAACACCACGGACTCCTTGAACATGGATCCCACCAAATTGGGAACTTTTCTGACATCAAGACCACTCACTGATACATTTCTGGAATACAAATCATCAACATGATCAGAACTCCTTACATCACTGCTTGAGAAGCTTTTATTGCTATCTTTCTGAGTAATAACAGTATCTGATCCCCCAATCAAGGCTAGTGCATTTCCTGAACTAATAGGAACTTCAAACAAACAAGATCCAACATGCTCACTGGTGCTTTCAGACCCACAAGCTGGTAAAGGAGCTAAATCCAGTACATCTTTACCATTTTCCAACAGTTTCCTGTATTTATTAGCATCCCCACTGACAGTATCCCTCAAGCACATGGATATTTCATTAGGATAATAATAAGATATGTCATTCAGACATTTTCCTTCACCCATCTGTGACTCTGTTAAGTTGAGAGTACTCTCATCACCATACTCCTTGTGGATCCATTTATCTGTCTCAAGACTTGTCAATGCACTATCTGAGACAAAAGAAGAGCTGCAAGGCTGGTTCTGCAAAGTCCTCTCAGCAAGCACGTTTCCTGCAGAGTCGACACTCTTTAACCTGTTATGTTTAACAGGAGCGGTGGCCAAAGTCATTTTGGCTTTAATTGTTTTTCCTTCTTTGAGAAAGCGTAATGTCTTGTCAATGAACACCACAGTTGCAAAGGGATCGAGGAGACTCCAAAGCCGAGCCAATGCAGAAGCTGTTTCCAAGGAATCCAGTTTTTCTTCAATCTCCACCACTGTACCTGAGAGGTCACTCAAAAATTGTGTCATATGAGACCACAACCTACAATCCTTTTCTGGAAAAATATCATCCGCATAAGTAAACAAACTCTGTCCACACAAGGTCCAGGCTCTCCAGAATTCACGGATTGGTCTTCCTTCAGGTGACTTGTAAACATACTCACCAATTCCATGAAATTTATTATTTCTTTTACGCCTCCCAATTACCCATCCTGCTGCTCTGAGCAAACGATGGATATGGTACCGGAGAAGAGGGCGAGGGTCATTTGGAGAATCCTTAATCGTTGACAATTCAGCTTCATCCAGTTCTACAAAGCAATGGTCCCTCCACTTTGGCTTGGCTGGTCGGAGAATTCCTGACAACTTTGCACCACTGCCAACCAAAAACTTGGTTGCATAGCTCTCCTGAGAAGCAGGTGATGCAATTGCTTTACCAACTACATCCTTCCATCCATTTCCTTCTATTTTACACGATCTTAATTTTGATGAATCCATTTCACCAAGCACGTGACTTTTGTCCAGCACAGCATGCCGCTTCTGCAAATAAGAACTTGATTTAACACCTTGGTTTGAAGATTCAACTATATGACATATCACACTCAAAGAAGAGCAGGAAGAGGGTTGCTGAGATATATCTGTGGGTTCTCTATCCAAAGAAGCTAATGATTCAGATTCCTTTTCCACGTGATTGTTGATTAGCTCTTTGTCACATGAGTCTTCTCTAGAATCCTCCTTTATGCCATGAGAATCATGACGTAATGTCAAACCAGAATTTTCACCACGCAAATGTCCAAGTTCATCTGTCTGGCTAGTAAGGTCACCCTCAAAATCGATCAATCTGGTCACAAGGCACCTTTTGGTACTGCTCTCATTTCTGAAGAACACGTCTGCAAATATCTGAGTCTCATTCACTGACCCATCAAATCCATCATCACGCAGACCTTCAATGTCTTTGTTGAACAGCATCTTTGCTGAATTATTGCTTCTCCACAATCCCAAAGTTCTTCGCCTATGAATGAAAGACCAAAACCGAGCCTCGCTACAAAATAAATCTCATCGTCTGAATGATTTGTAGTCTGTACATATAATATCCACTTGTATGCTTCTGCACAGAAACACAAAATTCTAAGAAATTCATAGCAGTGCTATAATTCATATCCATGACAAATGAGTCAACAAGCAGATCTCTTCCCACACTACAATAATGAAATTCTGAAAAATCAAATCCCAATTGCTTTTTCACACTGAAGCCTAGAAACTTATTTACCACAATGACTAGTGCCTGTTGCCCCCAATATCAAGGTTAAATTATCATTTCTATCTCCAAATCTAAGACACGATTCAAAAGATTCCAGATGGAGGGGGGTGGAGGAATTAGCATGGAGCAAATAGTGTTTCATGGACCAAGGAATATGGTGCTCCAGTTTGATTCGTAGAATTATATTACAGACCACAGTGGACGTGGAAGCATCACCCGTTACAGAGACAAGGCTTGATTGTTGTCAAGTAAAGGATGTCATCTAAGATGTGTTTCACTTCTTAAAAAAAACTAGATTGTGTAGCAGGCTTAATCCTATAAGAGGCAGCTGTCGTAATAAGTACAGAAAACATTGCAGGAGCAGGAAGCATCTGAAACGAAATGACGTAACTGCCAGATTAAGGAGAACTAATTATTCCTAATAATAGATCCAGTGTTGTCAAAAGGTTATCTTAAAGCGCGCTTAAGCCCCGAAGCGAGGCTCAAAACATGTTGAGCGCTTTCGCCTCGCTTAATGTGCACTTTAGTGTTGTCATCAAGGTCTAAGACCAAAAATTTCCTTGCGAATGAGCATTTCCTGAAGAGGCGACACTAAACAATTCCTATTTTACTTTATAGTAAAAAAAAAAAATCTTCGTCCATATTTGTTATTCATGCTTATAATTATAAGTCCTGGAGTAAACATATACTATATATTTGTATTTTTTTCTCCATCTGCGCCTTTTTTCATTGAAGTCCACATTATTCGCACTTTGCGCTTAAAGCCCCCAACGGATCTTAGAGCTTTTTGCACTTTTTGCTTTTGCTAACATTGAATAGATATAGCATTAAATTCATGTGATGGAATTAGTCCATCAAAATCAAATCTTTCTTTGTTTGTGCAGTGGCTTTGAAGTTAAAATAGAAATTAATTACAGCTGAATTCAAGCAGCCTGATAGCATTATAGACTACGAACCTTTTTTCCTTTTTTTTGTGAAGTGTTAGACTATACAAAATCAGAAAAATGAGTAACTTTGATTACTCAGATACTACATTTTCTAAATTGATGCATTTTCAATTTTCATCATAAATGTACACAATTATCCTAAATTGAAACCTCGTCTTCATATACATGCCTAGAAACATAAAACAAGTGGAATTAAACTGAAATCTAACATAACCGCTCCGAGAACGCTAACACCGACGAAAATGAAAACATACAAATACCGATTTTCCTACTATAATTCAGCATAAACTGAATCAAAACAAACACAAAATTCAGAAAGTTTCCGAATCCAAAAAGGCGCATCACAGATATTCGATACGACAAAAACAACAAATCCGAAGATTCTAGAATTACTGACGTTGGAAATGCATATCGACGAACCATAATTAGGGTTTTTAGGGCGGTGTTGCGGTTAAATACGAAGAGGATCTGAAGATAAGGTCGGTTTTAAGCGGTGCAAGTTTACCTTCATGTTGTTATTGTAAAACTCACAAGTAGAGAAGCGAGCCACTGTATGAAAGGTTTTGTTTGGGTTCGAGAAGACTGAATCGCGAGTATAGAAAGATTAGCCACCATTAACAGCTGATGCATCCAATTTCTCTCCGCCGTGTGCATATATACTTAGCATTTGCTTGTCTGTCTCTTTGTTCAATTTTTTATTTTTTTAAATATTTACTGCTTGCGTACCTGTTTTTCTCCTTTTGAGTTTTTAGGGTTTTACGCGTATCGAAATGTTTCATTGTGCATTTTTGCATGGGCAATCTTTCTTCTTCTTGAATGGATTAAAGTTAGGCGGATTGAATTTATCCAGCTATTATTTTATTGAGTTCATTTCAAACTATATAATTGTCATGGCTTATACTAGTATTAATTATTATTAATATATCATATCTAGATCTAAAAATATATTATTAAAAAAATATGAACTTATATGGCATTGTATATAATATTATTTATTTGATGAAACATTCTTCAAAAGCTAATTTGATAAGGTAATACTTACCCATTATGGTGATTATGGTGATCGCCGGATCGATAATAATAATTATAATGTAATGGTTGACGATGGCTATAATTGATAAAGAAGCTTGATTTTTTTCCTTTCCCTTATCCTTATTCTCTTCCTCTCCTTCTTCTCCAGCTTCGTTTCTTACTTATTTTTATTCTTCTTCTTAACCTTCTCTACACCCTCCTTTTCTTTCCCCTCGCCATGCTTACCCTTCTAGTTCTCGTCTTATTCTTCTTCTAGTAATTTCAAATTTATTTTTTATGATTTCTAATTTCTCACTATAAACTATATAGATATAAGGAATATTTGGAAACTTAAAGATATGTATCTCAAGTTATAAGTTAGCCTATTGCAAGAACAACACATGATAGTAGTAATTTGAAGTAATGAGTCAAGATATGAAAAAGTAAAAGATAAATGGTACAATCTCAACTTGTGATGATAATCCTTATAAAAGAGTCAAGCAAGCTCGAAATTAACTCATTAATATATTAATTATAGATATATAATTACGCCTTAAGCTTTATATCCGGTCAAGATTAATCAGAGTGAAGCTTAAAATAACAATTAATGCAAAATAAACTTCAATTTGAAGTTTGAATTGTGTTACTTCAAATTGTATATCATTATCTAGTCTTAAGTGCAAGTCAACCTATTATAAGGTCAGGTGATATGTCATTCCCTACTTGAAAAAGATCAATAGACTTCAAGCAGGTCAGTTATACTTAAGTAAATAGCATCGAAGAATAAGAATTGTAGTAAGAATTTTTGTGATTTGACTATTTTTCAATTGAAAAATATAATAGTTAATTCTCATTTATCTGGAGTCTTCTTCTATGTTATTTTGATTGGAGAACTTCTTACTTTCCCAAAAAGCTTAATAGCTCAAACTCAAAGTAAAGCTCGTGAATTCACCTTATCCCTTTTCAATTGATGAAAGAAGGTTATTGAACCAATTATTCACTAAAGAAAACAAGTGAATAAGCTCTCAAACATTGGAGGAGAACAATCTCTTATGGGAAATAACAACAATTCGTCAATTTAATTCTCTATGGATGACTCAAATAATAAGAATTAGCAGAAAATCAAATTTATACATTTGTTTGTCTTCCTAGCTACACGTGGAACTAACTCAGTCCCTTATTCATAATAGGATAATAACAGTGCAGTTGAATTATGGCAGTCTAAACTTTCTTTTAAAGTTTCTAGTATTTGTACCAAACTTTGACTATTGGTCTGAAGCACAATGCAATATTCATTAAGTGCATTAACTTAAGACTTTACAGATTATCACTATCCCAAAAGCCTCACAATGCTAGATCAATTTGAAATCCATAAATATATTTGTTGCACATTAAATAGTAAAAAAAAAAGTGCATCAAACTGAATGAATGAATATATAATATATTTAGAAAAGAGCGAGTCAATTAGCAAGGCAATTATCATTTATTGAATTATTTTTGCACACTAAACTCTCATGATAAAATTCGCAATAACAGCGTACTCACGACTCTTTTTGTTTCAATAAATTTTGCAGGAAAACGAGAGAAAATGAGGAGAAAAAGTGTTGAGAAGACAAATGCGCTAGAGAAGACAATTGGATTAAGTTCAATGATTTGGCTAAAATTACTCCAATTATTAGATTGTGATTAGATTTTAAAGAGCAACACTGAAAGTAACTATTAGTGCAACTCATCCGTTAACATTTATACAAAAATGTTATATCTGGCCGGCTTTGTTTTTGCAGGTACCAGCAGATATATATCCAAATCATCAACTGCCGAAATACGACCGTCGAGAACAGATTTGTCACGACGCGCATTTGGGCTCTATCTCTCCGATCTCCCGCCAAACATTCGGGTTCTATCTCTATGGTCTCCATTCTAGTTGCTAATTTATCTTTGCTTGACTGTCGAATTTATTTCGTAATATATTGATTCATGTCCTAGTATATTACGTTCTTGCATTTACTCTTCTTGCCTTTAGTTATATCATTCTTAGCATTCTTGTTTAGGTGTAAACATTTGATTAGCCTATTAGCTTATATCCATTTTAGTGGCTTTAGTAACTGATGGTAGACTAGGGTCATGTTCTCGATCGGGGATGAGAGCGAGGGTTAGGGGGGTAAGTGGGGTAAGGGAGATTTTAGTCTGAGAATATGGTCTTGGAACATTGGGACTTTAACGGGGAAGTCCATAGAGCTAGTTAAGATTCTTAAGAAGGGGAGGATTAATATAGCCTGTGTCCGGGAGACCAAATGGGTAGGGCCTAAGGCTAAGGATGTGGACGGGTATATGTTATGGTTCTCGGGTAGGTTGAGGTATAGGAATGGGGTAGACATTTTGGTAGACAGCGAGCTAAGGGATCAGGTGGTAGAGGTTAGGAGGGTCAATGATAGGATGATGACGATTAAGTTGGTAGTTGGAGGATCCACTATGAACATTATTAGCGCTTACGTGCCACATACGGGCTTGGACGAGGAGGATAAGAGGCACTTTTAGGAGGATTTGGATGAGGTAGTGGGAGGTATACCACCCACTGAGAAGTTCTTTGTAGTAGGGAATTTTTCAATTGACATATCGGGTCACATCTGGGGTTATGACGACATGCATGAAGGCTTTGGCCTTGGGGACAGGAACGGGGGAGGCGTCTCACTCTTGGAATTCGCTAAAGCGTTTGGGACGGTGATAGCCAATTCGAGGTTCATGGAGAAGGATGAGCACTTGGTGACTTTCCGCAGCTCGGTGGCTAAGACTCAGATAGACTTTTTATTTCTTAAGAAGATTGACAACGGTCTTTGTAAAGACTGCAAAGTTATTCCGAGTGAGTATCTTACAACCCAACATAAGCTTTGGGTGATGTATTTAGAGATCAATACGGAGAAGAAAATGAGGGTTGTGGATGATAGACTAAGAATCAAATGGGAAAGTTTGACCATGGCTAGCGCAAAGGAAACGGGAGAGAGGTTGATGGCCAATGAGGATTGGGGGAGTAGTGGGGATGCGACCAGTATGTAGGACAGGACGGTCAGTTGCATTCGGGAGTAGCTAGAGAAGTGCTAGGGGTCTCGCAGGGTAGTCATGGTGGCCATCGAGGGGACTAATGGTATAATGATAAAGTTCAAGATAAGGTGGAAACAAAGAAAGCGGCGTATGCGAAATTGGTAGAAAGCAAAGATGATGTGGATAAGTAGATAAATAGGGAATTGTATAAGATTGGCAAGGAAGGATGCAAAGCTAGTGGTTACGGCGGCAACAATGGCGGCCTTTGAACGCTTATATGTGGAATTAGAAGGAAAAAATGGGGATAAGAAGTTGTACATACTAGCAATTGTGATGGAGAGGAGGGACGTGATTTGGATCACGTGAGGTGCATCAAGGACGAGGACGACAAAGTACTGGTAAATGACGTGCATATTAGACGGAGGTGGCAGTCTTACTTCTATAAACTCTTGAACGAAAATGAGATAAAGAGATTGTGCTATGAGATCTAGAGCAATTTGGAAGGTACCGGGATTTTAGATATTGTAGAAACATAAAGGTTGAGGAGTTTAAAGGTGTTGTTCGCAGGATGCGCATGGGATGAGCAACCGGGCCTGATGAGATTCCAGTTGAATTTTGGAAGAGCGCAGACATGACATGTTTGGAGTGGTTGACTGAGTTGTTTAATGTCATTTTTAAGACGACGAAAATGCCCGAAGAATGGAGGTGGAGTACAATGATTCATTTGTACAATAACAAATGTGACATCCAGAGTTGCAACAACTATATGGGTATCAAACTGCTAAGCCACACTATGAAAGTTTGGGAAATGATCGTGGAGATGAGGGTAAGAAGAGGCGTGTCTATTTTCAAGAACCAATTTGGATTCATGTCAGGGCGTTCGACTACATAAGTTATTCATCTTATTAGGAGGTTGGTGGAATAATATAGGGAGAGGAAGATAGACTTACATATAGTTTTCACCGATCTTGAGAAGGCATATGACAAAATCCCTAAGGAGGTTCTATGGAGATGTTTGGAAGTTAGAGGTGTACATGTGGCGTACACTAAAGCGATCAATGATATGTATGACGGAGCCAAGACCAGGGTACAGACAGTAGAAGGAGACTTAGAGCACTTTTCAATGATGATGGGGCTGCACGAGTGATCAGCTCTTAGCCCATTCTTATTTGCCTTGGTGATGGATGGACTGACGCGACAAATCTAAGGGGAGATGTTGTGGTGTATGTTATTCGCAGATGACATAATCTTGATTGATGAGACTCGCAGCGGAGTGAACGCTAAGCTGGAGGCTTGGAGACAAACTCTGGAGTCTAAAGGATTTCATGATGAGTAAGACCAAGACAGAATACTTGGAGTGCAAGTTTAGTAATAGGAGCGACCATGAGACAAGTGTGAAGGTGAGGCTTGGTACTCATGTCATTCCAAAGAAAGGAAGCTTCAAGTACCTCGGGTCTATTATCCAAGGGAATAGAGATATTAATGACGATGTTACACATCGTATTGGGGCAGGATGGATAAAATGGAGGCTTGCATCTGGAGTATTGTCCCGATAAAAAGGTGCCACAAAAACTTAAAGGCAAGTTCTATTGGGTGGTGGTTAGACCGACTATGTTGTATGGGGCAGAGTGTTGTCCAGGTAAGACTTCGCACATCTAAAAGATGAAAGTTGAGGATATGAGAATGCTAAGATGGATGTGTGGGCATACAAGGAGGGATATGATTATAAATAATGATATCCGGGACAGAGTGAGGGTGGCCTCGGTGGAAGATAAGATGCGAGAAGCGATGTTGAGATGGTTTGGGCATGTGAAGATGAGAGACACATATGCCCCAGTGCGGAGGTATGAGAGGTAGTGTACTATATTTATTTTATTTACATGCGTTAGTTACTGCTTCTTTTTCAGAATGCACTATCATGACTTATCCGCTTTTGTTACCATCATTTTCATAATGCTTTAAATTTCTTGTCTTGGTCTGACTATTACTCTTGCTTTGCTTGTGCTTATGCTTGTCTTGAGCCGATGGTCTTTCGGAAACAACCGTTTTACCTACCAAGGTAGATGTAATGTCTGCGTACACTCTACCCTCCCAGACCCACGTTGTGGGATTTCACTGGGTATGTTGTTGTTGTAGTACTTTGCACTCTCAATTAATGGGCTCTATGAAAAGTTAATTGGAATGCCATACTTAATTACTCAAAAATACTCATTTTATAACATATTACACTTCTTACCTATTTAGAAAACAATATTTATAAAATAATCAATTAATATGTACATTGTATACTTTTGGAATCCTCTTTTTTGTTGATTTAAATGGTAGTCTTGTTTGATGAATAACGGTGAGAAGGTGAAAAAAACATAAAGAACTAAACTAAGGGAGGTATATAACTCATATATAACATACATGAATAATATATACCATTGGGATTCTATTATTCTTATTATTGCGTTCCTTTAGGGTAGTTAATTATATGAATTGCACGCATTAAAAATACACAATATACAATACACAATACTATAATGAATGACAATGAGAATAAGAAAGGTCATAAAGAACTAAGTTAAAAAATGTATATAATTTGCATGCATACCTTAATAGTATATACTAATGTAATTTATTAGTCTTATTATTACATACCTTCGAGAAATATAATTATATAAATTATATATTCCAAAAGTATACAACATAACAATACCATATTCTAAAAAAAATTTTGATTAACAAATTTCATAATAAGTTATAGACGGGTAATTTTTTTCTTACCCCGCCTGAATAGCTCTGGAAGAGTCCATAATTTTTGCATCACTCATAAAAAATTTTACACTTCAGGAGAGATTGTGTCAAAAAGTAAAGATTACCAAATGAGAAAATGATCAAAATGTTCTTTAATGTTGGTCTTGGTTCCATTTGATCCCTTTATGTATAAATATAATAAAAATAGCTCTTAACCTAATTTAAAAAGTGATCAATTTAATCATAAACAACATAAGTGAAGACAATAATCACTTTGCTGGTAAAATAAACAAAGGGCCCTCGACATGTGCATTGTGGCATAGCCAAATGGGTGGGAGGGGGTTCGAATGAGTCCCATTTGGTAAAAGAACACCTTATATATATATAATATTAAAATTACTTTTTATTCGTATACGATAGATGTTGAATTTTATTAATTTCTTTCTGTGTAATTTTTTTTATTAGAATATCTTTAGTGGAAGTTTTAACTATGTCAGTATATATTGCATGTGAGCTATTAAATTATAAAATTAAAATATCTTCTTATATTATTCAATCCGATTTTAAAATTTACATAAAAGAAATTTCACCCTAACTTAAAAAGAGTTGAAAAATCTTCTGAATAGCATTTGGAGAAAATTGTAATTTTATGGACATTTTCTCTCCACAAACGATGCAATAAACGCACCCATCCATTGGGACCCATGAGCAATTCATCTAGGATAGTTGGATGCAATGTATGATTATGTAAAAACCAATTAATTATAGCATGTTTGATTAAGTTTATTTTTCTCTAAAAGTTATTTTTTTAATTTTAAAAGTGCTTATTTTTTAAAAAAATTGGAGTGTTTGGCCAAGTTTTTTTTAAAAAAATAAGTACTTTTGAGAAATAACAGAAATAATTTTTCAGAAGCTAAAAAAATAACTTTTGTGCAGAAATATTTTTTTGAAAAGTACATTTAAAAAAATACTTAAAAACACTTTTTAAATGCTTGATCAAATATTAATTTTTATTCAAAAATAATTTTTTAAATTAATTAATCAAACATATTATTTTTCGCTATATATATATATTTTTTTAATATTTTAAAAGCTCAACCAAACACCCTGTAAGTTAGCCATCTCTATCCACGGCTCGAGCCTTCTTAACTCAGCGTCTCTTAAAAATGGTAGCACTACTATTGCGCCACCTCACTCCCCTACCTTCCATTATAAATCTCTCCCCAAATCGCTCAATTTTCACTCTCTCCACTCCTCGCAAGCAGAGACGATTCTCTCGAGTAGCTTCATTTTCAGTCATGGCTTCTGCTACTAAGAAGGTGTGTATTATGCGATCATTTTTTTTTTCTCGTATTGGAAATTGGTTGTGATTTACATTTGTTTGTTATATAGGTATTGGTTCCGATTGCGAACGGGACAGAGCCGATTGAGGCTATAGTGCCGATAGATATTTTGCGGAGAGCTGGTGCGGAGGTTACTGTTGCTTCTATTGAAAAGCAGCTTCAGATTGAAGGAGTGCATGGAATTAAGCTCGTCGCTGATGCTCTAATTTCTGATTGTGCGGATACTGAATTTGATCTCATATCGCTTCCGGTATGTTTATTGTTCAAGCTCACAAATTAGACTTAGGCTTTGCTTAATTGAACATTGATTAGCTGAGCTGCCCTATATCATTTATTTAGTTCCTGATATAACACTCCGAATAGCTAATACCTGCATAATTTAAACTACTTCGCTAATTACGTGTCTTAGTTTGAATGAACACGGAGTTTAAGAACACAAGTAAGGTTTAATCTTGTGGTTTTAAACTAAAGAGATGTGTAATTAACTAAAATGTCCTTTGGACTTTGTGATCTTAAACATGTGATGTAGTATTTTGGAATTAAAGAGCTACTAACACAGGAAACAATATTCTAAAGAAAGTTAAAGCCACATAAATTGAATGAGGGAGTAGTATTATTCATTATCTAAGAATCCAAGTACCATTATTGATGTATTGTCTGCATCTTCAGCTCGTAATACTTATATGTTACTAAATTATCTGATATTTCGGCGGAGGACTCTTAGTTCGGATTCTAGATAAACTCCTCCTGCATACTGTATTAACATATGTTCATTTTTATGCGATCCAGTTTTAGCAAGACCATTATGAGAAGTTGTTATGTAAGATTTTCCTCAAATTAATGTATTGGTTCCTTCTTGTTTTGCAGTCAAACCCTAGTTTACTAATGTAAGAGAACAGATGTTAAGATGACAATTTTATCATGTCCATATTTGTGTGAGTCCACGAAAATTGTTAATTCAATTAAGGGGTTAACAAATATGCATTACATTATCTTCGTTACTTTCGATGAGTTTAAAAGAGACGGCGTAAGAAGAAGCAAAATGTTTAGGGTCGGGGGAATGTAAGAGGCAAAAAAGGATGCCTACGCAATTCTTGTCCATGTTCCAGACCTTTGTATTAGAAAAGGAAGTAAATCCTTTATAGCTGTATTTGTTAGTAACTGAAAATAATGAATATTGCAAGAAGGATCTCTTCTTACATGTCTTGTCCCTTTCCCTGAACCAATATGCTGTATGATATTTAAATGTTTCTTCATACTGTTCAAATCTCATTCAGCAACACATGAAGATATCCTTTTACCTTAGTTATGTTTCTTTTTCTCTTTCTTTTCGGGTTAACATTTTTTGTCATTCTGCAGGGAGGGATGCCTGGTGCAACCAACCTTCGGAACTGCAAAATTTTGGAAAACATTGTAAAAAAGCAAGCTGAAAGTGGACGATTTTATGCTGCAATATGCGCTGCTCCTGCAGTAGCACTTGGATCATGGGGGCTTTTGAAGGGGCTGAAAGTTAGCTCATTCATTTCCTTTCCTGCTTAAAATTCAAGGATGTTTTACTTTTGAAGGGACTGAAAGTTAGAATTCCCTTCTCTCTTTGTTCTTTGATAGGCAACATGTTATCCGTCATTTATGGAGGAACTATCATCTTATGCCATTGCTCTTGAATCAAGAGTCCAAAAGGACGCGAAAGTTGTGACAAGTCGTGGACCGGGAACCGCCATCGAGTATGTTGTTGCATTAGTTGAGGAGTTGTATGGAAAAGAGAAGGCTAATGATGTTTCTGGGCCACTGGTAATTTCCAATCTCATCCCTTCATTTATCATAAAAGTGGAAGCAATGTCTTGGCATGATGTGGGACATGGTGTTGTAAATCTAAAATTTGGGATATATTCAGGACAGTCTATTTGCATCTGTATGAATTCCTTTCACTTCTATGTATGATTCTAGTTTGGAAGAGAATAGCTAACTAAGCCGTTAAAATGTATCCTGCCATGCTGCAAAGGGAGAAAGGGTGTTTCTGAATATTCTCTGTCACAGTGGTATGAACACATTGCGGGTGGAATTGCAGGTGTTAAGCTGGTACATAATTGTCTGGTGACTAGATAGCAGAATGGTTGTCTTCTACTTAGAAGCTAAATCATTTGGAGGAGAGTTGAGTGGTTATGACGAATAGTGTTGAACTCGGTCTCACCTTGTTGATTTTTATACAAGATCAAGATGCAGAATGCAGGAGGCCTCATATCTTTTCTCATCGTCATCTTATCCTGATGATATTTTTATGTGTCAGTTTGAAATCAGTTCTTAGTTAGTTCTTCTTCTGGTATTGAATCTTTTCTTTGTTCATAGTCCAATTTTTTGCCTCCAAGTATTCTATGTATCATGCTTAAGTCAATGCTTTTTCTTAATCATTTTAGCTTTGGCATCGGAGATCTGTAGATGTTATTGTCGTGTTGCAGTCCTGGACTCCTGGGTGGTCCAGTATTTGCTCGGTGCCATTTATTTATGAAATTTTGAAATTGTTCATATTCAGGTGATGCGCCCAAATCACAGTGAAGAATTTGCATTTGCGGAGCTTAATTCAGTAAATTGGACATGCACGAGTAAGCCACAGGTAAGATTTTGGCTGAGGGTGCGGCTCTGTCAGCTTCATTTATGTACTTAATATATTAATAATTTCTTTACAAGTAATCCACTTGGACTTTGCATATATTAAGATCTTCTACTATCATGTGCATGTTGATACATGCATAATGAGCTTGTAAATGTAGTAGGCGAACTTTGTGGGTCATAATATTAATATATATGCTCAAAAAGCAAAGTATGAGGTATTCTATGCGCATCCGTGTATAACCATGTCCCCGGAGTGAAGGGTTAGCAAACTCTTACACTAACTATCATTAGTAGAAGTCCTTTTACCTTTGGAAGTTATAGCAGTGTCCCATTTCTAGGTTGAATGTTTAGCTTCTGAAGTAACAGCAATATATTGTACTTATAGTGTGTTATGAATTGTTCTTTTGAGTTTTTGGAGCTGAATCAGCACCATGTTAATATTCAAGTTCTTAATATTTCCGAATTTATCTAGAGTTATTTGTTTGACAGATTCTTGTACCTATTGCAAATGGTTCTGAGGAAATGGAAGCTGCTATTATTATCGATGTACTTCGGCGAGCAAACGCCCGAGTAGTAGTGGCATCTCTGGAAGATACATTGGAGATTGTTGCTTCCAGAAAAGTTAAACTAGTAGCAGATATGCTCCTTGATGAAGCTGCTAAACAGTCGTACGATCTTATTGTCCTGCCAGTGAGTGCAATCCTCTGAAACGCTGCTTCTAAAGCTCCTTGAAGTTCTTGTCTTACTGTAATCTACAAACAGTGCCGGCCCAAGTATGAAGCAAGTGAAGCCATTGCTTGGGGCCCCATTTTTCAAAACATCCTCTCTATATATATAATACACTATTTAAAAAAAAAAGTACTCCTACAATTAAATACGTGAAGAGCAATTTTTGGGGAAGAGGTTTATCAGTAACGTTTTCTCCATTTAATGTGGAGAGGGGCCCCCAACTTTCCCTAAAAATTCTCTGTATATATTAAGTAGTATTTAAATAGGAATATATGCACTCCTAATCTAGTAGTCTCCTACGGTTAACTAAGAATTATTTTAGGAGAAAAATTACAATAGTAACTTTTGCTTTAAATGTGGAGAATTGGAATGTTGTATTGGGAAGGGAATATTTTTTATTATATCATAACAATCACATTATTATTCCTATTATCTCTTTACCTTTTCCCTTCTCCTTTACATTATTCTTATTCTACTCTCAAGTCTCCTAGACCTCAAACATTCTACTGCAAAACTTACAAAAATTAAGATTTATTTTTTGGTGTGTTCTTCAAAATTTCAAATATTGCAAGAAGCAGTCATTACACATTGAAGCAACGCAACACTATTTCGATATCACCATATTAGCTTATCAAATTCTTGAATCAGGTTTTATTGTTCTAGCTTTATATTATATTTTTTATTGAAAATTTGTCATTTATTCAATTTAAATATGTCAACTAGAAAATATGATTTCGGTTATGCAAAAATATATATGCCGATCTTTTCCTTAAAAAAAAATAAAGCCCTTATGTGAAGTTTTGGCTTTAGGCCCCCTATCTTGTTGAACCGGCCCTGTCTATAAATATGCAGGGTGGCCTTGGTGGTGCTGAAGCATTTGCCAATTCAAATAAGTTGGTTGATATGCTGAAGAAGCAGAGAGAATCAAGCAGACCATATGGAGCAATGTGTGCATCTCCAGCTCTAGTCCTAGAGCACCATGGGCTGCTCAAGGTAAGAAGACATTCTCATGCTCTTGGATTTTGAAAGTGAACTATTAAAAAGCAAGTGAATATTACCTCGAGTACTTGGCTATTCTTAATGAAAGATCGTTCTGAGTTATTCTCTATATTCAAAAGTTTTTGTGTTGAAATACAAAATCAATTTGATGTTTTTATTCGTACTTTTCGTAGTGATAATGTCTTGGAATACAAATTCTCTCAGTTTCAGCATTTTATGACTCACTAAGGAATTATTCATCAAACATCTTGTCCCTACACCCCCAGCAGAACGGGGTAGCAGAAAAAAAGAATAGGCATCTCATTGAGACTGCTCGCACTCTTCTCATTGAATCTCATGTTCCGCTGCGTTTTTGGGGCGATGAAGTCCTCACGTCTTGCCATTTAATTAATCGAATGCCCTCATCTTCTATTCAGAATCAGATTCCATATTCCATAGTATATCGTCAGTCATCTCTATACTCTCTTCCTCTCCGTGTTTTTGGGAGCACATGTTCGCTCCGGGGACAGATAAATTAGCTCATCGCTCTCTTAAATGTGTCTTTCTTGAGTATTCTCGGGTTCAAAAGGGGTATCGTTGCTTCTCACCTTATCTCCATTGATATCTTATGTCTGCCGATGTCACATTGTTTGAGTCTCAACCTTACTCTAGGTCTCCTTCTGATCATCCTGATATCTCTGAGGTCTTACCTATACCTTACCTCAGATTTTACTTGCACCGACATTTGAGGAATCTACAGTTATTCCTACATCTCCAGTCATAGTGTCACCACTTCTAACTTATCATCGTTAACCGCGTCCAGCATCAGACCCAACATCAAGTCCAGATGATTCATGTCCTGCGTTAAACACTGCACCTACTGCAGACTTGTCTCCTCCTGATCAGCCGATTGCACTTCGGAAAGGTAAACGGTCCACTCGTAATACTAACCTACATTATTATACCCTTCTAAGTTATCATCATCCCATTATGCCTTTGTATCATCATTGTCCGTTGTCCCATTCCTAAGTCTACAGGTGAAGCCCTTTCTCATTCCGGATGGGGACATGCTATGATTGATGAGATGTCTGCTTTACACACGAGTGGTACTTGAGAGTTTGTTCCTCTTCCTTCAGGTAAATCTACTGTTGGTTGTCGTTGAGTTTATGCCGTCAAAGTTGGTTCGGATGGCCAAGTTGATCGCCTTAAGGCTCGCCTTGTTGCGAAAGGGTATACACAGATATTTGGACTTAACTATAGTGATACTCTCTCTCGTGGCTAAAATAACATCTGTTAGTCTTTTTCTATCCATGACTATTGTCCGCCATTGACCTTTTTATCAGTTGGACATTAAGAATGCTTTTCTCCATGGTGACCTTGAGGAGGAAGTTTATATGGAGCTACCATCTGGGTTTGTTGCTTAGGGGGAGTCGATTGTGTCAGTCACTTTATGATTTGAAACAGTCTCCTCGAGCATGGTTTGGTAAATTCAACACAGTAATTCAGGAGTTTGGCATGACTCACAGTGAAGCAGATCATTCTGTATTTTATTGACATTTTGCTCCAGATATGAGTATTTATTTGGTGGTTTATGTTGACAATATCGTTATAACTTGCAATGACCAAGATGATATCACTAGTTTAAAGCAACACATTTTTCAGCATTTTCAAACTAAAGATCTCGACAGACTGAAGTATTTTTTAGGTATTGAGGTTGCCCAATCCACGTCAGGTATTGTTATTTTGCAACGCAAGTATGACTTAGACATTCTTGAGGTGACATGAATGATGGGATGTAGACCCATTGACACTCCTGGAAGATATAGACGACTGGTTGGTAAGTTGAATTATCTCACAGTGACTAGACCTGACATTTCGTTTTCTATGAATGTTGTAAGTTAGTTTATGGATTCTCCATGTGATAGTCATTGAGATGCAGTTCTCCGCATTCTGCTCCAGGTAAAAGACCGTTTTTTGAAGATCGAGGCCATGAGCAGATCGTTGGATATACAGACGATGATTATGTAGGATCACCTTCTGATAGACGTTCTACGTCCGGATATTGTGTTAATAAGAGATAATTTGGTGTCCTAGAAGAGTAAGAAACAGATTGTCGTTGTTCGATCTAGTGCTGAATCAGAATATCGAGCAATGGTTGTAGCAACTTGTGAGCTAGTTTGGATTAAGCAGTTGCTCAGAGAACTAAAATTTGGAGAAATCCGTCAAATGGAACTTGTGTGTGATAACAAAGCGGCCCTTCATATCGCATCAAATCCGGTATTTCATGAGAGGACTAAGCACATTGAGATTGACTGTTTACTTTGTCAGAAAAAAGATACTCTTCGGAGATATTGTTACTAAATTTGTGAAGTCGAGTGATCAACTTGCAAATATTTTCACCAAGTCACTCAGTGGTCCTCGTATTAGATACATCTGTAACAAGCTCGGTACATATGACTTGTATGCACCAGCTTGAAGGGGAGTGTTAGAATAGGAATAGGAATAGGATTTGTATATAGTATCATACATGGAAAAGGATTGAGATGTAGCATCTATAAATAGGGATCAATGTAATAATGTAGATGCACAATTCAATAATAATATTTTCTCCCATACTTTCTCACAGTACATTACGTCGATTATCATGATTAATAAGCCACAGCTTAAAGGTCTTGATGGGCCTTGTTTGAGCTAGGTTATATTGGTTCATCTCGATAGGTTCAAAAGCAGCAGTGTTACATTATTAGAAGTACAAGGGGCTTGTTCTTGCAAGTCTTGCAGCATAACATGCTTTGTATTACACTATTTATGCATTTGACTGCTTTATTTCTGATCTGTTAATTTGGTTCTGTTAGTTGATATGCGTCATTTTCTTGCTATCCAGGGTAAAAAGGCTACTGCCTTTCCAGCTTTGTGCAATAAGCTCTCCGATCCAAGTGAAGCAGAAAACAGGGTGGTGGTTGATGGCAATCTCGTTACTAGCAGAGGACCAGGAACTACAATGGAGTTTGCTCTGGCCATCGCAGATAAGTTCATTGGGCGCAAGGAAACATTAGAGCTAGCAAAGAAAATGGTATTCTAAATAGAGTTTTTTTGCCGGTGTCTACTGTCTTTAGGATTATACACCAATAGTTGTAAACTTGCAGTGTAATAAACTTTGCCATCAATGTGCACTTAATTCCGCTTGCTAATTTCCTATTCAAGGCCATGTGGTGTCATCAATATGCGAAAAAATTACACTGAATAAACTATTCTTGTCCAAGCTCTGGCAATAAATTTGGATCCCAATTTACTCGTCCCAGACCCTTGTCCATGCTTTCGCCTCTAAGCCGCATCTCTAATGTAGAACTCTTAGGAAAACAATAACAATAGAAGCTATTATCTCCCAAACTATTTTTTCTTTGGGTCGCATTATGTTTTTTGTTTTGACAGGATTAATAGCTTGATTGTAACTTTTAAGAAGTAAAAGAGCTAATTAGTTTACCCCTACTTTCTGAAAGTATTTTTTTTTTGAAAAATACGTCTGATAATATTGTGTGCGGATGTTTTATTGAAATGCGGTAACTGTTCGCTTATGGCTTAAAAATATATGCATCTTTTAATGATGTAGGTGCAATAAATTTCTTTTTAATGCTAATAACGTACATGGTTGAATTCTTCCGCGGTTGAATTCTGGATAGGGATGGCAATTAGGGCGGGGCAGGACAGGGAATATGCTTAATAGGGCAGGGCATGGGAATATTTAAATAGGGCGGGGCAGGACTGGACAGGATAGGGCAAATCATAGTCCCCATAATTGTTGTTGCTGCATTGAAATTCTCGCGAACAAGTTGTTCGGGGTGGGGGGTTACCTCCTTCCAAATGCTGCTTTATCCACCCGAAACTTTTGGTTAAAGATGGAAGGGTACTTACTATATATCCCTCTAGAAACCGTCAATAGCCAGATTGAGAATTCTTCTAGCTGATTTGAGTTCATGGAATAATTCAACTTTTTGTTGTACCATGTTCAGTTTAATATGCTGACATCATGTTTACCTCTGTCATGTTGAATTATTGAAGCCATAGAACTGATTCAACGACTTGTATGGTGGTATTAAAGTTGAAGTCAACGATGAATTAGGAAAAAGTACAAAAACAGGTAAGGGTGTGAATGTATTTATTAAAGAATGTCCTTAATATAACACTGAATTCGCGTATGACTAACACGACCTTAGTTTAATCTTGACGATGCGTTAAGGATGGGAAAAATACATTTTGTCATTTTACTGTTGCACAATTGTCTAATTATATTCTCAATGAAGGAAACAAAATCTCCATTTCAACCTCGTCAATAGAGGTTAATTTCTAGCCATTAATTTGGAATGGAAGTAGCATGACAAGCACTATCCTGTATTTACTTTGACACACATGTTTCTACTGGGGCTGCATTATCTGACATTATAATTTTAACAATCTTGAAATTCATAAATTTTACGGGATAAATTTGCTTTAACGTCACCAAATTCCATTTTTGTATGGTAAGAATTAGAGCTCAGAGATAGGTGATTTTATAAGTGATAAAACTAGTCCATAAAATATGATATGTTCAAATTTGACCAGTTACTAACTCCGCATTTTTTTATCCATTCAAGTTCGCCCTTTAAAGAACTTATTATCAAACTCCAAATTCACGAAGATAATAAGAAGGCTAGCCATTAGTTTGGAATGGAAGTAGCATGACAAGTACTATCCTGTATTTACTTTGACACGCATGTTTCTACTGGGGCTGCATTATCTGACATTATAATTTTAACAATTTTGAAATTCATGAATTTTAGGGGATAAATTTGCTTTAACGTCACCAAATTCCATTTTTGTATGGTAAGAATTAGAGCTCAGAGATAGGTGATTTTATAAGTGATAAAACTAGTCCATAAAAATATGCTATGTTCAAATTTGACCAGTTACTAAGTCCGCATTTTTTGATCCATTCAAGTTCGCCCTTTAAAGAACTTATTATCAAACTCCACAATCAGGAAGATAATAAGAAGGCTAGCCATTAATTTGGAATGGAAGTAGCATGACAAGTACTATCATGTATTTACTTTGACACACATGTTTCTACTGGGGCTGCATTATTTGACATTATAATTTTAACAATCTTGAAATTCATGAATTTTAGGGGATAAATTTGCTTTAACGTCACCAAATTCCATTTTTGTATGGTAAGAATTAGAGCTCAGAGATAGGTGTGTTTTATAAGTGATAAAACTAGTCCATAAAAATATGATATGTTCAAATTTGACCAGTTACTAACTCCGCATTTTTTGATCCATTCAAATTCGTCCTTTAAAGAACTTGTTATCAAACTCCAAATTCACGAAGATAATAAGAAGGCTAGCCATTAGTTTGGAATGGAAGTAGCATGACAAGTACTATCATGTATTTACTTTGACACACATGTTTCTACTGGGGCTGCATTATCTGACATTATAATTTTAACAATTTTGAAATTCATGAATTTTAGGGGATAAATTTGCTTTAACGTCACCAAATTCTATTTTTGTATGGTAAGAATTAGAGCCCAGAGATAGGTGATTTTATAAGTGATAAAACTAGTCCATTAAAATATGATATGTTCAAATTTGACCAGTTACTAACTCCGCATTTTTTGATCCATTCAAGTTCGCCATTTGAAGAACTTATTATCAAACTCCAAATTCAGGAAGATAATAAGAAGGCCTTTCATAGGAGTAAACAACCCGCTGAGGCAAAGGAAAATTTGGCTGAGGCCAAAGGGAACCCAAGCAAGAAGCGCAAGTTCCAAAAAGACGGCAAGACCCAAGCAGCAGAGAAGTTCAAAGGAAACTGTCACCACTGTGAGAAACCTGGTCACATGATCAAGGACTGCCGCAAGCTCAATACCGAGCAACAAGAGAAGGCCAAGGCTAAGGCTAAGGGCAAGGCACATATTAACGTCGTCAAAGACCAGTTTCTGGATGACATGATTGAGGAGTTCTCAGCGGTGGTGCTAGAAGCAAACCTTGTTGAGAATCTCATGCATTGGTGGATGGACAGAAGTGCTACAAGACACATCTGTTCCAATAGAGATGCCTTCTCTACTTATACACCGGTTACAAAGAAGAAGCTGTTCATGGGCAACAACGCTTCCTCTGACGTGCTGGGGGTAGGAAAGGTAGTTCTGAAGATGGCTTCTGGAAATGAGTTCACTCTGAAGGAAGTGATGCATGTTCATGAGATTAGAAGACATTTAATTTCAGGTCCTTTATTGGTTAATGCTGGTTTTAGGCTAGTGTTTGAGTCCAATAAATTTGTAGTCACTAAGAATGTAATGTTTGTGGGAAGAGGATTCGTCTGTGAAGGCCTTTTCAAAGTTAACACCATGTATGTATTACGCACAAGCAATAATATTGAAACCTCTTCTTCTTACTTGCTTGAGTCCTCCAATTTATGGCATCATATATTAGGACATGTCAACTACAAGTCCATCCAAAGGTTAGTAAAGTTGGAGTCACTTTGGAGGCAAGGAAACAAGAGAACAAGAAGCCATTAGAGACATCTATTGTTCAAGTTATTTTTCTTTTCTTTACTTATTCAGTTTATGTTGGATATTGAGTTAATTAGTTTTCTTAGCATGTCTAGGAGCTAATTACTTTATTAGGGTTTTCTGTTGAATCATTTGAAACTCTATTATGATTTAATGCATTGTTAATGTTCGTCTTCATTAAAATCTATTCAACTTGCGTTTATTGAATGATAATTAATTGACCATTAGTTTTCATTATCTATATGAGTTCAAATCGAGATCTGAAAATGGAGATTTGACTATGCTATAGTTGGTTAAACTAGGTTTAATCTTGAACGAAAGTATCACGACTATCTATGTAGCGTTTTAGGTTATTGATCTTAATCCTCCTATGTGGTAGAACTTATCATAGAAATATAGAAAGTTCCCACTTAGGTTGAGTTTTTATATATCCTAACCGGAATATAGAACATCTCAGTTAACATGCTATCTTAATAAGAAGAAGAATCGTTAGTCTTGCATTAATGAATGACAGAGTGGAAAGTCGAGGAGATTGGAAACCCTAATTCCTTCATTACTGAATTAAACTTCGTGTGTTTTCATTGCTATTTTATTCTAGAAATTCATGTTAGTTTGTTAATTCTTTAGTTAGAACTCATCACTTATATTCGTTAGCCAAATAAAAACTAAAGATTAGTTAAATGGTAATTGATAAATCAGTCTCTGTGGACGATACTCGGTCTTACCAAAATTTATTACAAATTGTGATACGTACACTTGCGTAGCATCTAGAAATACCGCAATAAGTTTTTGACGCCGTTGATCGAAAGGATAAACAACAAAGAGGACAACAACAAGCTGCCAATATCTTGATCTTGAATGAAACTTCAAATATAGAACTTGTATTTGGAAATACAAGAACATGAACTACTACACTTGTGGCTTGTAGATCCGCTGAGAATACGAACGGTTAGAGTCCTTCGTCTGTTAAGTTAACACCTGAAACACTTAGCAACTAATTAGATAAACCACAACACCACCGACTGAGTCGAGAGATGACTCTATGTCTTTAAGACAAGATTGCCCCCTTATATGGGCCTTACGGAAGTGTGGACAATAGTCTCCCAATATGAAACATCAAACTATCAAGTGTGCAAAGCATACATAAATGATCTCAGCGAAGAACACGAATAATGAAGATTGCTAAGAGAAGGATTACTATCAGGAAAATCTGATCTCTTTGTGGTGTTGTGAACTTGTTTTTCTGTTCATATGTTCATCTATAGAATTGAGCCAAGACTTCAATTTATAGGTGTGCAAGATGGCCTTTTCAAGTGGCCCACAATGACAATCAGTTGCCATGTAATGGATGACATTTAACCCCAAAGTAATGCAATAACATAATGGTCAAAGTAATGGCCATTATTGGGTGGTTTCAATGCCATTGAAGCCCCCTTCAACAGCCAAACCTTTGGGATTCCGTCGAGCAAACACTGCCTGGGAAGCGCCGCGGCGCTGCAACATTTAGCGTCGCAGCTCCAGAAACTAAAAGTTGGAATTAGCGTCGTGTAGCAGTGGGTGCCGCGCGCCGCAGCCTGCCGGAAGGCGCGCGACATTCTCGACTCATGCGCCTTCTCGACCGTTCCATCTTACACTTCGCACAATCCTTCCTTCGTTTACCAACGTGGAACACTTGTCATTTAGCAAATAACCGTCCATCATTCTATGTCTCAAATATTTCATTTACGTACCAATATCTCATTCATTAACGAAATTTACGATACTTAACACTAAGATTGCACGTGTATGGAAACGTATTTCCGACGTACGGGACCCAATTATTCGAGTCATAAATAATGGGATAAACTTATTTCCAAATTAGTAAATTTCCAACAATAAAACTCAACGCATTTTGACCCGCTTGAATTCATATTTTGCTTATTATATGATTTAAAAATGTTTTGCATATTATATTGTGTTCGTCCGAATAAAGCATGATGCAATACCGTGTGATTCTAAAGGATAATTTCAGTAAATAGTATCCCCCATTCCCGCCCCCTTTTTAAAACTAAAATACTGGTCATTAGAGGGAGATATATCGGTATATGTTTTTGTTTTCTTTGCGTTGTAACATCAATAAAGAAGATATTAGTAATTTTTATTACTGTTCTCTTCTCCATGAGAAATTTAAAAATGTTTGTCACTGTTCTAGCAATTTGTCGTGTGCAGGTGCAGCTAAGTGATAACCTTATCTTTTCCGCGGTTTTCTAAAACCCGCCTATATATATTGACCAAGTGGCTTAATATTAGAATTGAACTATTTGTTGAAGGGATTAGGGGGGGGGGGGGAGGGGGCAATAAATTAGGTGATAGACTTAAGAGTTCAAAAGAACAAGAAGATTTCTATAGCAAAAAAAAAAAAATGTTATTTACTAGCCAAAATAGTTAAAAGTAGGGTTTTCTATAAAATACTCCTATGTTTGTCCTATTGTCCTTGACATGTTATTTACTAGTCAAATATTTTTTTATCATTATAATTCTTTAAATATTTTAAATTATTAATTATTATAATTATATTAATTTTCTTTAATTCATAATTATATAAAATTATTTAGGAAAAAAAATCAAAGAAACCGTGTCTATTCAAAGCTATATGTATCTCATTCTCCGATATAATACTTTTTTGACGTTTTTAGAGTGTGTTGATTTTTTTATAGAAATAAGTAATTTTCATAATTATATTTTGATATTGATAAGTGATTAAAAATTATTGTTCAAGTGATATATATACATAATTTAGACAAACACTATATGAGTAGGAAAAGGTGGGGTAGCGAGTGTGTGGTAGGGGCGGGGCAAGGGAGGGGGTGGGTGGTCCACATGTGAGATGAGGGTGGCCTGTTAGGGGTCGGGAAGGAGACAATTCATGTGAAATACTACTTACAAAATTTAGGACCCGTTTACCCATCACTTTTTTTTTCGGAACATTCTCTCCCCCCTCCTTTTTTTTCTAAAAATTAGCATTTGATCATGAAAATTTCAAATACAATTTGTTGAAAACACGACAAACTTTTTTTCACAATTATCACTTTTTGATTGCTTTTGACTTTCACTTTTCAAGTTTTACCCTGCATTTTTTATTTTTCTAAATTGACCCCAAATTCAGCCAACAACTGATGTAAATACCCAACAACTTTAAAGTTTAAACTAGGAAATACTAGAGAAATGTGTGGTCTAATGACGATATCGATTGAAGACGCGAATAATTGTGAACTTGATTATATCATTGTATTAAAGAAAATCTATATAAATCATGTTTAATGTAATAAGAAATGATTGATGGGCAGTGTTTACGTAATCATTATGTTTATTAATTACTTTGGGTGATTTTGCTAGTTTTTAAAAATTGAGGGTATAAATCATATTTCATAGTTTAAAAAAAAGTATATTCTAACAATCAAATATTATTTATAAAAATTATTGTCAAACACAACTCCAACTTCAAAAATTACAAAAAAAAACTAAAAATAATTTTTTGTAATTTCTATGGCCGTCTTATTTTTCATACTCCCACCAAAAAAGCTTTTTTTTAAATAATTTTAATTAATTAAACGTGAGAAAATTTAAAATTAAGTTATTCAAAAAGTGTATTCCTCCGCACAAACCTACGCTACATTTGTCAGTACATATTTTCCACGTATAATAATAATAATAATAATAAAAAGACTGAAATATTTTAAGCGAGGGATATTTCTAGTGACGTGCTAACATAACCACTCTCCTCTTCCTCCCATTAGTCAAACAAAGACTCAAAGCCGTGCAGTACCACTAACCTCCGAAACCACGTGTAAAAGCTGTAATTTTGTGAAATTGTTTGGGGCATCTGGAGTTTGTAGTTTTTTGCTAAAAACTTTTTTAAAAGTTTTCAAAGAGCCTCGGCTTAGTTTACGAATTCTGCTTAATAGGGATCTAAACATAAAAATTTCTTTTCTCAAAGTCAGATCACGCCTTACGACGAAAGGGGGCTACTTTTCTTTCTCTCTCTATACTTGCTGTTTCATTCAACACATAAAATTCAGGTTGCTGCCTTTTTCTTGAATTTGTTTATCTTTATTTCTCTTCTCTGTAATTTTCACTACTTTTAATGAGCTAAATTTAGCTCTTTTAATTTTGGTGATTTTTTGATTGATCAATCAGGTTAATGTTCGAAGCTGAACTTTTAGAGTTAGTATGGATTAGATATGTTGATTTTTATCTATAAAGTTTTAATCTTTCTTTTTGTATGGTCCGAGCTAAAAGAAATGGGTCTTAATTGGAATTATTCAGAATTAGCTGCAAAAAGCTAGCTTCTTATCTGTTTCTTCTTAATTAATTGACTATACAATTAATTAAGGAGAAGGTGAAAATTCTGTTGAAAATTTGCCTTTGGCGGGAGTTGGTCCAACCCTTTTTAATGACTTAAACACTAGGATTCCGCATGTTGGAGACTTTGATTCTTTACACATGCATAATCTACTAAGTAAGTAGATGACCGTAGGCCAATGATCGTCAAATTTCGTTGAGAAATGAAAGAGATATTGGTCCACGAAGTGAGTGTTTGAAGCATGAAAAAAAAGTGGTAAAGACCAATCCTCCCTCATCGGTGGGAGAAGGAAGATTTGCTTAGTTTATAAGTCTCAAAATTGGCTTAGGGTTTGGGACCCCAAGGGGTATCCCATGTGTTTGAAGGAGGGAGAACCTAGATGTGCTTTGGTTCGAGGCTAAGCCCACACGCGCGCCGCCCGTCCGGTCCGGGCCTCGGGTTCGGGTATTATCTTTTTGGACCCAAATTGTTTTGGAACGTTAATCTCCATTAATATGCACATCAATTCAGTCATTACTTGGCTGAATAACTCTCCCTAATGGCTCTAATCCGTTGCACATCAATTCACCATTTATTTTGGCCGAATTACTACCTCTATAATTGCCATTACTTGGCCAGTAACAACAATTATGTGGGCAGTTGGTAAGTCCTCTCCTTACAACTATATAATGAAGCCTTTGCTCAATTGTTGAGACTACACAGAACACACAAACGAAATCAGATTCTTCCTACTACTTTCCAGCATCATTTCATTACTCAAAGTTCTTCAAAGTAACACTTGAGTTTCCTTTGCTTATTTGTTGAGTGCTGTTTTATCTTGGGAGACTATTGTCCATAACGTAGAAAGTATATATACGGGGCAATATTATCTTAAAGATAGAGTGCCATCACTCGACCCAGCATATCAAATTGTTCCAGTTTCTTGTTCAAGCATACTGAAATTTCAATTGTTGTAATTTCATTTTGTTGTAATACTTAGCAGTTACTTATTTCTGTTTCCTGCACCATTGTAATCAACAATTTTAAGACAAGATTAGCTTGCTGTAACTGCTTAGTAACATGACTGCAAACACTTTAGATTCCGTTGCTGCTGCCACTCAAGGCAACAATTCTGCCATCCCTCCTGCTGTCGCTACTGTCCAAAGCAACTCCTCTGCCTTCCCCACTGCTGCTCAAGGCACGTCCAGTGCCTTTACTGCTCCACCCTCCGCATTCCACCATGAACGCCCCGGAAAAATTCATGGGCTCAAACTTTAAGAGATGGCAGCAGAAGATGATGTTCTACTTGACTGTTATGGGCATGGCCCCGTTACTAACGGAAGATCCTCCAAAATCTGGAGATGAAATGGACCCTTCGCCTACTGAAACGGCTGAAGGGGGCCTAGGTATCCATGTCATTAATGTCATGAAGATGATTCTTAATGCATGGAATCATAGTGATTTCATGTGTAAGAATTACATATTGAACTGCTTGGCAGACCCTCTCTACACGGTCTATTGCATCGTTGGCACTGCCAAAGAGATGTGGGAAAAACTGCAAAAGAAGTACAACGCACAAGATGCAGGTACTAAGAAATTCATCGTTGGAAAATTTCTGAAATTTCAAATGGTGGATAGTAAGACAGTGATGTCCCAAGTCCAGGAATTTCAAATGATTCTACATCACCTGGATTTGGAAGGAATGAAACCAAATGAGCAGTTTTTGGTTGCATCGCTGATTGAAAAATTACCTCCTTCGTGGAATGAGTTTATGAGCTACTTAAAGCTCAAGACAAAGGAGATGACCTTTGAAGAACTTATTATCAAACTCCAAATTCAGGAAGATAATAAGAAGGCCTTGCCTAGGGGTAAACAACCTGCTGAGGCCAAGGCAAATCTGGCTGAGGCCAAAGGGAACCCAAGCAAGAAGCGGAAGTTCTAGAAAGATGGCAAGACCCAAGCAACGGAGAAGTTCAGAGGTAACTGTCACCACTGTGGGAAATCTGATCATATGATCAAGGAATGCCGCAAGCTCAAGACTGAGCAACAACAGAAAGCCAATGCTAAAGGCAAGGCACATGCTAACGTCGTCAAGGACACGCTCCTGGATGACATGATTGAGGAGTTCTCGGCGGTGGTGCTTGAAGCAAACCTGATTGAGAATCCCATGCAGTGGTGGATGGACACAGGTGCTGCCAGACACATCTGTTCCAACAGAAATGCCTTCTCCATACTGAAAGACAGAGTGCCATCACTCGACTCAACATATCAAATTGTTCCAGTTTCTTGTTCAAGCATACTGAAATTTCAATTGTTGTAATTTCATTTTGTTGTAATACTTAGCAGTTACTTATTTCTGTTTCCTGCACCATTGTAATCAACAAATTCTCCTGACCAAACGGGGCCTAAGTCTATACAATCTTAGATGTACTGTTAGCAGTGATGAAATGTAGGTTCAAAATTATGCTTGTTCTGGAAGATCTTTTTAGGTTTTGATATAGAGGAAATAACCCACGGCGTGGAATTTCACTGGGTATGTTGTTGTATATAGAGGAAATAAACTTATCATTTCTTCTTCTTTTTGGGTAGAAACGTATAAGTTTTCTCCTTTATGTGCCATATCTCTATCAGTGTTAACATGTTGTTTTGTTATGTCACAGGCTTGGCAGCAGAGTTTGTTTTTCTGTGCATTGAACACTGGTGTAATGACTTGTTTTGGTCTCTGCCTAAGAGGGAATGCATCTCCTCCTCACAACCATGTAGTAGAAATTGATGAAGGTTCAAATTTCAATTTTTTCTCAACTCTCACTTCTCTTTCTTCTATAGCAGTATAGTATACTTGAGCGAGTTGTTAGAATTAGGATTCTTTGTTCTTCTTAAGCATGGAAAGACATTGCGTTTTCCAAACATGATCTATCAATAATGATTTAAGTTGTTTGTGGCCTAGTGGTCAATGAAGTGGGATGAGAACCATGAGGTCTCAGGTTCAAATTCCAATGTAGGCCAAAAAAAAAACAGTGAGTTCCTCTCATCTGCCTAAGCTTTGGTAGGCAGAGTTGCCCGGTACTTGTGTTGATGAAAGGTAGCACATACTCGGTGGAATAATCGAGGTGCATGCAAGCTGGCACATTCATAAAAATGATTCAAGTTGTTGCTTTAATTCAAGACATGTTAAGATTCCTCACTAGATTTAGAATTGTTGCAGAAATTTCAACCATTGAGAATGCAAGGGTGTACAACTACAAGGAATTGCGTGATGCAACTGAAGATTTTTGCCCTATGAACAAAATAGGGAAAGGAGGGTTTGGTTTTGTCTACAAGGTATTTTATTCTCTACATATAGATTTTTCGATTTTGCAATTTCATTCAATTAATAAGCTAACTTTATATTCTGTTGTTAGGGGAGGCTAAAAGATGGAAAGATGGCTGCTATTAAGGTACTTTCTATTGAATCAAGACAAGGTGCAAGGGAGTTCTTGACAGAAATAAAGGTGATCTCAAGTATAGAACATGAAAACCTGGTGAAGTTGTACGGTTGTTGTGCGGAAGGGGATCATAGAATATTGGTGTATAATTACCTGGAAAATAATAGTCTTTCCCAAACTCTGCTTGGTGAGTTGAAGTCCTTTGTCATTGTTATTTTTTAACTTTTCTTTTTCCTTCTCTTTGGTTGTACTTGTGGCATGGATACTAAAGTTAGCTTACTCACAGGTGGTGCCCATAGTAGCCTCCAGTTTAGCTGGAAAACACGAACTAAAATATGCATTGGTGTTGCACGAGGACTTGCATTCCTCCACGAAGAAGTCCAGCCTTATATAGTTCATAGAGACATTAAAGCAAGTAACATCCTTCTCGACAGAGACCTGACCCCAAAAATATCAGATTTTGGTCTTGCTAAGCTTATTCCAGCTGATTTAACCCATGTTAGCACTCGTGTGGCAGGAACTCTGTAAGTTTACGTATTCTTATGCTTTTTTTTATTTTCTTAGACAAATTTCTCTTGGTGAATTCTAGGTTATGAATTAAATAAGCCATTCAGAAACGATCAGGAATTTTCTGAGGTAAGAATATCTAAAAAGAAGACGATGATTCACTGTGTTAGTTCAGGGATAGTTCCGCTACTGTGAATGACTTCATTATCTTCAAAAATTTAGCTGTCTGAACACAAGATGGTAAGTTACTCTAGGAATGTGCAATGCCTGGAGTTGGGTGGTGTATTTGACTTGAGCTTGCTGTGAGGGTGCTAAGTAGTCCTCTAAGCTAGATCAGGATAGATTTTGTTCTTGTCTTCTTTGTAGTGTAAAGACAGGCTTATATTCAGATGGTCTTAGGATCAATTGGTGCGCCAAAAAATTATATACGGATTATGGAGCTGGGAATATAAAGTGATAGTATCAATGAAATATTGTATTTATTGTAACTTGGTTCTTCACACTTTTTGTTGGATGTTTAATTTAATTTTATGTAATGTTAAAGCACCTTGTCCTACTTCATAACACTTGTTCTTCCTAAATTGAGGAATGCTCTATCTTGAAATTTGAACATATCTCTGCCAAAGAGTTGTGCTGGAATCCATGGCACTTTTACTATCCGAGTTAGTCAAAGCAATGGTATTGTCAAAGTAATGTAACTAAGTAAATTTGGAGTATAGACAAATTGACAGATGTTTAATTTATGTAACAATCACTATTTTTTTTTATAATTATGCCTCAGTCACTAGATTTTGTTAACAAAGTGTAACTTTGTAGTCTAACTTAGTAGTAGTGAGGAGTTAATCACACAGCAAATGGTGGTAATAGTTTAAATTGCAAGAAAAAGAATGTAGAATAGTTTTTCCCATTACCTTTTGAGACACGATGCTTTGATCTCTTTTAAGTCTGTTCCACTCACATTTAGGTGGTGTAGTTGACTAGTCTATGCTATTTTCCAGTTATAACTGGATCTTTCTTTTGTATACCTACTTCTTTAGTTCACATCTACATGCTTACATCTCCAGCTCTATATATTCTCCTTCCTGATCCTGATCTAGCAATGTTGTAAAAGAAAATGTAGAAAGGGAATTGATGGTCTTATTATACAGAGACAGCATATCATTATTTACTTGTTTATCATTGTGTATAAATACTGACATACTTATTTATTTGTAGAGGTTATTTGGCTCCTGAATATGCCATCAGAGGGCAGTTGACACGGAAAGCGGATATATACAGTTTTGGGATTCTCCTTTTGGAAATCGTTAGTGGAAGATGCAACACGAACAAGCGGTTACCTATTGAGGAACAATATCTTCTTGAACGGGTATGGAGTTGCTTTTAACATTATTCTGTTTCTGTTGGACCCCGATTACCTGCAGAACGAAAAAATCTAGGAACATAATTGTTTCTATGCATTATTAAATATGAGGGATCAGCATGGGTTGTTGAATTATTTGGTAATTGCTTTAAAAAGTATCATCCTGGCACTCTCTTTGCATGGTTATGACATTCTTATTTGCCCTCCTGCCAACGACATCCTTCAAACTAACCCTCTAAAATGGCAAGTAACGTGGTTGAAGGGGCTTATATAGTCCGAAGCCCATTTAATCCATTGTTCATATATTGTGTTTCTTAGGCGGACTTATCAATATAATGTTGAAATCATAATCACTGGCTTAAGAACAGAACAAAAAGAAAATAGCAAGTTTGACATTTGATGGAAAAACATTTATCCAACCATTGTAAATGAATATGATTGCCATCCCCAACTCAAATGGAAATTAGATATACGGAGAGTTGTATTACATACGATAACTTGATATGCAGGCATGGAGGCTATTCAAGAAGGGGGAGCTCATTCAATTAGTAGATGCATTATTGGGAGACGACTTCAATGTTGATGAGGCTTGCAGATTCTTGAAGGTGTCTCTCTTATGCACCCAAGTCCTGCCCAAGAGCCGACCATCGATGTCCACTGTGGTGAAATTGCTGACTGGTGAGATGGAAGTGGATGATGAAGAGATAACTGAGCCAGGCATGTTATCAGATCTAGTGAGTCTCAGGAATAAGAAGAATACATCATCAGGCTCACTATCTACTGGCTCAGGGAAACAAGTTGATTCCTCTCCATCTGCGAGCATGACGACACATGGAACTATGAACACAACAATGACACATGGAACTATGACTTTCACGACAATTGATGACCGAGATAGCTGAGCTAAACACAGCATGGTAAAACACGTCCTTGTCTATCATCCTTTTATCTGTTGAGTTTATTTCTTCGTAGGATTTTGCTCTGTAGCGTGTGAAATGAGGAGTTTTTTTTACTTACATTTATATTCTAAGCTGTAATTACAACCTGGAATTTGTATAATTAGAGTAGGTATTTATTGAGACTTTCCCCTTTGCTTTCTATTTAAGTACCATGTCGCAATTGAACCACGAGAGACAGTTTTTCTTGGAAATGCAATGATTTGTAACCATAAAGCTTCCATGGAACAGTTTCTCCTTGCACATCATTCTTATCTTGCCATGCTCTTGGCATGGTCACCAGCATCATTTATTATCTTGCCATAGTATTCACATGGTCACCAACAGCACACACTAACTCTCGCTATGCCTGAAGGCTATGTTGCTAGGACTTTTTAAAAGTGATGTCGCACCCGTGTCGGATCCTCAGTTTTTGGAGGATTTGACCCGCAGCCGACAACATTTTTGAGGTGTCCGAGCAACATAGCGTGAAGGACATTGAGGACATGGATGGTGAATGAGAAAGAAATGAGTCTCCTGATGCTGTAGGTTTGCTCCTGGACAAAGCTTACCTTAGGATCTAATACTTACCGAATTATAACACGGGTCAGAAAACTTTTATTTCATATGAACTCTGAACATGAAAAATCATATTTAACCTCAATGACTAATCCATCTTCTTCAGTGTAATCACATCTACTTGACCAATGAATTTAATAATCAGAATAAGAACCACAAGAAAACTGTAAAAAGACAAAAGAAGGAAAAGCCTAATTTCTGGTTCTGTAACATCTGCACCATAAAATTAGATAACAGAGGACTCTGTAACCCAAGATGAAACACAGCATCACAGCTAAGTTGCTCCATTTCTGTGATTCTTTAAGGTCTTGCTGTCTCAAGAAGTCTATCGCGAACAACTTGCAATCTCCTCTTTCACTTTCTAAACATCTTTTCCCTCCCTTGCCTCCATACTCATTGAGCAAGAAGCACTCGAACGGGTACTTAAACAGACTTAAGTAGTGCATGAAGATCCAATAATTTGGTATCTTCTCTTTTGAAAGGAAATAGCCTGAGAATAGGAAGAAAGACCCCATCAAGCCAGCAATAATAGATGTTCCCATGATAAAGTTTGGGACAAGCGCGCTGAAACATGCTGTAAAAGAATTCGACATTAAGAGAACCATCCAAACCACCATGACAAAATATAGGAACCCATCCATGTTTCGCCTTAGACCAACTAGCCAGTAAACCGGGACAGTGTAGAGAAGGGCAACCATTAAGAGAAAAGGAAGAAACACAAAGGTGTTTGCCACAATATAGGAGGATACTCTGTATGCTCCTCGTGAAGTCTCCCTCATAAAGATTGCTCTCTCTTGTAAGAAAATAGGTAAGCCTTCTGTCATGGTGGAGAGCAAGAACGTTAGACTGAACGCGAAGAATCCTAGTCTGGTTTGTAAAGCAACCTGCCCTAGATTGTTGTCAACATTCATGAATATCGACCCCAATATAAAGCCTGCTAGTAATGCTTGTATTATTCTGGTTGCAAAAAGTTGCTTGGTTCTGAATATGTTCTTGCAAAATCTTCCTCCTAGTATTAAAATCTCCTCAATATGTGAATTTGAGTAGGAAGGACACTTCCCTACCATGTCATTGTGTTTGGAAGTTGTAAGACTTCCCTTCTTTTCACCATGATCCTTGAGATGGAAATGGATATTGGGAGTTTCAGAAGTTTGAATGACAATGCTGCCTGTGACATCAATGGCAAATTCAAGCACATTGATGTGGGGTGGAATTTGGAGACTGGAAAACTTGATCCTCTCTTCTAGATATTCCAACGAACCGTTGTGAACAACACACCCATTCGATAGCAAAACAAGTCGATCAAACAGTTCAAGAATCCGAAAACCAGGTTGGTGGATAGTCAAGACAATTGTCTTACCTTGATGAGCCACCATTTCTTGAAGGAGTGATATAACATGAAGTGCTGATGCTGAATCCAGACCAGAAGTTGGCTCATCAATGAGAATCACAACAGGATCATGTACTAACTCAACTCCAATCGACACCCTACGCCTTTCACCACCCGAAATTCCCCTGTTTGATCCTCCACCAACTCTTGAACCAGCTACATGTTCCAAACCAAGTTCCTTTATCAGCACTCCAACTCTATTTGCAGCCTCTTTTTTCCCACCTTGTAGCCTCAGAAGAGCACTATACATGAGTGTTTCTTCAACTGTCAGCAGGGGAAACAAGGCATCTTCTTGTGTGACATAACCGGATAATCTCCGAAAACAATTGGCATTCACTGGATGACCATTAACTAGTACCTGTCCAGTGACCTTTGTTGATGATATTTTCCCTGCAAGAATCTCTAGCAGTGTTGTTTTCCCAGCCCCACTAGGACCAGCAATAGCTGTGATCTCTCCTGGCCTTGCTTCACAATCTACTTCCTTTATGATGAACTTCTGAGGTCTCTTAGGATTGTTGCAGCAAAAAATCCAACTGAATTCATCATATAAACTAGGGAGTGTATAGGAAAGGTTTCTTGTTTCTATAGTATATGAAACTTTCTTAATGCCACCGGAATCCGGTGTTGTGACCGGAAGTTCCATAGTAGAATGAGATGAAAAGAGGGTAGAGAATCAATATCTAGAGAGGGAGGTGAGAAGATGAGCTAACACACCAACCATAGTCCCTAAGTATTAAGAAAGAGCTTTCTTGAACTTCTTGGTTGTGCCAAAAACTTCTTGTTGTTGTTGGTTATAGAAGTAATGAAGTTTTTGGTGAATTGAAGCTAATGTGTTTGAAGAATAAAGGAGAAAGAGAGGTTTCTTCTTTGAGATTAGTCTTGCAGGTAAACTGTATTGTGGACCATGCAGCCTGCCTCTTTCTTGGTTGCATAATTAGTCTTCTTTCTTCTCTACCTGCCAGCTCTATTCTTTCTACTTGTCTTCATTCTAATGGTTTTTTTCTTTTTCTTTTTCTTTTTCTTTTTGACACTTATATACCATTTACGCAATTGTCCAGGATTTTTTCAATCATAATAAGTTCTTCCTAATTAAATTTTATTTTAAAGGAAATTGTGTTATGCTATTGGTGTCATGATTATGGCAAAAAGTTACCTTCATTCGGTGTTTACACTAACCCAATGAATAAATAATACGTGTATTCACATATACCGTCACTAAATCATAGCTAGTTAATTCACGTTCTTGCTTATTTTGTGACTTTACCTGTGCGAATAAGTTTTCAGGATTTATCAATTCAAGCTATATCATTGTACTTTGTCTCTTCAACTGTCAATATCTAAGATGATACAAACCAAAGGCAGATCCAAAATATTAAAATAGTTATACCATTATCTAGGTATAACTTACATGAATATTTTGTCATTATGAGTATGCTTTATGTTATTGATTTAGTGTAATTTAATTCCATAGTGGCTAGTCGTTATATGACTGTTTGTTAGAGAATAGAGAGAAGAAAATGAAAATAAAAGAATAATAATGCATTCCCTGAATTAGGTCTACTGTTTTCCACACGTTTTAGCAATTAGCATATCACAAACGGTAAACCTAACACTAAAATCAAAACCAACTCCCATGGCTTGTTCCAAGCAAAACAGCAACGTGCCGAAGCTAGGCAGCACTCTACCAGACAATTTTTTTTTTATAATGGTATTGCGGCCAACTTAAGTACAACTCGACTATTTGATTAGATAGTTGCTATCTTCCATCAACATAGGTATCGAGTAACTCTGCTTATCAAGATTTAGACAAACAGAGGGGCGGATCTAGAGGGTACATGAATCCAACATGGTATTAATTCGAAGTCATTGTAGGAACCAATAAATTAAACTTCAAATCATATATCCGTCTCTACAAATGGAAATAATTTATCTAGTATTTTCTTACTGTGCTGAAATTTAAAAATGAGATTTGATGGTTCTTCCCACCTCACTAACCACTAGAATAAACAATTAATTAGATAAAGATGTTATACTTGTGTTGAATTTGGAAGAAACAAAGTAATACAGATATTTTTCTGCTTTTTTAGGTAGAGTGCAGTGATAGAAAAAGTCATATTTTGGACTTATAGTGTTAGGCCTAGACAAAATATCAGTGGATAAATAGTACTAGTAGTAAACTAATCTAGCCTCATCTGTTTTCTTTGTTCTTTAAACTCTAAACTTTTGGTTATCAATTTCTTAAAAGGCAAAAGGATGATATTTTTGTTAGCTTGTGAAGAGAAGTGGAGTATGATAAACTTTTCCTCTATACTGATTATGTTAAGATTTAAAAGCACAAAGTACAAAAAATTATCCACAGGAGAGCCTCAAAAGCTGACATACCTATACTCGCCTGATAAAGGTTGTTATAAGGGAATTTAGTATTTTTTTCTTATTAAGAATGACGAAATTAACTCATAAAAATATGATTGGTCCATTTATTAACCGATTCATTTTGATCGGTCCAATTCATTTTTTTTTAAAATAGCATAATTTGGGCAAAATATATAGTTCAGATTGAGTTATAAGAAATCTTGTCGAAATATTTTTTTTAAGAAGTACTTTTTTTGTTTGGTTTAACATATATGTTATATATATAACCATAATAAAGTAACATGACTTTATTAATTTTGTTTCGAACTAAACAAATCTTAAGAAACCTGACAAAAGATTTAAAATTTGGTAAGAGTTGGTAGTGTAAAGAATGGATATTGGGTCTAACTCAACTCCAAAAGCTAGCTTGTAGGGTGATGATTGTCCAAGTCCATATAAAGAGTCCATGTTCCCATTCCATATCCGATGTGAGACTCTTAACACTCTCTCGCACGCCCAGACCTTGTTAACTGGAGCGTGAATAATATAATTTAGGGGCCCAACATCGGTGAACAAAGAATTGGAATGAGCCTGACTCTGATACCATGTGAAGAATGTATCTTGGGTCTAACTCAACCCCAAAAGCTAGCTTGTAGGGTGAGGATTTTCCAAATCCATATAAGGAGTCCATGTTCCCATTCCATATCCGATGTGGGACTCTTAACAGGCAGGTAGTTGGGTTTATTTTCAGGGTCACTGTGTTCATGTTAGGATTCATATTCAGTCATATGTAATGTGTTGCTTGTTCAACCGTGTTCATAGCATGAATGATTAAGTCTAGTACTTTGGGTTGCTTGGAAGGTCATGACATGACCAGATCAGTCATCAATAAGTATTTGTGCTTAGTATTGAAGTTATTTGGGTTTCATATCAAGTAATGGTAAAGCTATAATACTTGTGTGAGCATGATTGTGTATTTCGAAAACCTGCTTACATCTTGTGGTTTAAGAAGTAGTGTTGAAACATGCTTGTCCCTGATAAGTTCTTGTGCCTATTCTGATTAGGGGTGAGCACGGGTACAGGGTACCCAGATACCCGATCGGAACCGATACTAACGGGTAGGTTCCGGGTAGATATATTATAATAACGGATAGATTCCGAGTATTAAAATTAGAAACCGATCAATATCGGGTCCGATTCCGGTTCCGGTAAATAGAAACCGGGTACCCGGATCCGGAATCGATACCCGGACCCTATGAATCTACCCCCATTTAAATTATTTAGTTTTGGGCTTTAGGGCGTTTAAATTTTTGGCCCAGTCCGGTTAAAAGGTCATATACGGATAAATATACACTAACACTACGCAGTACGCACTACGCAAGGTCGCCCTAATTTACTTTCTCTTACTTTCCAAATTTTTCATTTTCTAGAGGCGCAGCTCACAGGTTCGCACTACAACGCAGCTCGCCATCGCCATCGCCAGTCGCCATTACGTAGCTCGCGCCTCGCAGTAGCCTCGCACTCGCATCCTCTCCTCTCTCTTGTTGTCACTGTTTCTCACTCCAGAAACTTGACAAAGGTTGCGGTATTGTGCTCGAATTCCTCTCGATTTTGTTAAAGGTAATGAATAACCCTTAAAGTTGTTGCATAGTGAAGAATATTAGATTTTTGCATGTATTGGCTTAATCAAAACTGCATGAGATAGAACATTAAATAGTTCAGATTTCTGATGATTCAATAGAGAATATTCTGAATTAGTTTGGGTTGATTTTTGTTAGTTTAGATTGAATTAGTTTGGGTTGATTTCTGTATTATAATGTTACTGTTTTTTATTGTTTGTTGTTATATTTTGGGTTGATTTCTGTTAGAAAAGCTAGTATTTGGGTTGATATTTCCCTTTTATCGTTTGTTGTTAACTTGTTATGCTTAATTTATTGGAGTTGCTGTTTTGTTCTCTCCTCTCATAATATTTTGCTATTTAGAAAATTAAAAAAGCTTGTATTTGGGTTGATTTTTGTTAGAAAAAGCTAGTATTTGGGTTGATATTTCCCTTTTATTGTTTGTTGTTATGCTCAATTTATTGGAGTTGTTGTTTTGTTTTCTCATTTCATAATATTTTAATATTTAGAAAATTGAAAAAGCTAGTATTTAGGTTGATTTCTGTTAGAAAATTGGAGTTGCTGTTTTGTTTTGTTTTATTTTGATACATTTTTTTGGTAGATGGCTGAGGCTAGCACGGCATCCACAACTCGTGCACCATCGAAAAAGAAGGCAACAAAATATGAGGTTTGGGAGCATTTTGTTAAAGCAATAGATGAGAAAACTGGTAATGTTGTTTCTATTTGTAACTATTGCAATGAAGGCTTAGCTTATAGTGTTAACAATGGTACCTCATCCATGTGGAAACATTTGAGAAGTTGCAAAAAGTATCCTCGCAATATTGACAAGAAGCAAAAATTGCTTGGTGGTCATTTTAAAGGTAGTATAAATGAGGATAATGAGCATATGCTTAGCACTTGGAAATATGATAAAGAGTTTTGTAGGCACATGTTGGCTAGGATGATTATTATTGATGAGCAACCATTTAGAACGGTTGAACATGAAGGTTTTAGGGGTTTTGTGTCTGCATTACAACCTTTATTTAAGCATATTTCAAGATTCACAATTGCTAGGGATTGCATGAAACTTTATGTTTGTGAAAACTCATGCTTAAAAGATAACTTGTCATCTCTTAAATCTAGGATTGCTCTCACCACTGACATTTGGACTTCCATTCAAAATTTGAGTTACTTATGTCTTACCGCTCACTTTATTGATGAAAATTGGAATTTGCATAAGCGATTGCTAAACTTTGTTGTTATGCCTAGACATAAAGGTAGGAATATTGGTAAGATGGTAGAAAAATGTATAATTGAGTGGGGAATTAGAGATCGTATATCAACAATTACAGTTGATAATGCGAGCTCTAATGATGTGGCAATTGCTTATTTGAAGGACAAGTTAAGAAATACCTTTTTTTTTTGGGGTGAGTTTTTTCATATGAGATGTGCAGCTCATATATTGAATTTGATTGTGAAAGATGGGTTGAGTGAGGTTCGTGAATCAATTAGTCGAATTTGAGTTGCAGTTAAGTATGTTAGGAGTTCCCCAAGTAGAGCACAACAATTCCAAAGTTGTATAACTGAAGAGGGCATAACTTATAAGGGCTCTGTTTGTCTTGATATTAGTATGAGGTGGAATTCTACATATCTTATGTTAGAAAGTGCTAGTAAGTTCAAACAAGCATTTGTAAGACTTGAAGATAATGATATGACTTTTGTGACTGAGCTTGATTGTGGTGTCCCGAAAGATGAGGATTGGAAAAATGCATCCTTGTTGTCTTTATTTCTGAGAAATTTCTATGAGGCTACTATTAGAATGTCAGGAAGTCTCTATGTGACAACTAACCATTATTTTCATGAAGTTATTAGCATGTTTTCAACATTAACTGAATGTGAAAGCCAAAATAATAATGAAAACCTTAAGGCAATGGCTACAAAAATGAGAGCCAAATTTGACAAGTATTATGGGAGTATTGAGAAAATAAATATGATGGTGTTGATAGCCGTAGTACTAGATCCTCGATATAAGTTGATATTTTTGAATTGGAGTTGCAGAAGGATTAGTGTTGATGATGCTAAAATAGAATTGATCGTTAGTAAGGTAATGAATGTATTGGAACGTCTTTTTGCATTCTATGACAAAAATCATTCTTCTATGGTTGATTCTAGTGTATTGGATGAGTCTCAAGGCTCTATTGACAGTGTTGGTGGAGAAAATTTTGGTTTTGTTGATCCAGCTTCACTTGTCAAAGATTGGTACCAGGATGACCAAGATGAACTCAATGTGGATTTAAGATCTGAATTGGAAAGGTACCTTAGTAGTCCTCGTGAGCCCAAAAATGAAACATTTGATTTATTGATGTGGTGGAATGCTGCTAAGTCAACTTACAAGGTTCTCAGTTTGATGGCTAGAGACATCTTAGCCATCCCCGTATCCACGGTAGACTCGGAATCGGCTTTTAGCACATCTGGTCGAGTGCTTGATCAATTTCGCAGCTCTCTAACTTCTAAATTTGTGGAAGCTTTGATTTGTTGCCAAGATTGGTTGCGCTCATCTTCAAAATCCATTAGTGTTGAGCAATATATGAAAGACGCAGAAAAATATGAGGAAGGTAAGTCACTAGATCTTTCTTTATTTTTGTTTTATGGATTTGGGTTATTTAGAATTTTTATTTTTGTGTATTATCTTTTGTCTTGGAATCTCACAATAGTTTCATTTTATTTTTGTAGAGCTTACTTGTGTCACGGAAGACATAATGGTGGATTAGTATGCAAGTGGACGTGTGGCATTTATGGGCGTTTCTTTAGAAGATGTATTTTTGTTTTATGTTTATTTGGAGTTTTGTAATGTATTCTTCATTTAGTGATTGTGTTGTATCCTGTTCCTCCATTTCAGTCACTGATTTCAGTCACGGGAGACCCATTTCAGATTTTCAGTCACTGATTTCCTCAATTTTAGGCTCAAAAGCAGATCTGCAATTTCAGTAGTTTTGCAATGTTTTCTTCATTTATTCATTGGAATACTGGGTTATGCAGATCTGAAATCAGTGATTGATATTTCTGTTAAATGTCACTGTATTATGCAGTGTAGTTTTGCAATGTTTTCTTCATTTAGTGATTGTGTTGTAGTCATTTCAGATTTTCCGTCACTGATTTCCTCAATTCTAGGCTCAAAAGCAGATCTGCAATTTCAGTAGTTTTACAATGTTTTCTTCATTTATTCACTGGAATACTTGATTATGCAGATTTGAAATCAATGATTGATATTTTTGTTAAATGTCACTGGATTATGCAGTGCAGTTTTGCAATGTTTTCTTCATTTAGTGATTGTGTTGTAGTCATTTCAGATTTTCCGTTTTAAATTTAGTCATTGTGGTGTAGTCATTTTAGTTTTGCAATGTTTACAGGGTACCCGGGAACCCATTTCACGGGTTCAGATTTTTCGTCCGTCACTATTTCCTCCATTTCAGATTCAGTCACTGATTATGCAATAGTATTTATGACAAATGTTTTACAGGGTACCCGGGAACCTATCCGGAACCGCAGGGTCCGGGTATGTTCCGGGTAATGATTGCTATGGGTAGGTTCCGGGTAACAGATTTAGGAACCGGTCGTTTACTGGGTAGAGTCCGATAGTTTAAAAGAGTTAGGGTACCCGGACCCGCTCACCCCTAATTCTGATGTCCTGAGCCTATCTTATTGTAAAGTGATGGTTTATTGATTTAGGGCCCCTGTAATAATCATTTTTAACCATGTCATGCCAAAATTTAAAGTATCACTATGCCTAATGCATAGCATAAATGTGATTGTGCATGTTTAATTTAGTTTAAGTGACTGTATTTCTGAAAAAAAATTGCTACTTTTGATAAGTTACCAATTTATTCCTATGCCTATATCTTAACTGGGCCTATAATATATGTTGGGCTGACTTATTTCTTTTTAAGTTTGAAAATTATATATTTGGGTCTATTTTCTATTTTTTTTGTTAATGGTGCCCTGAGGCCCGACAACATGTTACCTTTCATGAATTATTTATTTATATTTTTTATGTGCATATTTCATGTTCCGTCTTCTAATCCTTTTTTTCCCTTTCATTTACATGAAACGCATCGGGAGCAACGAAGAGTCTAATTATGAGACTCATCATTGCTATTGCCAAACGAAGACCCGCATCCATGTTCATTGCATTCTCCTACACTCGGGACTCCTAATCAAATAGGGCGGGTTGACATCATCATCCGCCCTAGTCGCTGCTTTTAATTCCTTTAATACCGTTTTTTTATTTGGGTTGTAATTTAATTATTCAATTCTTGTGTGATTATTAGAATGCTTAGAATAATTAGGCCTTGAAAGGATAGATTAATAGGGTAGTTTAAAATCGAAAACCCGTCGCTAGTTTATTTATTTTTAGGCTCGATTAGTTTTAAAATTGGAAACCCACCGCTAGCTTATTTATTATTAGGCCCGTCATGCATATTCAAAACTTTCAAAATAATTTGATCATCTTTTACTCGCATTATTAATCATGCAAATAAGATTTTATTTTTATCTGATTTGCAAGTAAAAATGACTTCCATAAATCACTTCTTTGCACCATAAATCAATTACTTTCCTCTTTACTATTAATTGCCAAAAATAGGTATTATGTAAATAATGCAATACAAATGTATGTTTTTTATCCAAAAAAATCACTTTGTATATATTTTATAAACAATGCCTTACAAATGCATGCTTTTATCCAAAAAAATAATTTTACATGCATTATAAACAATGCAATGCATACTCTTTTCAGATTTTATGCCGTAAAATTTATTTCTCCAAATCGCAATCACCTTTGCAAGGATCTTTCATGTTGTCAAAATGCATCTTTTAAATTAACTACTTGCAACATCCTTTAGATTAATTTTATATACTTTTAAACACACATTTTTAACATAATAATTAACATGAGTTTGACCGGACAACCGCAAGTTAGCGGATCTTAAAGGATGCCTAACCCTTTCCCTTTAGGATAATAAAGAACCCTTACCCAGAATCTCATAGTTTAGCAGACCATTAATCAAAGTTCATTTTGAAGCATTTATATTAACATTCAGGTGCCCTAATTCACCGTAGAATAATTAGGTGGTGACTCCTTAAGCATTTAATCAATTCAGAAAACGCCCATACGTCACGACCGCGTCGGATCCCCTTTCCTTCGCGAAACGGGGCGGTTAAATACGGTGCGACATGTGGATGATATTATATTGAATGCCTCATCAGATGCTCTTCGAAAGTACATCATGTCACAGCTTGATTCTGAATTTGCAATGAAGGACCTCGGACCGCTACACTATTTTTAGGCATAGCGGTGACACGACATGCAGGTGGTTTGTTTCTCTCCCAAAGGAAGTATGCATCAGAGATTGTTGAACGAGCTGTCATGTCCTCCTGTAAACCCTCAGCAACTCCAGTAGACACTAAATCCAAATTTAGTGCATCTTCCGGCAAGCCTTTTGCCAATTCGACACTCAACCGCAGCCTGGCAGGGCCCCTGCAGTATCTAACCTTCACCAGATCAGATATTTCTTATGTTGTGCAACAAGTGTGCCTTCTCATGCATAATCCGATGGATGATCTATGTATGCTCTAAAACGCATTGTGCGATATATACAAGGTACTCTTGAATATGGCTTGCACTTATACCCATCGTCCACGTCCGCACTTGTCTCCTACACATATGCCGACTGGGGAGGCTGCCCAGACACCAGACGCTCTACCTCAGGTTATGGTACATTTCTTGGTGATAACTTGGTTTCTTGGTCCTCAAAAAGACAGGCCACGTTATCCAGATCCAGTGCCGAAGTAGAATACCGAGGTGTTGCCAATGTTGTGTCTGAATCATGTTGGCTTCGAAATCTTCTTCTTGAGCTCCACTGCCCGATTCCAAAAGCCACATTGGTGTATTGTGATAGTGTTAGTGTCGTCTACCTGTCCGAAAATTCAGTCAATCATCAATGCACAAAACGTATTGAGCTAGATATGCACTTTGTCCGTGAAAAAGTCTCACGCGGACAAGTGCTGGTGCTACACGTCCCATCGCGTCATCAAATTGCAGATATTTTTACTAAAGGTCTTCCGCTGGTATTATTTGAAGATTTTCGGGACAGTCTCAACATCCGTTTGCCTCCCGCTTCGACTGCGGGGGAGTGATAGAATAATCATTATTAATATTGTTATTAATAATTATTATTATTGTAATTAGTTTAGTATCATTTATATATGGTAGGATGTAAAATATTCATTAGGGAGATTAGCATTATCTTGGGAAGATAATTAGTCATGATCTTCTCCTTATCACTTACTTAATTGTAGCATGTTTAGTTGTATATTAACCACATTTGTGAAAGAAGAATATTGAGGAAAACATTCTAATTACTCTAATATTCTTACAGTAAGGTACGCGTACATCTTACCCTCCCCGGAACTCACTGTGTGGAATTACACTAAGTATGTTATTGTAGTATTAGATCACGGTCTAAATATCTCTTTTGAGTAAACTGAAATTTTTTATCAGAAAATGATAGGTGACAGTCTACAATTTCTGAAATCATGGCAAACGTAATGTTTTGCTTGTAAGGTCGTAAAATATATTAACAAACATTAAACCAGAATCTAACATTATTGAAAAAGGTAATTTCCTAGAGTTATATCTGTACAAGTTTTAAAAGTAAAAATCTAGATAAGGTCTTAAAAAGGGGACATTTTCATAAATCAGTCCTCTTTATAAACCTTGGTGAAGCAACAGAGAAAATAAGAAGCAATCATCTGTCTCTCTTCATTAGCTACCTTAGTAGTATCCTTTTTTACTTTGAAAGAATGAGTCAAAATCTTGGATTTATTTTCACTTCAAAACTCAAAGATCTTTCAAGAATGTTCTTGCTTAAATGTTTGCATTACCTAAATGCAATAGAGTTATGGCTAAATGTTCATTTGAACAAGAAAAATGAGCAGGAAATGAGCCTACAAAAGATTAATCAGCCTCTTTCTCATGACCAACTCAACAAAATTGCTAAAGGCATCTCTGTTTTACTTCCAGGAGTACTAGAAAATGTACTTTCCGAGACTAAAACTACGTCCCACGAGGGATTTATTCATCGAAAGCTCTTAGTTGGAAGTCTCGGAATTCATACTAATTCCGAGACTCTCCATCGAATTTTCTCTGCATATGGAGAAATCCAAGAAGCTTTTGTGGTTAAAGATAAATCCGGTGTGAGCAAAGAGTACGGTTTTGTGATTTTCAAGAATGTAAGGTGGCGCTCTAATGGCGCTGAAAGAGCCATACAAGAGGATCGATGGAAAAATGACGATTACTAAAGTTGCTAATTCTAAAACTAGAGACGTAGAGAACGAGTCTCTACGTACAATTTATGTGTCCAACGTGACATGTTTCCAGGTAAATTGTTGGAGTACTTCTCGTCTTATGGTGTGATATAAAAGGGTCCATTTGGTTTCGATAAGGAAACACGAAAATCAAGAGGCTACGCGATTTTCGTGTACAAAACATTAGAAGGTGCTAAAACAGCAATTTATGAACCTAAGTGTGTTGATGGACACTATTTGACTTGTGAAATGACCATCCCGAGGGCAAAGAAAAAACCGTGTGTTGGTCCTAATTTAAATTGCAATTATGGAACCAGTTTCTATGACCGCTACGAGAATGAAAGATCAAAGTTCGATGGTTGTGGCTCGAGATCAGAAGTGTCACAAGTTGGTGTTCAGTATGCTCCTTGTCAAGGCAATGGGAAAATGTATGCACAAAAGTGTGATTGTGGGTTAGTTTCTAATGGTAACATTCATGTGGGCTTATCATCACCAGTTACAGGCCTCAATCACATGGGCTCTGGGCTTTGTTCTAATATGGGCCATGCAGATTTTAGTTTTTGGTCCTCAGATTTTCCAAGGTACAAGCCATTATGGTTTTGTTGGTTCATTTCTTTGGCACCATCAAGAAGTTATCAAGGAGGAACAAGTTGCTAATAGTTTCTGTGTTTTGCTCTCACATTTTGCTAACTATATATGAATGAAGTAGATCTATATAACTAAGTGTACTAGCTAAGGTAGTTTACTTTTTGAAAGTTGGGAAGAATTTCGATTATGAAGAAAGTGGGAAGAATCTTGATTATGAAGATTTAAAGCTTTAATTAGCATCTTTTTGATCCATATTACTTTAATTTTCTCAAGTTTAAGTTCTGCGCACTGCCTATGTATAGATTTTTCATACCATCACGTTAAATTGACTTACAATAACAGATAAATTTTCATAGCAAATATAATATGAAAACATGAAAAATAGAGGAATGACTTGCTATAGCTGGTTAAATTTAACTAATGACACATAGATTGTACACGACATATAACTTAAATCCATTTAGGGCTAGGGTCTTGATGAAAAAACTATTCATACAACTTATCATGCTATATTTTTGTTGGAGAAGCATAGGGAGAAAAGGACCAAACATGTCGAATCTATCACTTTTTCAAAGAAAGAGTTGCTAATTTGGTCCCACCATGGGCTGATCTGTGGTTATGGTGAAGTAGGAGGAATTAAATAAAAAAGATAGTAAGAGAAATAAAAGCTATCCAAGTAGATAAAGGTAACATGATCACTTTGAGAAAGGTTCAACGTCAAAAGTGAAGGATTAGTCAACCCCTCTTTAAAAATGGCTATGCTTCACGAGCTTTTATATTATTATTTTTCCTTCTTAAATTATTTTTAAAAAAATCACATTGGAAAATCAAAGAAAGAAAAGGAGAGGATAGTGAAAATTGAACCCACACCATAATTAGCGGAGTGTTTATATGATTAAAATAAAGTTGAATATATAAGGGGCCTTTTAAACTAGTTTAATTTTTAAATTTAGACACAATAGAAGGTTATACCTATTGACTACCTAATTTTAACATGACGTCATGTCTTCCTTATAGGAGGAAGAGGAACTTTAGATTCGACGCTTATTTGAGATTCCTTTTTCAGCTGCATTGCACTACCGCATAAACAATGGATCCGCTGGGCTAGATGAGCAACCTTCATTGAGGTCAAATTCACATGATTTTTAAAAAAAATCTCACATCACTAAGATTATTATTACACTTTATATGTGTTCTATTTTCCTATTCAGCTAAAAATATAAAACTTTGTTGGTATAAAGTAGTAAACTGGCTCGTAGACCGACAAATGTATTAAGTTGGGTTCACACTTCACACCGTCACTTTATTATCTCAATACTCATCTTATCAAACCATTATTTTTAATATCGATTGTTAGACTAAAATAATACAAAAATACTCTTAACATATGCTATTGCCCGCTTCAATCCAAAACACGCAAGTTTTTTTTCTTCAAAAAACATTACACCATTATAAATATTACGACACCATATATATATATATATATAACTTCTTTTATTTTTCATATATCAACAAGACTTTGTTCGCAAGTCCAATAATATTACTAATAAGCATTTGTTTCACTTTAATCAAATAGACAATGTTGACATCGTTGTAACTCTTCACATGTTTCTGTTTTTAACAAAGTTTATCTACTTATAGGCCAAATTTCTTCTTTATAATCCAAGTGTTTGATCATGTAGTGAACACGTTCACAGTCACTGATTTTGACTAATGACTTGGACAACTTGTTTATTGTTAACACGATGCGGGAACCATAGTCAAAACCTTCCTTCAAAAAGGAATGCCCTTCTACAGATTAATATATATTTTTAATGAGAAATCGATAAAAATGTTCATTATGTTTGGGTAGGTTTAAAAACAATATTTTAATTATATATTTAAAAAAAAATTAATCTTCGAAGAAACTTCAAAAGCAAAATATTTTTGTTTCCGTCAAATATAGTAAATTATTCAAGCTATTAAATTTGACTAAATCGTGAAAAAAAAGTCAGGAACTCACATTGTTTTTTTTCTTTTTTATCCATTTAGAGTTTGTTGCCCTTTTAGAGATGCAACTAGACTCATTTTCTATCTATTTTTTTTATTTTTTTATGTATCATGCAGTTTATTGTTGTAGCTTTTAGAATTTAATGAGACAGTTCTAGAGTTTCTAATTAGATATTTTTCCTCAATTCCTACCCAATCTAACAGGAAGATGTTAAAGAATTTCACGAAAATTAAAAAACTCACTTTTAACGGATTTAAAGGACCAAAACTACTCAAGAGTATCCTTAAGGGATTACTTTAAACCTCCCGATACATGACTATTTTTGTTATTTTTGTTGGAAATTTGTCTTTGGTGGGGAGGTGCGCCCACCCATATTTAATGACTTAAACACTAGGGTTCCGCATGTTGGAGGCTTTGTCTCTTCACACGTGCATAATCTACTAAGTGAGTAGATGACCGTAGGGCCAAAGATCGTCAAATTTCGTTGAGAAATGAAAGAGATATTGGTCCACGAAGTAAGGTGTTTGAAGCATGGAAATATGGCGTGGGACAAATCTACCACATCGGTGGGAAAATGAAGAATTGTTCTCTTTATAACTTTCAAAATTGGCTAAGGGTTTGGGACGGGCCTCGGGCCTCTTCTGTTAGACTCCTAAATTGTTTAATATTTATAGTTTAGTCCCTGAAGTTTCTGAAAAGATAAAATTGGGAACGACGGAAGACATAAAGTTTCTGCCTGCCATTTGGGACTACTACAGAAATTCAGTCCAAAACGTGAGCAAAAACAGAAAACTCTTCCTTCCTTTTTCATTCTTCTATCTTGGGACGGGACAATCTTGTCTTAAAGACAGATAGTCATCTCTCGACTCAGCCACAGTTGTAACAATCCAGATTTAGTGTTTCTTGATTTCAGGTTATCAAGATTCAAGACTCAACAAACTTGCGGCAGTTCTAAATATTGGCTTGTTTGTTTATCCTTTCGAACACTTGTAATATTTATTTACTTCCCGTACTGCTTTACAAATCCAACAATTTTCTCATCTTTTGACCATAAATTACTTTTGGTTATCACAATAACTTGTTACTCCAAAAATTCAGAATATTGCCAGATGCAAACAGCAAAATATTTCAAAGAGAAAATTATGTTAAATTTATCTTTACAAGTGTTTTTCAAGGTTAACTAATAGTGCAAGGTGGGTGTTTGCTTAATTTTTTGTTTTGTTAAATAAAGGTGGGTGTTTACTTGATTAATATTGTATTCATAATAATTTTGATAGAATAACAAGAATTGTATTCGTAATAATTTTGATAGAATAACAAGAATTGTATTCGTAATAATTTTGATAAAATAACAAGAATTGTATTCGTAATAATTTTGATAGAATAACAAGAATACAAAATCATAGATGGAGTATTATTTATGTCCATTATACCCATACTTTAAGTCCAAATGAAATAGGGACCAATAAATCCTATTTCTCCAAACATTTTCTCATAACCCTTTATTGTTCAATCTGTCCTTGTTTAGCTATCAATTATTAGATACCCTACTTTTTTTTTGGTTTCTCATTCGGTGTCTGATATCCGCATTAAAGTCCGATTAAATCCAAATTCGTGCCGGGTAATCACACATTGGGGGGTAAAGTACTCTCTAACAAAGGTGACTTCGTACCCAAGAGGGCTCGAACCCGAGACCTCTTAGTTAAGGATGGAATAGTATCAGTCACTACACCACAACCCTTGTTGGTATTAGATACCCTACTTAAAGATCAATAAATTCAAAAATAATATTTTGTTTAACTGTTAATAACAATAATAGTACTAATAATAATAATTAAACGAGGGTTGATGATCACAATAATAAGGATGCTGCAATTTTGACTAGTCATTTTCTTAGTAAGTTAACGTGTGTTCTTTTGCAATTTACCAATCTCTTTTCTAAAGGCTATATAATTTGTCTAACCTTTTTTGCTCATCTAAAATCAAAATTATCTTGTATTATCCCGTTTTCACATATAAATCAATAATATAGCAAGGACGACAAGCTTTGTTAAAAAAGTAGCTTAAATCAAGTCGCTCTTGAACTAGTATGTAAGTGTAACTAATGACCCATTAACTTTACTACTTATAATAATTAGTAGTAATTGATTATTTTTCAACTAATAGAGGGTCGAACTGAAATACCAAATATAACGTTAATAATAAAAGGAATATCAGGAAAATTATAGGAAGAGTTCTAATAGGATGTGAAAAGCTCATTACAAGTGGAAATAAAACTCTTGGTAATTTACAGCTTTTTGGTCAATTTTCTTAAATCTATTTATTTTGAAAATTGTTTTTTATCAGAAATATTTATAAAAAAGAACACTTTTAGAGATGAACAGTCTTATGTTTGATTAAACAAATTAAAAAATACTTTCGTCAATAAGAGCAAATAATTTGTGTTTGACAAGGTTTTAAAAGTGCTTATGAGGTAAATGTGCTTTTCAGATTCTATTACTACCCAAAAAATAAAAATAAAATCTTAAAAGTTTGATTAAACATCTCAACAACAACAAATCAATATAGTCTCACAAGTAAGGTTTAGAGAGAATAAGATGTATGAAGCCTTATCTATATCTTTATAGAGTAAAAAAATTGTTTTCAATTGACCATAATAATTCTCCTCCTTTATTTAGGTTTGAGACCGATAGTGTAAACGAGCTCACACAAACAGATAAAATTAATCAAATATCTTTAATTTTTTAAAATAAATACTTTTAGATTCTAAAATAGTACTAAAATACAATAGAGTGGCAATTTGCACTAAATAAGCAGTGTAAATCGTATCATGTAAAGGTTGCCGCAAGTACAACTCTAAGAAAAAGAGCAGAAAATTTGGGATTGACTGTTGCGTGATCCCAAAAGATATTACTCTGCTCCCCGTTTCAAATTATTTATAGTTTTTTTGATTTACATGTTTTTTAAAAAATACTAATTAAAAAAGATATTAAATCTATTTTATTTTTATTTATATCTAAATTATAAATTTTTTCATTAATTGATTACTTTATTTATTTATCATTTTCATTGATGACAAAAGATAAAGTGAATTTTTTTATATATATAATACTTTTAAAATAATAAATAATCTAAAATAACTATTTTTAATAAATCGCAAATAATTTGGGACGGAGTGAGTAATACAATAATTAAAAGAAAGCGAAACAAAACAAGAAGTTCCCTATTAACGAAAGGAAATTGCTTAGAAAAAATTCCATACACCCCAAAAAACACAAAACTCCAACCAAAATTTTCTGAAACTCTTTTCATGTACATGTAGTAGTAGTTGTTAAATATGTACCGAGAGAAATTCTTATACAGCTCCAAAACCCTTCTCCGAATTCATCAAAAAATGACCGGGTAAGTTCATCTTTCACTTTTTCTCCAACTTCTGTTTCTTGTTTTCTGTAAAGTTTTAATTTTTTTCGTAAACCCATATTATGTTTTACCTTGGATTGATTATTATCCTTGTTTAATGATAACCCTTTTGAGGTTTTGCTTATTATTTCAAATATGACACCACAATTCTTCATATTTTTGAGGTTCTTGAAAAAGTTACAGTTGTTGCTTCTTTTGATCATCTGATACTTTTTTCTTGATATATACTGCAGTAGAGGATGTGGGTATTTTTTTTGTTTGGTTGATATAAAATTAAAGTTGAGACCTTGTGATACTTCTTTTTCTACTGTAATTTAGTTCATTAAGACCTCTAAGCTGATGATCATTTGGTTATTGATGTGTAACAAACAACAACAACAACAACAACATACCCAGTGTAATCACACAAGTGTGGTTTGGGGAGTGTAGAATGTACACTGAACTTACCTACCCTTGGCTCAAAAGAAACGTAGTATGGTTATTGATGTGTGATTATGCTTTTTCCTTGGCTTTGATGCTTCTGTTTAGAGAAGACTTTGTATTATTGAAAGATAGAATCTTTGCTCATATTGTTCCTTTATTGTTATTTTAAGAGCTCAATCGTTACAAATGCTCTGCTGTCCACTTTGCTTCTTAATTTTATATGGCCTATTGTTTGTATTGATTTTTTTTCTACTCAAACACCCCAAACTTATAATCAGTTCATCCCTTAATAGTGTGTAGTATTTGTTCTTATCAGCTTGATATGTGGGCCACACAATATTAACTCAACTTTTATTAGTTATGTGGTATCCCTTGTGCTTGAAATCTCTCTGTACTCTATCTGCTAAAGGTGTTATAGAATTGGTTACTTCTTAAGTGGTTTCGAATTGATAGTCCAAAAAGTTTCCAGCTTTCCTCAGTGGCGGAGCCAGGATTTTCACTAAGAAGGTTTAAAATATGAAGAAGTAAAACGCGAAGAAGCTAAGTAGATTCAACATCTACTATATATACATAAAATATAATTTTAACCTTGTATATACAATGCAATTTTTCGCTGGCCTTGCTTACACTTGGCCCCCTGTTATACTCAGATACCAAGGTAGTTGATATTGATTTGTCTTGTGTTGCAAAAATGTTTCGCTCAAGGATTTTAAGATGCTAACATTCTAAAATTATGTCTGTAACCTATACCTTTTGAAGATTTTTGAGGAAGCTGAATTAAGCTGCGTTAGCGTTGCTTAGTGATGTGCTTGGCTGTCTAGATTTATGTCTCCCGAATTATGTGTCAAAGCATTTAAAAATTGATGTTTATGCAGGTCATTGTTTTTGGCAGTTGACAGTTGACACTACTATTTGGATTAGGACATTGCCTAGTCTTTAAACAATTGTGAAGTGTGATTAGCATATCGGTTCCTAATTGATTCATACATTGCACCATGGAGAAAATCAGAAGCAAAGGTTGGGTTGGGAACATATACCACAAGTTTGAGGCTGTGTGCCAGGAGGTTGATGAATTTGTAACCAAGGTATGTAAATGTGATCCTTTTGGACTATTACTACCTCCCTTTCAATTTGTTTGTCTTAGTTTGACTGGGCAAGGAGTTTAAGGAAGCAAAGAAGACTATTGAATCTTGTGATCTTAAACCAAACATATGTATAATGTACCAAAATGCCCTTTAATCTTGTGGTTTTAAACATGCAATGTGGAATTTTGGAATAAAAAAGTTGTCAAATAAGGAAAGAGACATTCTTTTTGAAACAGACTAAAAAGGAAAGTAAGACAAACAAATTGAAACAGAAGGGAAGATGTGTGCTTCGGCATATCTGCTTTCTCTCTGGTTGATTTGTTTCCTTGGAATCTGCATGTTACTAGTAGTTTGTTGGAATGGACAAAACTTTGTAACTATTTACGAGTAGTTTGGGTCTTAATTTGGCTTATTTCTTAACTATTAGGACACAGTGAAGTATGTCGAGAATCAGGTGCAAACTGTTGGTGCAAACATGAAGAAATTATACTCTGGTGTGGTGCAAGATTTTCTTATCCCAATGGACGATCACGTAAACAGAGAAGCACAAGCTGTCAATGGGAAACCAAAGTACCATGTTGGAACTTATACTAGTACATCGACAGGCAGTACACAGAACCCTATCAAAGAGCAATCATGTCTGGATCAGTATGCTGACAATTCCAGCGAAAGCCATAATGCTTCAATTTCAACTGAACTTGATGGTGTGGTAGCTTCTGTAAGAAATGAATGTGCCACTGCGACATATAAGTACTCTCATAAGGTTTTTAAAGAGAATGTAACAAAGGAGGAAGCACTGGTAGAGGAGGAATCAAGTACTTTGGAAGACAGAATTTCATCTGAATCATGTTCTGACAAAGATTCAAAAGATACCATGTGCTATAGCTTTTCAGATGATGATAAGTGTTATTCTGATGCATCAAGCTCTCAGATTATACTACAAGGTGATGTCGTCAGGGAGGAACAACCTCTGGCTGAGGGATCAAGTGCCTCTAAGAATGACAAAATGTTCGATAGTTCTCCTGATGATATCAACTGTATTTCTAATGTACCAAGTAGTCGAATGGTTTTGCAACGGAACATCACTAGGGAGGTGCAACCAGTCACAGATCAATCAAATTCTTTTGGAGATATGGCTTTATCAGTGCCATTAGAGGAAAGTCATGGAAATTCCATCATGGCTAAGTTAACACTTCCAATTTCACTATATGATACAGAACTTGGGACCTTCCCGGAGGATGAGAGAGGATGCAACAGGTTTTCTGATGCTGTTGAGAGCATTTCCGATGTTTCAATAACTCAGACGAACTTGCAAGACAACATCACCAGTGAGGATCGACTTGCATCCAAGGAATCAACATCCGCCAGAGATAAAAGTTTGCATCAAACCCCAGCATTTGCATCTGATATACCTCCAACTTCACCAAACGATGCAGGATTTGGGGTGTCCATGACCGTGCATAACAGCTTTTTAGATAATGTTACTTATGTTTCTGAAAAGTCAAGTACGGCCGGGGCATTTGAAGACGCTCCAAGCACATTCCAGTCATCCGAACTTGTACTTTCTCGAGTTCTGGAGAATGAAAGCATGTATGTAGACACTGGAATATCTAACTTAGCAGAATCTTCAAGCCTGTCAACTTCCTCAATTGGAAACTGTACGCAGAAAGTTGAGTCTGATTTTAGTATCTCCACTGGCCTCTCATCTTCCTTGTCCACTCCTTTAGTGAGTGCCAAAAATATCGTTGATGTCGTTCCAGCTCTCTCAAATGCTGCGTCATTTACAGATTTCAGTGGTAAGTGAAAAATAAATAATGTCCAGTTTTTTGTTGTCTCTGTTTCTACACCTTTTTCTTTCTGTTGTATCCACCGCTTCAATGGATTTCTCCTTCTGCAGATATAAATGCCTCCAGTTCTCACGAGTTGGTTGGAAATGCTGGGTCAATACAAAATGACCTTGAGTGGTGTCCAAGTCCTCAGTTGAAGGTTCTTATATGTCCTGCAGAAACAGGTACAACCTGGAAGAACTATGTTTTACTTTCCATCTTTTGAAATTCATGTGTTTCTAACAAAGTCGCAATTAAACTATGGCAATTTAGCTGAGATGATGCATGTATGAAAATGAAGAGAATAACGAGAAATGAGTCCAAACTCGAATCTCTGCTGCAATACATGCTTATTACGTAGTAGTTGATTACCCTTATGTACTGCAGAGATGTTATAACATTTCTTTCTTTTTTTTGGAAGGAGAGTTCATAGTTTAATTGTGGGTTTGCAAACTTCGCTTCTATATGCAGCATGTGATCAAGATAAAAGTAGAGAGTCCCAGATTTTCCTTGCCCTTCCTCCCTCCCTCCCTCCCATACAACAACAACAACATATCAGTTGTGATCCCACAAGTGGGGTCTGGGGAGGGTGGGGTGTACGCAGACCTTTCAAAAACAGGTTTGACAAATACAAGAGTAACAGCTATGGTGAAATACCGTAAAAAGGAAAGTACTAACAACAAAAATAGTAAATATAACCCAAGTAAAAGAAGCAACAATAGTAATACAATTGAGGAATAATATAATAATAATAATAATAATAATAAGTAGAAGGAGGAGCAGACAAAGTGCTATAAACTCGAACCATGCTCTCCCTTAGGAAAGAGAGAAATCGCTCGATTACCTACTAACCCTCTACCCTAATCCCCGACCTTCATTCTTTTCTACCTAGGGTCAAAGGAAATTTGAGGGCGCAAAGATGATATTGACTCGAATGCTTTGTCAACAATTTCTTCAGTATTCTGAAATGAATGTTGTTGGATCAACTGTATCGCTTAGACTATAAACTTATGGAAGAATAAAAAGGTTGCTTTTTTATAAAATTTGCCAGAAGATTTCTGGATGATATACCTTCTTTGGAAAGATCGTACCAGTTGATCGCTACTTCATTTCTGTTATATCCTCATCATTTCATGGGAAGCATAGTATCAACTGATACCAATTTCAGTATCTGGCCAAATCTGCATGAATAGGTTTAATATGTTTCATGGAGGTATGAAACTACTTATTTATTTCTTTGGAAATACAAGGGTGATTGAAACAAGGTCGGGAAATTTATTGGTTGAGAGAAAATAACTCGGATAAGTACAGATGAACATATATACTACTTTCTTCCGATCCGTACCCGTGCTTTTTGTCTGATGGTTACCTAGCGCTTGATGGTTTTTGCAGGATGTATGAATGATAGGTCCATTGATCTTCTGGGCATGGAAACGATTGATCTAACTGATAAGGGAAAGCTCAAGGAAAGTTGTGTCCTAGTTGACAAGAAATTACACAATCACGTTTCTTTTAGGCCAAGGAAATATAAGTCGTACAAGGTAGCCTCTTTGTTTGTAAGCTTCCCTTGTACTTTAAATCCTGATTTCGATTAACGTCAATTTTGTCTGCTATGCCACAGGAATTAATACAGGAGGCATTTGCTTCTAGAAAGCGATTGATAAAGGAATACAAGCAATTAGCTGTTTTGTATGCAGACGTGGATGTTGAAACGAGTCAGCACGTTGAGCTCTCTCAGTCTCCTTCTCTTCCTTCACCATGTTTACACTCAACGGAATCGTCCATGTGCAACATCTGTGAATCTGAGTGGGAGCTCCTGTAAATGAGCCTTTTTTCCTGTGAAAACCGTCCCATGTTAATAATTTTTGCTGAGAGTTCTCTCTTTGTAAAGGTTACATAAAACGGTTAGCTGCAAGTTAGGTAATCATTAGTCTTATTTGTGAGATAAATAGTGGAAGGTACATCTTTCTTTTTTCTTCTTTTTAGGTTTGCTAAGAATTTTGATATCAATTTTGGATAAATCACTCTGCTCAAGTGCTATGAGCATTTTGATCTCTTTGTTCACTCGTGACATGGTCTCACTATATCATACTAATAGTTTTCATAATGCTTCAATGTTCTACAACAATCTCTAACCATGATATACCTCCTTATCTTTGGCAAATAACTTGTATCTGCTTTTTCCCATCAACATATAATTGGATACAAACACATTGTTGGTCTCAAGTCTAAACGATGGTTGTGGTAAGCTGACCGTCAGCGTAAAACTGGTGTGTGATTTAGATGGGTTATTGTTGTATCCCATCAACATATTAGCGTCCTAGATGCCCTCTCCACACAACCGTCTGTCTGTCTCCTCTATTATCGATGTGCATGGTTAGTGGTGGCAAAATAAGCTCATACTTTATTAGCCCGCTCATATTTTGACGGGTTGGATGAGTGATTTTTTTAATGGTAAAATATGAATCATGGTTTTTTTAAGGTTAGAGGGGGCCTAAAGACATTTCTGTATTGACCTGGTCGCATTGTAATTGTCAGCAAGAAAATTAGTTAAGGAGAGCAAACCAAGGTATAAAGAAGACCTCAACAGTGCACCTAGCTACAATTGGAGAAATCAATGCAACAGTGCTAATGAAGCAGTTTTCTGTGTTGATTTCAAAATAGTAAAAATATTATCCACATTTGATATTTACACCAAACTATACCAATTTATTGTATATTATAAAAATATATGTTATGTAATTACTAAGTTGGTGTAGACTAGGGCTGTCCAGTGGGGCGGGTCGGTCCGATCCCACCCCATCCCGATCCCCCTTAAAAAAATGATAGCGGGTTTGAACTCGGGACGGGACTAGGGCTCGTCCCCGATCACCCCCCTCCGCAAAAATAACCGTTGCATAACGGCCAAATTTAGATCCGTTGTGCAACGTCTATAACAGCCAAATTTAGATCCGTTGTGCAACGTCTATAACGGTCGTTCCCTCCACCCCATAAACCCCCCTACCTCCTTAATATTTATTTTTAACCCCTAAGTTAGTATATTTACACTTTAACTCTATTTCTCAACTATAAATACCTCATTTTCCTCTTCATTTTTCTCACAAATCTTCCTACTATCTCTCTAATCTCTCTATAATCTACATTGCCTACTAAATATTTTTATTTTATTTGCTTATTTATATCAAAGTTCAAAAATTGGGAGTGAAGTTGACAACTAGATTGATGATCATCCATCGAGCAAAGTTTCAATTTTCAACCTCGATTACACGTCGACGTTACGTTGGCGTTTGGTACCTTCGTTCCTTCTTTAAATTATTATTGTTACTTAATTTTAATTATCGTACTTAATTTCATTATCTTTAATTATTTATTTGCATAATTATAATTACGATGATTTCACTGATGTAGATGAAACTGATTTTTTTGATGTTAATATTAATAAATCATTAGATCATGAGGTATATTCTGCATCTGAACCAGACTTTAATTTATAAAATGAATTAGAAGATAATTTAGATAACACACTCACTAGTGCACCTCCACCCGAGTCTCAGCCTGAAACTCAAACTGGAATGTCTCATATTTCCCGTAGTATGACCGAGGCCCAAGTCAACGAAAATTAAAATCACATGCATGAATTTTTTTTGATAGGGACATTGATAATCAACTAGCTAGATGTAAAATTTGTCAAGAAGTTTATAAATTTAAAACCGGAAAAGGTCAAGGTGGGATGAGAGGTTTAATGAGACATGTAGAAAACTCTCACAAAACAATGTATAACCAATACTTGGCTGAAAAATCGGGTGTGCCAATGTCTTCTGAGTCGGGACAAGGTTCACATAGTGTCCCCGACCAAGTACATGATAGAATTAACCCGATGATGGGGAGAATTATAGATCCTAAATATGATAAACACAAAGATAGGGAAAATATAGCAAAATTAGTTGCGGTGGAGGGTTTGCCTTTTTCATTTCCTTCCTCTCATGGTTTTATTCATTACATTAGAGAAACGTATAATCCTGATTTTAACGATTTTTCTAGATCAACTGTTAGAAGAGACGTTTTTAAATTTGCACATGAATATCAACAATATTTACGTTATGCATTATATCATTTTAATGGCAAAGTGGCTATCACTTCTGATATAGGCCGTAATACTAACGGTAATGATTATTTAACTGTAACATGTCATTGGATAAATCAAATTTGGTTTATGCAAAAACGTATATAACTATAATATTTTTGTTACTTGGTGAATATATGCAAAAATCATCTTACGCCCCCATCTATTAAAAAAAATATTTATAAATTTAAAAAAATACTTTTTTCTTATTCCCACTATTTATATTATTGGTGCTGTATTAAATCCGACTATTAAAGTAGACGGTTGTAAAACATTTATTGAAACAATTTATGAAAGTATAGAAAAACTTCTACCTCCAAGTCCAAAATAAAGAACCAACTCACGAAAAAGTTACGTCTAGCATACACACTGAATGCAATATATATATATATATATATATATATATATATATTACCAAGAACAAAGTGTAAATCATCAATCGGCTTCTGCACCATCTTATTCTACTTCGTTGCAACCTTATAAAAGACATGTTGTTTCTGCCTCAAGTATTCAAGGCCTTAGAAATATAATGTATAGTGGTTCAACTTCTTCACAAATTAGCGAGTTTGATGTTTATGTCTTGCGGGGTGCTGTACCATACGAAACAATTGTCAATGAAGGTGGACGTGAAGATTTGCTGAGATACTGGAGGGAGAATGAGAAGACATTTCTGACACTAGCAAAGATGGCTCGAGAGGTGTTGAATATTCAAGCGTCATCAAGAGCTTCGAAAAGCGCTTTTTTTGCTGGAAGGTTTCAAATAGGAGAGCATAGACACTCATTGGCGGGAGACATCTTGGATATTGCAGTTTTATTCAGAGATTGGATTAGAGCGGAGCGTAGAAAATGCGATCAACCAGATATCAACGAAGAAGACGACTACAACTACAACGAAATCTTATCCGAGGGATCAGGAAGTGACGTCGAACAATTTGACCAACATCTTCCAATTCCGACAGAAGATCCTCAAGAGATTGTGAGGAAATTAGAAAAAGTATGGTTGACTATGTAATTTTTTTAATGGCAATTTTACTATGTGATTTGCAACTTTTGAACTACGAAACAAAGTTGCAATTTTGAAATTGCATTACAAAAAAAAATCATATTTCTATTAAATAATATAAGAGGCACAAAAACGGCCTTGAGATATTTTTATTCACTATCTTGTTCAATTATTTAAGTGTTTATATATATATTTTTTAAAATTAAGTGTAAAAAAAAATCTCCCAAATCCCGCAATCAGACCCGACCCCCCAAATCTCGGCCCCTCTTCCGGCGGGATGTGGGACGGAACCTCTTCCCGTCCCGCCGGTCCCCCCACCCCTGTTCCGCCAGATCCCGCCCTACTGGCCACCCCTAGTGTAGTGTAGACACTTATTTACGAGTAAGTTTTTACCTTTCAGAGAATTACTACACGACCAAAAAGATGAACGTTGTGGTATTTAAGTATTTTTCCTTTGCGAATTGAAATGTTAATATTCATATACTACTGAAAAGGTATTTAAATTTGTATTTTTTTCATACTAAAATGATAGTAATAAACATATCTTAAATTTGCTTTATTTGGATTTGGAGAAGAAAAATACTTTGAAATAGATGGAGGTCATGGAGCAAGTATAAAAATTTGAAATAGAGGAAGTCATTTGATAGTATCATTTAGTTGAGAAGAACCGTTTACTTAATGTTGCTATACATTAGATTCAAGTTAGAGTTAAAATGATAATTAAAGAATCTCTAAATCTTGAGAACTTTTTATCATGAACAGATTTAAGAAGAGTGGAATATATTGAGGATTTTCTTTTAAAACAAATATATAGAGGATTGAATTCCATTATTTTCTTCGTCTCAAATTATTTGTCGTGATTACTAAAAATAATTGTCTTAAATTATTTGTTGTTTTTGAAGTTCAAGGCATAATTAATTGTTTTTTCTCCATTTTACCCTTTGTCATTAATAAAGATGACACATAAATATAGTAAATATTTAATAGAGAGATTATAACTTAGACTTAAATAGGAGTAAAGTATATCAAATATCTCTTCTAATTAATATTTCTTAAGGAGAACCAAAAAAACGACAAATAATTTGAGTCGGGGGGAGTAATTTGGAATTGACATGTAAGGGGGCATTTAGTAGCCGGTTAAAGTTATGCATGTATTCATAATATAAATTCTAGTTATGAGAGAACGTATGTGTTATTTTATGCAGGATTTAGTTATTGATGTATTGATAATTCCATCTTTTATCTTGTATAAAATAAATGGTGCTTCGGAATTTTAAAAAGAAATTAATCTTATTTTTTTAAAATTATCCTTATTTACTGAATAAATTTTTTTTTAGGTATTAATTAAGAGTAAGTTAGTAAAAACACTCATAATTTTTTAAAAATGAGCAATTTATTAAAAAATGTGTATACTAAAAACACTCGTTATTACAGAAAAAACAGAGGAAGTATATATATTATTAGGTTGGTTTCTAAATCACAAACCAAACACAATATTAATTTTATACTACTATTGCCAATAAATAGTGCAATCTCAAACCACACAGTCACGCCATTTTTTTTTCCGCCGTAGCTTTTTACCTTTTCCAATGAGGACTTCCATGTTGAAATCTATTGTCCGCCGGAGCTCCGTTCCCGGCGTATCCTCTGTCTCCCGCCGTGGATTCGCATCGGGATCCGCACCGGAGAGGAAAGTCGCAGTTTTAGGAGCAGCCGGAGGGATCGGCCAGCCTTTATCACTTCTTATGAAGCTTAATCCTTTAGTATCCAGGCTTGCACTATACGATATCGCTGGAACTCCAGGTGTCGCCGCCGATGTTAGTCACATCAACACCAGATCTGAGGTAACATTCTACTCTTATCTCTCCCTTACGTTTTGTGCTTGAAATTCTCTATTTTTTCATATGCATGATAATGAGGATTTGACATTAATTAATTTGGTAGGTTGATTGGTTCTTTGAACATGAATTTTGGTGTATTGAATGTTGTGCTCGGATACGATTTAAGTTTCCTGTATTTATGTTAGTTAATTTCACTATTATGTTCAAGTTTTTGGCTCATTTCTAGGGTTTTACTTCATTCCACATGTTACTCCCTTATTCTAGTAGGTGTTTGGTCATAGAAACCAAGTACTTTTCACTTTATTTGGAATTTTCAAGTTGGTGTTGTGTTTTGTTATAGTAGTTGCAAGGAATATTTGGTTGTTTGAATGTACTGAAAGTGAAAACAGTGTTTTAGGTGTTTGTATTTGGAATTTTCATAGCCAAACGCTGAATTTCAAATAAAGTGAAAAAAAAATCGGGGAAAAAGTGGATAATTCTTATGGCCAAATATACGTAGATTCGTGAATATGTTATGCAAGTACAAGGCTTTGTGTTATATTAGTAATACTGAGTTTAATACAGAGATCCTTTTGCTTCAGTAATCTGTTATAATTTCAAGATGATTTGATCCCAATGTTGTTTGAGGTGTCCAATAGCTAACAATTAGATGCACATATACTTTGTGTGTCCTAAACCTATCTAGATAATGGTTGTGCCAGTTTGTGGTTCTCTTACCTGCAATTCGTATTTGTAAACATATTTGGTGGACTTTGCAGGTTGCGGGTTTTGCAGGAGAAGAGCAGCTAGGACAGGCTCTAGAAGGAGCTGACGTAGTTATCATTCCTGCTGGTGTGCCTCGAAAGCCTGGTATGACCCGGGATGATCTGTTCAACATTAATGCGGGTATTGTTAAATCTCTTTGCACGGCCATCGCTAAGTACTGCCCTCATGTGAGTAAGCTTGTGCAATTACCTCTGTATATTGGTTATATAACATTTCAGGTGTTCTCGAAAAAGTTACTGATTTCTTCTTTTTTCTGCTCCTTTCTCTGATAAACTTCAAGGCTCTTGTCAATATGATCAGCAACCCTGTGAATTCCACTGTCCCAATTGCTGCTGAGGTGTTTAAGAAGGCTGGAACTTATGATGAAAAGAGGCTCTTTGGAGTTACCACACTTGATGTGGTTAGGGCCAAGACTTTCTATGCTGGAAAAGCTAGAGCAAATGTTGCTGGTACGTTTCTTTGTCTACTTCCGGGTGTGAGTTGGTTTTGTTTCACTTTGTTTCGCTTTACATGAAACAATAAGTTCATTCAAACCTGTCTACTTTACTTACCTTTTGCTATGTTGTTCAGATGTCAATGTCCCAGTAGTTGGTGGTCATGCTGGCATAACTATCCTCCCATTATTTTCTCAAGTAATTTTTCTTGTCCCTTGTTGAATCTTTTTCTTTTTAGTATGTGTGTGTATTCATTCTTGATGTTGTAAGAGTCCAGTTGAACTCTTTTTAGTATGTATTATGTGTGTTATTAGGTGAATTTCCACCTTAAGGTGGTACTGAGTTTTGTTTCATCACTAACTTTTGGATATAGGCCACTCCAACAGCAAATCTATCAGATGAGGAAATTGAGGCACTCACTAAACGAACCCAAGATGGTGGCACAGAAGTTGTTGAGGCCAAGGCTGGAAAGGGTTCAGCCACCCTCTCAATGGCGTATGTTTCCACTTCATGCTTTTCTTGATTTATTTTAGCTTTTGAGATTTTTTGAAGGATATTCACTGTCATACCTGCTCAAGTTGTGCTGCTGTCCAGAATCAAAACTTAGGGATGTAGGGACAGTAGATGCTCTGCTAGTAATGCTATTTTTTAGATCCATCATATTTTCACAACACATGATGATACTACCTCCATAATTCAGACTTACTTTGCATGTTCCATCAGATAATCACATATGAAAATAGCACAAGTTGAACTTCCGCAATATAGTACTCTAGAGAACTCGCCCTTTTCAGAATATTAGTAGAACTGGAGAAGAGAGAAATAGAAAGATCAGAAACTTCGTTTGCTTTTACTGGCACAAGCCACTTCTATTATCGGCCTGTTTGATAAGTTTGATCCGAACAGTTAGTTTTACTTCTGCAGCTATGCAGGCGCTATTTTTGCTGATGCTTGCTTAAAGGGGTTGAATGGAGTTCCCGATGTTGTGGAGTGTTCTTTTGTGCAGTCCAATGTCACCGAGCTTCCCTTCTTTGCATCCAAGGTAATAATCCTTTCCCTATCCTACAAAGACACTCAAGGTCATATTTACTATAAACGTGTCTGGATGGAACTTGCCTTTCTGCTGGTTAATGACATTTTTGCTTTGAACATTCTGATTCATTTGGTCGATGCCCTCTAATATGTGGGTATCATAATTGCTTAATTGCGAGATAAAAATAATTTTGAAGTTCAAGTTTGGGTCCCGAAAACCGGAAGTATTCTTCTGTGTGTTTAATTTGTCTCTAACCATGTCTGAAACTGTCGAATAGTCTATTCTGGATGTTCAGAGATAGTTTTGACATCACAGAATCATTGTTTGATCTTGATTATGCATGTGGTCTGGAATACTAGATAGTTTTTCAACAGTGTATTTCAAATGTGTTGTGAACTACTTTGACATCCTAGGCTACTAGTTGTTCTGAGTCACGCACGCATCTGAATGTAGATTTAGTACTTTATGTTATCAACTGACTAATGGGCTTCACTGCAAATGGTTCCTTGGCCAAGTAAACTAATCACCATATGGTCATTCTTTTTGTTTTGCTTGCGTGATTTTTTCGCTCAGTCTGTACTTCTACATACCATACTCGCGATTTGATCTCTTGGTGATTTTCATGATTCTAAGTTGCTCACTGACTTTTACTCTTTCAGGTGAGACTTGGGAAAAATGGAGTGGAGGAAGTCCTAGGGTTGGGCCAACTTACAGACTACGAGAAGAAAGGACTTGAAGCTCTTAAGCCTGAGCTGCTCTCCTCCATTGAGAAGGGAATCAAGTTTGCCAATGCGAACTAAAAACAAAATCATGATCCAGTTTTCCAGGTTGACAGTTTTGGAACCTTTGCTAGTTTCTTGCAGCCAGAGGCGTAGATTTAGCCCTTATTCAAAAGTAACTGTAGATATACACAAACACTTCTAGAAAATAATTATCGGCGAACTTGTGATAATGCATTTGTCATAGTGTGGGATGTTATTCTCATGGAATTGTGGTTAGAAGCAGACAGTTGATGCGAGGTGAAGAATGTTCATGATCAAATTACTGTATTGTAATTTGTTTAGCCTTTTTGCTATTATTGTACTTCTGAATGCAATAGGAGAGGCTCAATCATGCATAATTTGGAACTCACCGGATTTCCAGTGTTACCTATTTACTAAGTTCTCCATTGTGATGTGCATAAACGCAGGGTTATTATGTAACTATGAACATAATAAAATACTTATAATGCCCTGCCGTGTCCTAAAAACACTATATGCGTTTTGCACTTCAATAGATCCTTGACACCTCTAAATAACCTCAGGCTCGGGGCTCTTTATAGTTTAGCTAGTGCATGAAAAAATAGTTTATCACAAACGAAAGGGGGGGGGGAGAGCCCTCGTCCAACATTAAATATACGACTCTCAAATCTAAACCGAGACAAGTCAAAAGAAATGCTGCCAAAGCTCCATTTTCATATATGTATCAACAACGCAAGCATATTAAACATGTACTCCGCTATATAAGCTTTAGATACAGCAGCTCAGATGTAATCAGGCGATAAAAGAAAACAAGGAATCAAGAAAACTTGAATAGGACCAACTTTGACGCAGAGATAAAGGCCAACTTCACAAGTACATAGCAAGATAACATCAAGAAAATGGCTTAAAATAAGTACAAGGCTTTTAAGAGCTTAAAATAAGTAAATACCATCAAGAAAAGTCACTTATCAATGCTGTCCATAACCTGCCAGATTATACCAGACAAAAATTGAGAAAATATGTACACCCGTACTGTCATTTCCATTTTCATTCCTGATGGTGTGATTATACAATGCAATAAATACTCCCAAAGCAAACAAACAATACACATCAGCCTATTATGATCTGTGTACACTCAGGTTACAGCTGCAGGGCCTTGCATGATCCTGCCAAATTCATGACAATGAGCACTGAAATGGATAGATTTTCAGCACCAGATTTTAATTCTAACTGGTTAAGCAATCTTGGCAACAAACAGGTGTTAAATATCTCACAGTGCCACCATAATCATCGTCTGTGCATAGCTTGACAAGCTATATGACGAGAAGAATGAGAGCCAATAGTTCATAAGCTCCCAAAATCTCTGAGGCAAGGCACTTTATGGCACATACTTGAAGTTCTTGAAAGAAACCATCATGCAATAGCCACAAGACATCTTTCAGATGAGTGTTTGAACAGGCATCGGCTCCTATGCATTGATAATCAAAACTTCCTGCAAAAGCTATAAAACAGACAAAGTTACACAACACTTTCTCATGATAGGCAAGAAACACCATGACAGTGCTAAAATAGAAGGCAAAGAATCTAGAATGTACAGAGCCTCAAACCAACAAAAATAAATCAAGAAATTGTCAATGAAGTAACACCGTAACAGTTCCTCGACTAACCTCTTTGTTACACAGAATTACCCCGTCCCAGTTTAGTGATAAATTCAAAGGCGAATGAAGCATTTCGAGCAAAAAAAGTAATAACTTCATCTTCCCCTTCTTTCCACTACCAAATGGTGTCCCTAAGTGCACAAGATAACCGGGGAACCACAATAACAGAGTGGATAGAAGATAGAACGGAAGGTTGCAAGGGTGCCTAGTTCTAGGGAGGGGAAACTTGCTGCACATACTGCCCTGGTGGGTAGAAAGGTACATAAGGAAACAAGAGGGCTAGGAAATGGGTGGATCTGCTGATGATCATATAACCTTTCTTTTTTGGATTAAGTGATATTTAGATAGCCATTTTCCCCGAAACTACTAAGAATATATTTTCTGCTTATTTCATCTGGCAGAAACACTAGTACTTTAAACATATTCTTTCTTTTTAATTTCAATAAGCAATGTCCTAACTGTATGCTAGTCATGGACAACTAACGAAAATAGTATAGGTACAGTATTTTTTCCTTCTTGTTCTTTTTTTTTTTCCAGGAGGATGGTCAGAGATCATCGAGGGGTTCTACGAAAAAATTCAAATCCATCGACTTCCCTTGCAGATTAAGCTGAACATACTGGAGTTCCAAAACCAAATATCTAGGTTGTGAATAGAAACACAAAGCAACATCTATTTTGTTAACGGCAAATCTGCGTGCATCTCGACTATTCCACTGGGTACCTGCCACCTCCCACCTGCTCAGGATCGAGTAATTCTGCCCAACAATGCTTAGGCAGATGGGAAAAAATCACTACGTGCGCTTTGCATCTACTAGGATTTGAACCATAGTCTCCCATGACTTTATTCCACTTTATGGATCACTAGGCCTCACCTTAGGTGCAATACAAAACAAAATTTTCTACACAAAAAAAAAGGTGTGAAATTCTCATTGACCTGGTAGGAATTATAAGGGAAGTTTATTCACATAATGCACTCTATCGTTTTCTGCCATAGTACTATGAGACTGCAAAAAAGAAATCCTGCAATTCTACTCCAATCCTCCTTTTCTTGATTATGATTTATTTATGTATTTTATATCTAGCAAGTCCTAGAAATGTAATTATCGCCATTTTTATACATTATTATCAATATAGCTTATTATGGAAGTATCTATGCAGCTCCTTCATAATGACAGCACATTCACTAAGTCACTGAAGCAACAGACAACCATGGTTATGGAAATGCCCTCCTTAAATGGCCAATCTACATGGTGGTTCTGTATGGATGCCAGAAAAGGCCCAACAAGTGAAAGTACCACGATGGAAAACAAGTGAAACCTTAGAAGTACGAGTTTTTCATGTAATAAAAGCATGATTTGCTGATTGCTTAAATTATATTAGAACAATCTACCCTTTCATAATTTCTTTTTTGGGATAACTAATTAGAACCAGTTCGGATTCATGCCGGGGCGCTCAACTACTGAAGACATTCATCTTGTAAGGAGACTGGTGGAGCAGTATAGGGAGAGGAAGAGGGACTTACACATGGTATTCATCGACCTAAAAAGGTTTATGACAGTTGCAAGGGAGGTCCTATGGAGATGCTTGGAGGCCAGAGGAGTATCTGTGGCGTACATTAGAGTGATCAAGGACATGTATGAGGGAGTCAAAACCAGGGTAAGGACAGTAGGAGACTCGGAGCACTTCCCAGTTGTGATGGGGTTGCATCAAGGATCAACTCTTAGTCCGTTTTTATTTGCCTGGTGATGGATGGATTGATGCGGCAAATTCGAGGTGAGGTGTCATGATGTAGGCTTTTTGCAGATGACATAGTACTGATCGATGAGACTTGCAGTAGAATTACCGCTAAGCTGGAGGGTTGGAGACAAACTCTGGAGTCTAAAGGGTTCAAGTTGAGTAGGACCAAGAGAGAGTACTTGAAGTGCAAGTTAAGTGACACACCACATGAGGCTGACGCGGAAGTGAGGCTTGGTACCCAGGCCATCAAGGATAAAAGTAGTTTCAAGTAAGGGTGGCCAGTGGGCCGGGACGGCCCGACCACGCCCCGACTCCGCTAAAAAAAAACGTTGGCGGGCCTCGAACTCGGGACAATGTCTCGTCCCTCGAGACCCGAGCCCGCCCCAGGCCCTCCCGCCCCGACCCCGCCCTTTGTCTCCCCTTTGCAAATATGACCGTTGCACCAACGACCAATTTAGATTTTGGCCGATGGCCAATTTAGGCCTCCCCCTCCCCCAACCCCTTAATATTTATTTTTAACCCATAAGTTATTATATTTACACTTTAACCCAATTTTTCAACTATAAATAACTCATTTTCTCTTCATCTTTCTCACAAATCTTCCTACAATCTCTAATCTCTCAATATATCTCTTTACAAGTCTACATTGTTTACTAAATATTCAATTTTATTTATTCATTTGGGAATTGAGACTGAAGTTGACAACTAGCTTGAGGATCTTCCATCAAGCAAAGTTTCAATTTTCAACCTCTCGATTACACGTCGACGTTACGTCGGCGTTTGGTACATTCGTTCCTTCATTAAATTATTATTGTCTGTTTATTTTATTTAACGCACTTAATTTTATTGTCTTTAATTATTTATTATCATAATTAAAATGGAAGGATTAAAAGGTATGTTTAAGGGTAAGGGTAAGGGTGCTTCTTCTAGTAGGGACAACCAGGGCAAGGGTGCTTCTTCTAGTAGGGGCAATCAGGGCAAGGGTGCTTCTTCTAGTAGGGGCAACCAGGGCAATGGTACTTCTTCTAGTCATCTTATTCCTACACAGGATGACTTTGTTGATACTCAACATTTTCCTGTAATACCATTAGATTTAGACCAGGAGCTATTTTCTGGAACTCAAGAAGACTTTAATTTAGACGATGATCTAGATGATACACCCACTAATGTTGATGACAACACACCCACTAGTGCACCTTCAACTGAAATACCTCATATTCCCCCTAGTATGAGACGAGGTCCAGCAAAACGACCATTAAAATCAGATGCATGGACATTTTTTGATAGAGATGTAGAGAATCAAGTAGCTATATGTAAAATTTGTAAAAATGTTTTAAAATTTAAAACTGGAAAAGGTCACGGTGGGATGGGGGGTTTAATTAGACACGTAGTAAGTGCTCATCCAGCTAGGTATCCCCAATACCAGGCTTCAAAATCGGGTGCGCAAACGCGCGCTCCATCGGGATCAAGGTTCACATACTGATACTGTCCCAAACCAAGTACATGGTCAAATTAACCCTATGACGGGGGAAATTGTAGGCTCTAAATACAATAAACATAGAGATAAGGAAGCAATATCAAAATTAGTTGCTGTGGAGGATTTGCCCTTTTCATTTCCTTCATCTCCCGGTTTTATTCATTACATTAGAGATATATATAATCCTGTTTTTAACGATTTTTCTAGATCAACTGTTAAGAGAGATGTATTTAAATTCGCGCATGAATATCAACAATATTTACGTTTTTCATTATATCATTTTAATGGCAAAGTATCTATCACGTCTGATATAGGTCGTAGTACTAACGACCATGATTATTTAACTGTAACTTGTCATTGGATAGATTATAAATGGTCTATGCAAAAACGTATTTTAGCGTATAGATATATAGATGATAGACACACTGATACTTTTATTGCAGATAATATTTATCAAGTGTGCCATTATTACGGAATAACCGATAAAATTATGACTATTACATTAGATATCGCTTCTAACAATTACGCAATTACAATTTTAAAAAATAGTTTTAACTCCATCTTTTCCAGATCATTTTCATATAAAATGCGCGTGCCATATATATAACTTAATTGTAAAGGATGGTCTATCACTTTTTGAAGACATTCTTAGTAAAATACAATTTGCTATAAACTTTATTTTTAAAAGTAATAAAGTACAACGTAGAAAAGAATATAAAAAAACTTGTCACGGTTGTGGACTACCTTATAGAAAAATTCCACAAGAAGTATCCACTAGGTGGAATTCTTTATACGAGCAACTACTTGTTGCTTATGACTATAGAATACCTATAACTTTATTTTTTAACTCTCATAATAAAAATCCAGCTGATATGATTTTAGATAGTAATTGGGTAAAAATTTTCGAACTTATTGTATTTTTAGAGAAATTTTTTCAAGCAACAAAAGAATTTTCCGGTATATATTATCCTACTATTTCAACTATGTTGTTTTATATAACTCTAATATTTTTATTACTTAGTGAATATATGGAAAAACCAAACTTATAAAGCGGCTATTAAAAAATGTTTGTCAAAATAAAAAAATATTTTATTCTTATTCCCACTATTTATATTATTGGTTCTGTATTAAATCCTACTATTAAAATAGACGGTACTAAATCACTAATTGAAACTATTTACGATTGTATAGAAGTACTACCACCTTCAAGTCCCAAAAATCTAAATCACCCACCACCTATTGAACAAAGTCAAACTAAAGAAGAAGTGTTGTCTAGCGTAGAACACCAATGCAAAAAAATATATAGATTTTATCAACAAGAAAATGCTAGTAACTTACCGGCTTCCATACCATCTTCTTCATCTTCAACACAACCTCACAAAAGACATGTTTCTGCGGCTAGTATTGAAAGCCTCAGAAATAGAATGTGCGGCCGTACCTCTACTACTAACCAAATTAGCGAATTGGATATTTTTATTTTGCAGGGTTCTGTACCGTATCAAGACGTTAACAATGAAGATGGACATGAAGACTTGCTGAAATACTGGAGGGGGAATGAGAAGACCTTTCCGACACTTTCATTAATGGCCCGAGATGTTTTGAACATTCAAGCGTCATCAACTGCGTCTGAAAGCGATTTTTCTGCCGACAGGAGACCACAGACACTCATTAGCCGGAGACAGCTTGGAAATTGCAGTATTATTCAGAGATTGGATACGAGCGGAGCGGAGAAGGTGCGGTCAACCGGAGATCAACGAAGAAAAAGATGAAAACTACAACGAAATCTTAACCGAAGGTAGTAGAAGCGACGTGGATCAATTTGACCAACAAATACCAATTCCAACCGAAGAACCACAGGAAATCATCAAGCAATTAAAACATGTTTTTTTGAGAATGTAATTTTTTTAATTGCAATTTTATTATGTAATTTGCAACTTTTGGACAACACCACAAAGTTGCAATTTAGATTTTAGACAATTGTAATTTTGTATTACAAAAAAATCATATGTCTATTAAATAATATAAGAGGCACAAAAACAACCTTGTGATGTTTTTATTACACTATCTTGTTTTGTTTATTGAATTTTTTTTATACATATGTTATTTAAAAAAAGAAAAAAGGAAAACCCGCCGGACCCCGCCCCGATACCGACGGGATCGGGACGGGACTGGAGCAAGTTCCGCCAGACCCGACCCCTTCTCCCGTCCCGCCCCGACCCCGCCAGACCCGAGCCCGGCCCACCGGCCAGCCCTAGTTTCAAGTAACTTGAGTCTATTATACAAGGCAACGGGAAGATTGACGATGATGTCACACATCGTATTGGTGCAGTATAGATGAATGAAGGCTCGTTTCTAGAGTGTTATGTGATAAGAAGGTGCCACCAAAACTTAAGAGCAAGTTCTATAAAGTGGTCGTTGGTCAGACCGACTATGTTGTATGGAGAAGAGTGTTGACCAGTTAAGATTTCCCACGTTCAAAAGATGAAAGTTGCGATGGATGTGTAAGCACACTAGGAGAGACAAGAATAGGAATGAGGCTATTCGGGACAAGGTGGGAGTGACCTCGGTGGAGGACAAATTGCGGGAAGCAAGACTGAGATGGTTTGGGCATGTGAAGAGGAGAGACACAGATGCCCCAGTGCGGAGGTGTGAGAGGTTGGCTATGGACGGTTTCAGAAGAGGTAGGGGTAGACCGAAGAAGTATTAGGGAGAGGTGATTAGACAGGACATGACGCAGTTACAGCTTACCGAGGACATGACCTTAGATAGGAGATTAAGGAAGACTCAAATTAGGGTACAAGGCTAGTAGGTGGTCTCGTTTATCCTTCCATATTAGTAGTCGCAGTATTGCTGTATAGTTTAGTGTGCTCTGATTTCTGCTACTATCTGGTATTTCTTGTACTTCGATTATCCTATTTTATTTGTGATAGCTACTGTCCCCTTTTCAAACTACTTTATCATGGCTTAGTCACTTTCGTTAATTCCATTTTCTTATTGCTTTGAACTTCATGTCCTTATCTGACATGGGGTAAGGTCTCCGTACACTCTACCCTCCCCAGACCCCACGTTGTGGGATTTCACTGGGTATGTTGTTGGGATAACTAACACTAGGTTTTTAACAAAATCGAACTGGAAACAGAATAGATAGATCATTTGCACTAGCTAAATCAGTCTTTACTCACATCAAGAGCTTATCATGTCCTAGGTGAATGTGCCGCCTCTGATCCAGATGCTGAAGAACTACCGCTATCAGAATCTGCAGATAGTATAGCAAATTAAATTAGAGATACACTGTGAAGAACTTGCTGAAAATCAGTCAAACATTGAACAACATTATGCATGTTGCGTTGAGACTTGCAGGAGAGTATCATAATTACCGCTAGAGGATGAGCCTGAATCACTACTGGAACTGCTTGAGCTGCTAGACCTACTTGCACTATCCACCGGTCTTCCACTTTCTGTAAGGGTAGCAGGAGTTGTATCCTTTTCACCTACTCATACACGACAGCAAGTACAATGAGTATTTTTCACCTAACACATGAATCTTGGAACCTATCCGAGAAAACAATTCCTCCGGTGAGACACTTACCAGTTCCATTTTCTTTCAGTGCATCAGCAACCACTGACGTAGGGTTCTACAATGTAATTTTCACACATTAAGCATCTTAACCAGACAAACACACAATGACTACTTGGGGGGGGGGGGGAAGCTCACCGCGATTCGAGCAGTCTGAGCAGCTCCTTCCCTGGCTCGAAGAGCAAGTTCAGCTTTTCTCTTGTACTTGCTAAAACTCTTTTTGAAATTTGTTACAAATCTATCAAGCTCCCAGAGTGTTTCTGCATCAACACTATCTATATCTACTTCAATCTCATCATTGTCTTGATTAAGTGTTGAGTTCCTCTTCTTAATGATCTGAACAATTGCATCAAGCTTTTCTGAAGGTAAACTCTGAAGATTTGTGCTAAGTTTCTGCTTTTCCTCATATGTCATGTCTCTCTTATTGGGATCTTTTGCCTTAGGTTTCTTAGGAATTGGGGTCCGAGCAACATGAACTATATTTGAAGTCCTCATCTTGGGATTAACCGGCCTAGTCATTGACTCAGATCTATCCAAAGTCTGCAGTTGACGAGCATGTGGAGCAAGATAACGAGAAGCCACTGGGGTGTGGAGAAAGGAAGGAGCAAAAGAGGTCCTTCTTGAGGTAGGAGTGGGAGTACCAGCATCATGATACGTTTGGTACCTCCAATCTGAATTATACTCGGCCTCTATAACTGCCCATCTCTCTTCGAAAATCTCTGATAAATGTTCGGCCATAACATGAACATCTTGCCCTTTAGGGTTATAAGTCATGGCATTATGAAAGACAAGTCTTACATCCTCTGCAAATTCCCTAGGAGACTTGTACCAATTCTGAGATAACCTAGTCTTAATTGTGCCCAAATCCATAGGATGCTTAATGATGTCATGATAATCATGCAGCCCAAGAGCTTTCACATTCACTGGTTCATTAAACACCCAGCCATGCTTCTGTTTCATTAATCTCTGAAGCAAGCTGCCACAATTCCTAAACACCTGAAGTCTATGCTTATCAAAGCCAAACCCATTCTCTGAATCGGCACTATGCTTCTTCCCAGGGCCATTAGGCTTCAGTCTTTTGTTGTTTTCAGGAGGCAGTCTATCCTTACCAAGGAGGAACTCCGAATTCCTGTAATACTGATTAGCCTTTGGGGTCCTCTTCTCCTTCTCCACAAAGTCATTGGAACCATTACTGTTTTCCACAATTAGAAAATCAGGTCTCTGGAATGGTCTTGATCCAATGTGCCCCGCAGAACGCACATCTGAGTTCATTCGCACTAAAGACCTATTCTTGATCACACCATTATCCATATACTGTGTATGACTGTAAGAGCTAATAGAACCACCAGGGACAGTAGTAATACTACCAGCATTAGTACTACCACCATTTATACTAGTAGTCCTATACGTTGTCAGCTGAAGCTGTTTAGCTTCAAGCTCCTTTACCAAGCTCCTAACGTGATCAAGCTCACTCTCTAGGCTCATACTAAGCTCTCTAATCTCATCCCTGGACCTCACTCCAGTTAAATTAATCCTAATTCTATCTTGAATTCTTGAAATAACCGGCTTAACATACCCATTCTCCACTTCAAGATTGCAACTTTCTGGTTCATCTCTATGATTCTGCATTTCGGGCTGGCTTCCGCTACTGCCACCACCACCACCACTACCTTCAGGTACATCTCTACAACATGAACCCTCGGCTGGTTCCCGCACTTCCCCACCTTTACACTCCACCAGTGGTCCAGCACCGCCACCTGTAGGTTCATCTCTACCATATGAATCTTCAGTTAATTCCCGCACTTCCCGACCGTTACTCACTGCCTCCTCCTCCTCCTCCTCCTCCTCATCATCATCATCATTCTCATGCTGTCTCTGCTGCTCTTCCGGAGATTTCGATTCCTCGGCGTCTAGGTTTCGCAAAGACGGCTGCGGCACATTATCATTCTCGTTCGTGTCCCTCCCTCTGTTGGAGGTAACCTCCGGAAAGGCGACGGTGGAGGTGGTGGCCGGAGTATCGTCGGTGTTAATATTCTCTAGGGTTTTACGGCGGCGCTTACGTGTATAAACCTTGTAATTATCGCCCCAACGTATCTTCTCTCTAGAATTCAAATCGTTTGCATTTGAATCCATACATACATGTAATCACGAAACTAAGCCCTAACCCTAAAAATTTCAATTAAATCAAAAAAATCGAAAATTTCGCCCTAAAACCCCATGGATTTGAAATGAAAATTGGAAACCCTAGATCGATCGATCGAATCGATAAGGTTGAAAAATCGAAGAAGTACGGAACTAGGGTTTTTCCGAATTAGGAAGACAAAAACAGAAATTACGAAAAGTTGGAAGGATCTATTGAGAAAATAAGAAAAAATTTAATTAAAACTTTTAGGATTTGTGAATTTGGGGGAGTGAGATTGGGAGATTTTATTTTTGAGCGATTGAGAGAGAAATTGTCTTCGGATCCGAACTCTACCCGCCTACTTTTCTTTTAGGGTGAAGGGACAAAAATATCCTGTCCTCCTTTATAAATTTGGATCAAAAATATCTCTCTACGTTGGGAAAAAAGGTTAAAAATACCCCCCTCTTAACAGAAATTTCTATATCACCCAAAATAATTCGATTTCATTTTTTTAGACCAGCTCCAAAATTTGAAAAAATATAATTTTTAAAACCTATTTTTTAAAATTAAATCTGAAAAATGTTTTTTTAACAATTTGGAAAAAATTCTTAAATCAGGAAAAAATGTTTTTTTTAAAATGTGGACAAAAAAAAACACTTTTGCGAATTTAATTTTTAAAAATGGATTTTAAAAAAATCATTTTCTACATTTTAGAGCGATTTTAAAAAATAAAATAAAATTATTTTGGGTGATTTGGGAATTTCGTTGAGATAGGTATTTTTAGCTCTTTTTCAAAGTAGAGGGGTATTGTTAGCTCTTTTTCAAAGTAGAGGGGTATTTTTAGTCATTTTCAAAAGTAGAGGGATATCTTTGACCCAAATTCGTAATGGAAAATATTTTTAACCCCTTTCTCAAAGTAGAGGATAGTTTTGACCATTTTCCCTTTCTTTTATGTACTCGTTCATACCAAAACACAATTACTGAAATTATTAATTACTAGTCTCGATTACAGTACAATAGCATTAGTCAAATAATTCTTTCGTTAAGGTTTTTAAATATTTTATAGATAATTTTAACTATATTTGTATATAAAATGTATCTTACCTAATTCATGGAATATGTAAATGTCTTCTATAATTGTAAAAAATACAATGTATTCATGGGTATATTCTCGGGAATTAAGTGTGTATCGTTTCTTGTGGAGTAAATCTCCATCTATTAATTTCTGAAATGAGATTATGTCTTCAATTCACATGACTCAATAAAGTTTCACGTGATTAGTCATTTAGTTTCTTACAAATTTTTTTTATTTACTAAAATACTCAAATAATCAAACGTTGAGCCAGTAATACATGTTAAGCAATTAAAAAAGTATATTATCTTTTAATAATGACAGAGTTTTGATATCAGATTTGGGATTTTGTTTAAGCAACTGAAGGAAACATAACATAATCCAATTTATTAGCATTAAAAATTTGTCTTTCAAAATCATTGCTGATAAAAGGGATTAGGCTTCCTCCCTAATTACAGCCTTAAAGGTAGACAAAAACATAAGAAAGGTCAAACCTATGGTATTAATAACTATTAATTTGAGACTTTTTTTTAAGTGGTGGGAGCAAACAAAGAATTAAAATTTAATTTACCAAAGTATGAGTTTTACCTTTAATCCTTATTACAGAAAAGATTAGAGTTTGTTATCTAAATAGAGACGGATAGATAGGAAAACTTTATTTACAGATAAATGACAGATCACATAAAATTTCATTGAGTCATTTAAATATCTACAATGGCCTTGGGTTAAAGATCTACCTTTTCAATAGCCTCCAAATAAATTTTCTGAATTATAAATATTGCACATCATATACCTTTACCTATAATTTATAAATTAGTTTTAGTAACCGCGCGATGTGTGATCGATCCATATCAAAAGAAACTAATCACAATAAATTGTACTCATATCTAATCTATAATATCACATCAATTTTAATTGTTTCAATATTTAAACTGACATTCTTCTAGAGATAATTTATTTTCTCGTCAATTTCAAATACTCATTTCTGAAACATAGATGAAAAGTTATTAAAGTTCTTTAACAAGATTTTAAGTTAGAAAACAAATGAAGTGTTGATAAAATATTATTTTTAATTACTTACCCACCACTCCAATCTATGTGTTAATATTTTTAAAAGAAAAGGTGATTATGATTAGAAACCCACTTTCTATAGAATTTTTTTGATCTTTATATACTAATATTTAAGTCTTTCAATTATTACTCTTATCTTTATATTGAAAATGAGCTTTTTATCTTTCAATTAAATAGAAATTAACTACACTCAATTTTAAATTTTAAATCACAAATCAAATTCGATATCACACTTGTATAAGACTAAAACTACACATAAATTATATATCTTTATCTCTAGAATATAATATCTTTCAATTTGTATTTTTTCATGTCCCCGTTTATCTTTATTATATTTTTCACTGCTTAATACTATTACATTGTTTATGTGACGTTTTATTAATTTGTCTGACTTATTATCTTTGTCCCTGCACTCATTTTAATATTGCAATATATATGTTTATATTTTTAAAAATAATTTTATTATATTATTCATGATCTTTAATTGTCTAAATGTATTAATTACTTACTTTATTTTAGTTTCGAATCCTAAATTCAACATATAAATATCTTGAAAGTATCCATGTCACCCTTTTTATACATTTTATTTTTCTTTTGTGCTACTTTAATTGGTTTTCTTTTTTATATATTATTAAAACCAAAAAGTATCATATTTAAAATTGTTATTTGAATTCGTATAAAGTACAAAAAAGTACTTTTACTGTCTTGTATAAAATTTGGCAATAATTTAATAATTATTATTTTGTATTATATTGCAATAAACAGTTAAGTTTCTTTATTTTTAATAGTGAATTATGAGTTTCAATTTTAATCATTAAAATATATTATATGAATTTTGACCCCTCAAAAAGATTTATATGTGAATGATAGATACATCGTTCTTAAAGGAAATACTATCGTTAAAAATATATGTTCATATGTGCAAGGCTCGTTTGGCGATAAACTTGCTCGTATGCATTATTTTTCTTTAAAATGGCAATCTCTCTTTTTTATATATATATATATATATATATATATATCATGTACATTCATAATATGTTTATACTCATTTCTTGCAACGATTAATTTGGTAAAACTCCTTCATATATTTCGATCCTTCATCGTACTTGTTCATTTTCCAAATATTCATTTCGCATTTGTGAGATATTTATATAAATCAAATCTATCGAAACTTCCTCATTTCTGGATTTATACTCGGTATGTTGTTGTTGCTGTAGATTTATCGAAACTTTAGATTACTTAGTTACATCTGTGACAAAAGACGAATGTAAAGTCAGTTGTAATTAACTACAAAATAATAGCAATAATAAAGTTAAAGTAAACATGAAAATATACCTTGAACATCATTGAGAGAAATTTGATGTGCATGCCCTATAATCCTTTTACCTATTGTAGAAATCCTGCATGACAAAAAAAAAACATAAATGAAGATATAAGCATATGAAAAGTTTAAATAATTAATTTATTTACGTGAACTATATAAGAATAACACAATATAGTCAAGACTTGGAATGATTAATATCATTCAAAGATCTGCAAGCATCTAGTGCATCTGCAGAATTTGAGGTTGAAGGAACTTCTACACGTGGCCTTTAAGTTCAATAGCAAACCAAAATTAAAAATTACTCCTGCTAACTCAAAACAGCAAAATAATTCTTTTAAACATAATTTTGTTTCACATTTCTACCCCACCTAACAAATCCGTCCAATATCAATTCAACTATTATTTCTAAGTAGACCTGCATGACAAATTGGAAAGAACATTAAGCTTTCTAATTAAGAATTAATGGAAAGAAATAATCCCTTGATTATTTTCATTAATGAATGAGTATATATACAATTTCCATAATATGAAAAATCCTATTCCTATTCTACTCCCAAAACCCTATTATATTTGTACAATAATTCTACAATTATGGTAAGTGTACAATGTGAAGTAACTACAACAATATACTGTCCATATTCCCGTGATATACACGGTCTCGGTTTCCTTATATACCGTGTATATCGATTCTATTTATCATACCCCCGCAGTCATAGCGGGTAGGGATGGCAGGTGGGTATAATTTTGCGGATTCCGCACCGCACCCCCCTTAGTTGGGGTGGGTATGTGTATAACTTTGACGGGTAATAGGCGGATATGGGTATTGAAAATATACCCGTCACGGGTAGGCGGGTAGGTGGTGGATTTGCAGTCATATCCGCCTACCCGCCCGCCTTATACCCGCCCCAAGCCCAAATATTAGCAGCCCATAAGTCGTGCCTTCAACCCATAAGTCACGACAAGTCTCTCATTCTCCAACAAAATTCAAAACCCTACGCCTCTTCAGTCCTTCACACTTTCACGCCTCCCTCTCTCTCGTTCCCCTTCACACCGTCTCTACTTACTCTCTCATTCTCGACGTCTCTGCCTTTTTCTTTAAAGGAAAAGACAAATTTTTTTCATGAACCACCTCGACGTCTCTGCCTTTTTCTTTAAAGGAGATGTTGATCGGGAAATATTGTTGTCTTTGCTTTGTGCTTTGAGGTTGTCTTGGTGAGGTCAATTTTTGTGCATTTGTTAAGTTTTACCTATTGGGTTTGTGGAGTTCAATTAAAAAAGTTGAAAAACTTTAGCTTATATAGCTGAAATAATATTTGGGTTTTGTCTACATTTGTAATATATAGTTATTTAGGTGGATAATTTTTGGGTTTTCTTGAAAATTTTATTTTCTTGATTCTTTGTTGTGCAAGGGGGAAGAGGTGAAAAAAATGGGTAATTCTGATGGTGAAAAAATCTGTAATTCTCCTCCCTCTCTCCCAAAGAAAATGAGACTGTGACAATATTGATTCTTGACTCAAAATTTTGGATAATTTTTGGAATTTGAATTTTTGGGATCATGTTAATCACTAATTGATAAAAAATGAATTGATTACAAAATATGGCAGGCGGGTACAGACGGTAACATGCGGGTATTGGCGGGTGACGGATATCCACTTAGGTGGTGGAGCGGGTGTGGATTTAGGAATATACCCGCCTAGGCGGGTATGGATGTGGAAAATTGTGCCTACCACGGGTGGCGGGTATAAAATTTTCTGACGGGTACGGGTGCGGGGGAGGGGGTACCCTCACCCGCCCCGCCCAATTGCCATCCCTAATAGCGAGCGGTCTTCGTACGTTGAGACTGTCCCTAAAATCGTCAAACAAAACCGAGGGAAGACCCTTAGTAAAGATGTCTACAATTTGATACCTGGAAGGGACATGACATACGCGTACTTATCCACGAGCTACCTTTTCGCGAACAAAGTGGATATCCATCTCGATGTGTTTAGTGTGTTGATGTTGAACCGGATTACCAGAAAGATAGATTGCACTAATATTATCACAATAAACCAAGGTAGCTTTCTGAATGGGAGAATGAAGTTTTAAGAGAAGATTACGTAACCAACAGGATTCAGAGACCACATTGGCTACCCCTCGATACGTGGCCTCAACACTAGAGCGTGATAATGTAGATTGTCGCTTCGCAGACCATGAGACCAAGTTATTACCAAGAAACATACAATAGCTAGACGTGGAACGTCTGGTATCTGGACAGTCACCCCAATCAGCATTTGTATATGAGATAATTATAGACGTCGAGGATGGATATAAATGTAAGCCATAGTCAAGTGTGTCCTAGATGTATCAGACAATGCGTTTGAGCGCATTCATCTGCTCAACCCTGGGATCATGCATAAACAAACACACCCGTTGTACGTCATACGTAATATTCGGTCGTGTGAACGTAAGATATTGAAGAGCCCTTGCAAGACTGCGATAGCGGGTCGGATCCTCGTAAGATGACCCAGCTGCAGCACCCACCTTGGGTTTAGTATCAACTGGAGTGGAAGTAGACTTGCACGAGGACATACCAACTTGCTTAATGATCTCAGTGGCATACTTTCGTTGTGATAAGAATAACCCACTTGCATGACGAGTGACAACAATCCCCAAAAAGTAACTTAAGGGCCCCAAGTCTTTCATAGCAAACTCAGAACTGAGCATTGTCATGATAGACTTGGGTAACATATCAGAAGAGGTAGTCAAGATAATATAATCCACATATAATAGAATATAAGCTAGTGAAGTACCACTACGATATATGAACAATGAATTATCAGCCCCGCTGTGAGAAAACCCAATAGATGAAACATAGTCTGCAAATCTCTTATACCAAGCCCGTGGGGGCCTGCTTAAGTCCATATAAGGACTTCTTCAATAAACAGACATGGTGAGGATATTTGGGATCTCTAAAATCCAAGGGCTGATTCATGTAAACGGTCTCCTTAAGATCATCATGTAAGAAAGCATTCTTCACATCTAACTGATGAATGGGCCATGCATTTGAAAGGGTCAGACTGAGAATAGTGAGAATGGTAGCCGGTTTGACCACCGGACTAAACGTCTCACCACAATCCACACCAATCTGCTGAGTCTTACCATCATCTATAAGACGAGCCTTATGCCTCGCAAAAGAACCATCTGAATTATCTTTATAAGTAAAAATTCACATAGACCGAATAATATTAACACCAGAAGGACGGGGCACCAACTCCCACATCTTATTATCAATAAGAGCATCATATTCGTCGTTCATGGCCAATTTCCAATTTGGGTCATTTAACGCAGACACTGGATTACGGGGTAGGGAGATTTAAGAACATTAGAATATAGATTAAAATATCTCTTTGATTTAAAAATATCCCGTTGACTACGAGTGACCGGTCTGTGACTCAGGGGAGAATTGAGTGGATTTTGGGAAACATTCGGATTGGTGACGGACGAGCCAGCAGGCAATGGGCCTGTTGGCCCAAAATCGAAATCGGGACTGACGTCGAAAACAATAGCTAGGGCAGAACTGGGTTGGATAAGCGGCCCAATTGCTGGACCCGTGATGGGAGAATACGACGGGACTAGAGGTCCAACAGGCAGTGGGCCCACTGGCGGATTTTGGGTGCGGGACATGTCTAATAAATGATGGATAATATACGGGGAGATCTCGTCATCAAAAAAATTATACGAACGAGGCCCGAGACTACTTACCTTAGCAAACTGAAATTGGTTTCATCAAAAAGAACATGGCGACTAATTATGATTTTATTAGACGATAAATTAAAATATTTGTAACCACGATGATTAGATGGATAACCCAAAAACACACAAGGGGTAGAATGGGCTTGAAGTTTGTTAATTGTAGTTGACGAAAAAAGGGATAACATAAGCATCCAAAGACTCTAAGATGTGAATATGACTGATTCTTATTATAGAGGACTTTAAGAGGTGAGGAATATGTCAATCCTTTGGTAGGAAGTATGTTAAGAAGATAAGTAGTCATTTGTAGAGCATGATGCCAAAATGAAGGAGGTGTGGAAATATGGACCAATAAAGTTCGGATAATATTATTAATCTTACGAATCTTTCGTTTGGCTTTCCCATTTTGTGAGGACGTATGAGGACAAGAGAAATAAAAAACTATGCCATTAGCATTACAAAAATTCCGAAACAACCCATTATCATATTCTTTGTCATTATCACATTGAATATTTTTTATGTTCCGTTTGAATTTAGTACGAATGAATGTTCTAAATTTTAAGGTGGAAAACTTGAGATTTTTTCGCTAACGGAAAGGTCCACAAAAAATTAGAATAATCATCCAAAAATAGAACATACTAACGATGGCCCACAGAACTGAGAACGGGAGAAGTCCATAAATCGCTATGAATAATATCAAAAGGCATCAATGTGTGAGAAGTAGAGGCTACAAATGGTAATCTAACATATTTTCCTAAAGGACATGAATGACAAATTGTAGTACTATGCGTACCCTTACAAGAAATAAAATTATTTTTATGTAAAGAAGAAACAATGGACGACCCAGGGTGACCCAAACGTGCATGCCACAAGGAAAGAGCTATAGCAGCAAAAGTAGATGGCAAGACTTGACTCGAGAGACTGGAAGCAGGCGTGAAAGGATAAATATCCCATCTACTATAACATCTCATGAGAGGTATCCTCGTCTTGAAATCCTTCACAGAAATTTCAAAAGGATCAAAATTAACAGAAAACCAATTATCAGTGGTGAATTTACGGACATACACCAAATTTTTAATTACGTTAGGGGCATGAATGGATTTTTTCAAGACAAGAGGTGGATGGGGAGGAGACAAAGTAGTATGACCGTAACCACGAATTGGAATTGAGTGGTCATTACCAATAATTATGCCACAATTTTTGCTCAAACTGGAATAAGACGAGAAAGTACCTTTGCCTGACGTCATGTGAGAAGTGACGCCGATGTCCATGTACCAATTTGGGTCTGGAGGATTTAATCCAAGCGTATGCATTGCGGCCTCAATATCCGTTAGAGTTGGTGTTGGGCCTACTGCCGAGAATGCCTACGTAGGCTGACGCCCAAGCAGGCCTCCTTGCTGCCCCGTCCCAACAGTGTTACTGAACCCTGAAGCTGAAGCTGGAAAATTGAGCCTGAAGGGCTGTTGGCCAGCCCACTGCCCGGGGTACGCAGATCAGGAAAAATAAAGGTTGTTGGGCCACTGCCCACTGGCCCAGCCACACTGTGAGGGGGCCCATGGTTGGGACCAGTGGGGCTGCGACCCACTGCCACCTTGCCGAGCACCGCCACCACTGTTCTGGCCACTCATACTACTGCCGGAACCACCATGATTGTCACCACGATTTTTGCCATTATTATTCTGATTTTTCTTGCCTCCGCCGTGAACACGATTTTGGCCCGAATTATCAACAAAACCTTGAGAATTAGCGAAGGACGTCATTATGACCACGAGACTAACGCCGATAATCGCCTTTTTGGCCAAACCGACTTCTTCTAACGTGAGCATTGAACGGCTTGATAAAAAGGTGAAAGTGGATTACTTTGACGGAGGAGAGTCCCCACGCCATTATAGGCCTCAGATAGGTCCGCAACCATTTGCAGAACAAGACGATTATTAGTAACAGGCGCTCCAACGTTACAGAGTTGGTTTGCCAATTTCTTAAGTCGTTTACAATAAGCTGAAACATTCAGAAAATCTTCCATGCGGACTTGGAAAAATTCCTGCTCAAGGGTGACAACGCGGGAATGTTGGTTATCTTGGAATATATCACGCAATCTATTCCATGTAGCCATAGCCGTAGTGTCCAGCTCAATAATCGTTTGTAAAAGATCGGTAGAAATAGTGGAATAAATCTACTGAAGGACAGTAGCATCAAGAGTAATCCATAACTGAGGATCCTCAGCGGGAGTAGGGGTAGCGGGATGAGTTATGTGATGGAGAACTTGATGGGAGATGACGTGAATTTTGAACAACTCCGCCCACGTCGGGTATTGGATATTTTCCATCTCAAGAACAATAAAGATGTGGTTCTTGATGTCGAAAACAGTAAGGGCCGGATGATACATGTTATTAGACATGACGAAAGAACAATATATGAGGAAGGGATTTGGAAAATATTTGGAAGAGAAGAGAAAAGACGGTCACTGAATCCGAGGTGGTGGATCGGACGTCACGTTGGCCGGGAGGAGCAGAAGCTGTGGGAGAATGAGGTATGAAAAACCTAGACTTCTGATACAATGAAAGAAATATTCCCTTGATTATTTTCATTAATGAATGAGTATATATACAATTTATAATTTCCATAATATGAAAAATCCTATTTCTATTCTACTTCCAAAACCCTATTCTATTTGTACAAAAATTCTACAATTATGGTAAGTGTACAATGTGAAGTAACTACAACAATATACTGCCCATATTCCCGTGATATACACGGTCTCAATTTCCTTATATGTCGTGTATATCGGTTCTATTTATCATTAATAAACTACACCACAATGAAAAAATTATAGATCTAAACTGTGAAAAAACATAAGTGCAATTATTAAAAAATATTGAAGCAACGTCAACCCAAAAATAGAAGCACATAAAGGAATTAATTAGGGGGAATAACTTTAGAGGAGGAGGATATGTAAAGCCACTTACATCCCAACTACATATGTTGCTCAAGGAAAGTGACTAAAAGCTTCAAATATCAAAGAAAACCATGGAGATAAATCGTGTACAGTGAGTTCGTAAACCTTTATGCTATTTATACATACATATGCATTAATGGAAACGTAGATTGAAATATAAGTGTTTTATCTCAGTTTAAATATATCTTTCAATTTAAACTCCAATTCAAATTTTCTATCCTAAGATAGCGGGAGCAATAAACTTTTAATTCAAATTCAAAAAAATATTTCTTTTGGACAATATATATACTCTTTTATAGATTCAAATTCAATTTCTTAATATTTGAATTCCATTTATAGATAATAGCTCGATTGGATTATAATATGATCGTATCACTTATAATAAGTAATTTCAGTGTGATAGCTTTCAATTTAAATTTTAAAATTTCAAAATAATTTCAAGTTGATTGAATAAAAGAACGTGACAGAATTTTTTGAGATAACATAGGATGCAAATTTGGATAGTTTGCAATTTAAATTTTAAACTTTATTTTCTAATATATCATTTCATAGATAAATAACCATAATTAAAAAATAGGTTTAAAAGAGTTTAAAAATAAGATAATAAATTTGGTTAAATTTAGTAGATAAATACGTTTAGAACTCATCGTTTCAGCTGTGAGTTATGTATATCCCTTACTATGAAATTCAAAAACATATTTATTATTTAATTTTTTTTTATAGTTCTCGATATATAGTACTTATGTCTTCTTAGTATTTGAAAAATAAACTTATCTTTGTTACTGATAATGATAAACTTAGGATAGTTTTTCTTCAGTAGTTCTTGTTGATTTATTATCACTTACACTGATCACTGGTCAATCTAAACGCAAGCACATACCAACAACATATGTATAAAGGTAAGCAATAAAGTAAAATATTTCAAGAGCTTCATGCATACTAAAAGAACAACTTCCTAGACGTTTTCCTATCACTAATTCAAACACTACAATATATAGTACTTTATATCATAAAAAATGAAGATATTCCAAGTTGTATTTTCTTACCATTAGGATGTCCATGCAAACTTTTCTACTGAGCCTTGTTGTGTATCAGAAAAATATTTTCAAGAAATCAAATTCATCTTTATTCACCAGATACTTCTTCAAATTTGTATACCTTCCAAAAGAATATATTACTCTTGAGTAGCTGCAAGCAAATCAAATGAATCAAAGCAAATGTCGAAATCAAGAATTCAAAAAAACAAATCTACTAAATTCAGACGAAAAGATGAAAGAACAAAACTGTAAAGAAAAAGACATTAAATTTGAAATAGATATCACTAATTTATTAACCTGCCACCAAAAACTATTAAAATCAAGCACATGCACTATAAAAAATTGATAATTTGCGAGGTTGAAAGTGTAATTCGTATATTCGTGGATGATTTTTACGATATATCATAGAGAACTAATGATAAACGTAGCTTTAAGAAATGAAACATACAATCATACGTATATTGATTTCGCTCTTTCCATAAATGATCTACAACGAAGGCAAAAACTTGATAGCAATAGTTCCATGACAGTGTTTTACTCTGAAAGTCGAAGTTGTATTGTATTATACAGAGCTACATTTTAAATATATAGTATTCTACTTAGTATTTAGTAATGATATCTTCATTTTAATTTGTTAGATAAAAGAAGACTCTATCATAATTCAATTTGAGCAACAATCGTGGTATTATTGTTGGTAATAACAACACAATTCCAATTTGAGGTTATGGACATAATACTTTGTCTCCCCCCACATCCACCTCTAGTTTTGAAAAATACTCTTCATTCCTCTAACTAATTAGGTTTGCAGATTATGTATCTACTATTGAGTTTTCTCACAGCCGGTCTGATCATTCTCTATTTATATATTATCGTGGAACTTCTCTGCCATACATTTTATTGTACGTAGATGATATTATATTGACTGCTTCATCTGATAATATGCGCAAGTCTATTATGTCACTTCTCAGTTCTGAATTTGCAATGAAAGACTTGGGACCCTTGAGTTATTTCTTGGGCATTGCTGTCACGCGTCATTCAGGTGGTCTATTTTTATCTCAAAGGAAGTGTGCTGCGGAGATTATTTAGAGAGATGGTATGTCATCTTGTAAGTCTACTTCCACTCCGGTTGATACCAAACCGAAGTTGAGTACTACGTCATGCACACCATACGAGGATCCCACCCATTATCGCAATTTTGCAGGGGGACTTCAGTATCTTACTTTCACAAGACATGATATTACTTATGCATGCATGTGTGTTTACTCATGCATGACCCATGGATTGAGCACATGCATGCGCTCAAATGCATTATACGGTACATCCAGGGCACACTTGATTATGGATTGCATTTATATACTTCTTCCGTCTCTACTCTAGTGTCATATACCGATGCTGATTGGGGTGGTTGTCCTGATACAAGGCGCTCGACATATGGTTATTGTATGTTTCTTGGAGATAACTTGGTCTTGTGGTCTGCGAAACGCCAGACTACATTATCGCGATCCAGTGCAGAGGCTGAGTATCGAGACGTGGCTAATGTGGTATCTGAATCATGTTGGCTGTGTAATCTTCTATTAGAATTACACTTTTCTATTCAGAAAGCTACCTTGGTCTATTGTGATAATGTTAGTGCAATCTATATTTCTGGCAATCCGGTCCAACATCAACGCACTAAACATATCAAGATGGATATTCACTTTGTTCGCGAAAAGGTAGCTCGTGGACAAGTACGCGTTTTACATCTGCCCTCCAGATACCAAATTGCTGACATCTTTACGAAGGGCCTTCCCTCAGTTGTATTTGAAGATTTTAGGCACAGTCTCAGCGTACTACGTCCGCTATGACTGCAGGGGTGTGATAGAATACCGTGTGTATATCACGGTTACTGAAAAGTTCTTTACCAAAATTAGAGTATTAAAGTAATGTTGTATAATTACCATAATTGTAGAATTCTTGTACAAGTAGAATTAGAATATTAGAAGTATAGTAGAAATAGGACTTTCCATATTTGGAGATTATAAATTGTATATATACCTATTCATTCAATAAGAATAATCAATGGATTAATTCTTTCCGTTTTTATGATTTAAAATTCAAATTTAAATACTTTAAATATATCGTATAGAATTGTATAAAATTAGAGAAGGTTTGAGTTGAATAAAAGATGTGATAAAATCAAATAAATATTAGAAGAAGACTTCATCAGCAATCCAAGTTCTCTTTACTTTTTTTTTAATAGGTATTCAAGATTAGGTTCAAATCTGTTTTATCTAACCAATTAATTCAAAACTATCATAGAAGAAATACGATCCTATTTCTAATTCAAAATATTTTACCACTTCATCGACTCTATTTCAAAAGCCACATCCTTATCTTTCGTTTAAATTTTCAGAAATGCTATATTTGTGCCACTCATTTCCAATTTAAAAACCACATCTTTATCTTTCATTTAAATTTTAATCAAATGTTACTACAATTCTTAATAACTTTGTCTTAAAATTGCCAAGTGACTTGTTATTAGCTTGCCACTTGACTTAACTACGTTGCTTGCACCTCTCCTATTTTATATATATAAACGTTGGTCTAACATGAACAAATTATCACAATTGTCAAAATATGCAACTCTTTAATTTGTACAAATAATAGGATTTCTGGATTCATATATCGTTCACAACATATACTCTTATAAATAATTGATTGCTCATTAAGTAGTTCCTCTAGGCCCAAGCTCAGGCAAGAAAAAAGATAACATACAGTATAAAGAAACTAAAAGAAAAGCAAGACCAGGGACTTCGCATTTCACAAGTATGTCAGTTCAAATATGCACTTCACTAGTAACACCGAAAGCATTGGTCATGGCGCTAGCCAAGCAGCAGTAATTCATCTAATTAGTGAAATTTTGATGTTGACAGTGTTTATAAAGAAGATCCTAAACCAGACTATGAAACCGACTTAGGTTAGGAATTTGGCTATCCGACGCCGGAGCCTATTCCGGTCGCCGGTGTCATGACCATTCATCCCAAAGTCTTTCATCACTACATGAGAATGAGAAGAACGAAATCAAAGAAGTCAAATGAGAGAGTAGGGATGCTACAGGCCCATTATAATACGGGCTTAGAATCGCCAACAGGGCCCAAAATCAACAATTGTCACCTAAGCCGCCAATCTAATAGGGGTTGTTTTATTCAAAGACAAATATGTAGATTAATAATGTAAAAATTAACAAGGTAAGAATTCATAATATTTAAATTAGTAATGCAGAATTTATTTTTTGTATATATTTGATTTACTGTGAAGATGCCATGTATAATTTAATGTGCACACTTTTCAAATAAAATAAATGTTTGTTTTGAAGGAGAAAAAGAATATAAATATCACACATACGTTATCCAGGGAGCTCTCTTTGGAGGCGAGGCCATCATAGCTCATTACTATTAAAATTATGGATTCAGATTTAATATTAACTAAAATTATAGTAGATTTCTGCATATATATCTATATGTTGTAGCGAAAGTTATGAACTCATATGAATCCGTGTCCGAGAGGCTACATCTGTCCCTGTTGTCTTAACCATTTATTATTGATTTTAAAACTCGTTGTTGTAGCTACAACAATAAGCAGGTCATGTAAAAGTCTATTCAGGTCTATTGTGTGTACGTCTCAAAGATAATGCCCAGTGACACTTCCAGTTAGGGTCAAGAGTGGCCAGTTCAATATATTTAAACTTGTATGTATACAAGTTAGTAAATCTTAAATAACCTCAGTGAAATTCATGATTTTGCCACTAATACGACAAAGATTTTTAATCTCTCAAAATTTAAATGATCAAATGCCATTATTTCTTTCATAACACCTCATGTTAATTCCTTCAGTGTCACATTCTATAGCTAAAATCTCAGTGAAATACATCAAAATCAAGTTTCTTGATCTGGAATTTATTGCATGGAGCAACATTAGCCAACATGACAGGGGAAAGGCAGGCACAATTTGCCATATACAAAATAAGTATATACAGATAACCTGAAATATAGAGCAATAACTTGTTATTATAACTGATTAAATTATACATATGGTGCCATCAAATACACACAAACATATGTCTTTATTAATTTAGGTGCAAGCACAATTTTATTGCTATTCGCATCCTATGGCATTGTAGGTGATTCAGAATGATGTTGAGCATCAGGTCCTTGTGGTGCCACCCTCATAATTCCTGCATTATCTAACATTGCCCTTCTTCTGTAATACTTCAATGTTGATTCATCGTATCCAAATTCGAGTAAACTTAGACGACGAGGCCTAACAATTGGCCTTTCTATGGCCTCACAACATCCCAAAATCATCAACGTCACAACCAACATACATAGTAACAATACAAGTTTTATGTTGATGCTAAATGTAGACATAATAGAGGACTATATGTATCAATGTTGCAACAGAATCTGAGAATAAAATTAAGAAAAGGTATTGAAGAGGAGTGGGTAACAAATGTAAGTGAGTATTCAGGCCCTTTTATACACTAACCAAACTAAAAATATTGGATAATGAGTTTAGACTTTAGAGTCAATAAATTGAGCAAGGACAATAAGTGTGACAAAACAAGTGGGAAGAAGATAATGGGACAAGGTTGTTTTTACTGTCCAAATTCTATATCACTGCCAATTCAAGGAAATTAAAGACCAGTATGTCTTTTTTTTTTTTTAAGTTAAGGAATTAATGTTCTAGCATTGTTAGATCAAGTTGGTGTTACTGTTTTCTTGTTCACAATTAGTCATTTTGTTGAACAATTGTCAGTACGGACACAGTTTTTAGTTAGTAATCTAGTCATCTTTTGTTCTTTTCTTCACCTACTAATTGTTAAGAAGATAGACAAGAAAAAGATGGACTAATAATTAATGGCGGAGGCAAATTTTTTATCAAATCAATTCAGTATTTATTACATATATATAAAAATAACTTTTGATCTTATACATATAATGTTATTTTTTGGTGAAGAGAGTTCCTATAATTATAGAAGCGAAACTAGAATTTGAGTTTTGGGTTCTACGTTCTAAAAAAGACGTTATCGAATTTTGGATAAATTATTTATACATATTAATTAAGTGAACTTTTATGTCAAAGCTAATGAATTGCTCCGATGTAACAGATAATGCTCTTCCACCCCTCTAGCTCCACCCTCCTGACAAGCACTCCCCATCCAGACATAAAATCGGTTATTCCCATTATGTCTATTTCTTCAATTGTCTAATTCATTTGACTTTTTATTCTTTTTGTCTATGTATTATTTAGTACTATGCGTCACTACTATTATTTTAGACATTTTCGCCTTGTCAATGTCTATGTGTCGTGCCCTGGATTAACTACTTTTTGGGCACACATTATAATTTATTCTTTGGGCGTGGCACGAAGTACCAAAGATAGAGAGAGATACATGAATATGAAAAAGAATTCATCTTTAAGGAGTCAAATGTTAATCGATTACTAATTACGTGGTAAAGAGAAATTTGTTATGTGTAAAGGAAAAAAGATAAGCAAGAAAGACACTACGGTTGATAAGTAGTGAAATTGAAATGTCGGCTAAATGTTCGGTACTGATTCTGAAAAGTCTACGTAATAAAAAGATGTCATTGGTTGATCCACATGACATTATGGCACTGAAATAGTGATAAAACCATTCAAATCAAGAGAAGTTGTTGGCATTTCTGATTTGATAACCTAAGATGTCAAGCTCCAAATAGACTCTCGTGTGCATTATCCATAACCAAAAGTTTTAAGCTTTTTTTTTAGTAACAGTAGTGTCTTATCAGTTTAGGTATATTTTGACTATTTCATCGAACTAGTGCAGCATCGACTAATTAGAGCAAATGAATAGATGTCACCAAGGGGTTGTTTGGTTTGTGAGATAAGGAGTAAAATTCTTGAATTATATTCTTCGTATTTGGTTGAATTTTTTTAAATTAGTGTAAATAATTGATTTTGGGCCCAATTCAACTCCACCCAAGATCCATTATTTACAATTAGCAATTCTGAGATTATTTATACTACAATCTTTATATTATTTTATACCACCTTCAATGCGGAATAACCAAAAAGAAGATTTATTTTAAGTCTAGCCAACTTATGTGTATCTCAATTATTTTATTGAATTAGTATTTCCTATCAGTAAAATATTGAGTAATTTGTGTAAGATAATTGATTCGCAACCATAGCAGAGATTAAGACACAATTATGAACATAATCTTGAGATAGAATAAAGGTAGTGTACCGTTCATCTCTATTGATTCAGCAGCGGTATCAATCGACGGTTAAGCTTAAGACCAACTTTTACGATCTACTAGCTATCTCGATCGATGGGGCGTCAACCGCTATACCACGTATTTAAAAACAGAATATGGTAGGATTTTCTGATAACTAGAAAAAGAGGGGTTGACCTCTATTTATAGAGAATGCCTACTCATCACAGACCAATAGTTATTGGAGTCAGCTTATTCACACATAACAAATTAATATTAGGCCTTTTATTTATCCACTACTTAGACCACATCATATCCTTTCAGGCTATATAACCAATTAACACTAGTCCAAATTTCAACAGTCTCTCACTGGAACGCCAATGTTAATTGAGGACGCGAAAACAATTTTATAAAATTTGAGGTTTTGAGAAAATCATTTTTGAAAAAGATTTGAAGACTCTAAAGTGGCCACAATACTCACATAACCAAGGATAGAATGATCCATTCAACAATCCATCCAGTCTCAATGGAGAATACTAACAACGAACCATAGCATACATCATACTGTTTGAAGGTATGAATTCTACCTATGATCACATATGCAAGAATTTTCATCAACATGGATTAAACATGTGTGCTAAGTATATTATCTTTATAATCAAGGTGAGCAAAGCCACATCTCTTAGAAAGACATATTTTTTCAAGTGACATAAAAACCACATCACCTCGGGAACCTCCAAGTGACACTATAATCATATCACCTCAGGAGATTTTTCTTGTGCCCTACCCAGGATAATCAAGGCAACAAGTAGCAAAACTAAAAAATACCATGAGTTTACACAATATCCAAGTGAAATAAATAAATAAAGTCAATAAGCATGATAAATATCAAACAACACAAGCTTGTATTTAAGGACAAGAAATAAAATTTATTGAAAGTCGTATCTCAGTCAGCAATTATAAAGCAACTCCCACTAACTAAACTACATCAAAAGACTCTAAGATACCCATATTTTGAGCATGTCCATTAAACATCACATGACTAAGACCTTTAGTCAAAGAAACAACCAACATAGATTATGTGTTTATATGCTTAATACATATATCACATCCCTTTACCATGTCTCTAACCTTAAGATACATAAGGTTAACATGCTTAGAGCCTCTTGTCCTCTTGTTATTCTTAAAGAAAGATATAGCGGAACTGTTATCACAAAAAATTGTCATCTCCATTGTCACTAAGAGTCTCGGACACATACATAATAAAATTATCAAAAATGACATATCTTCTTTCTCTGTGTGATCTACGGGGTGACTCAATATATTCATTATGCTCAAGAACTGCAGGAATTCCATTATTATTCCCGAAATTCTCCTTCTCGTGAATAGGTCGGTTTACCACATTTTCATGAACAATAGGTACATGAATACTGATTTCTTTTTCTTTCTACACAATTTTCTTACTACATGTACGATCACAATCACAAACAATATGTTCAAAAAAATTTGCATTAACGGACTCAACGATTCTTGTGCCACGCCTAGGACAGAAAAATCTAAAACCTTTAGAGTGATCAGGATAGCCTATGAAAATACAACTGATAGTTTTAGGATCAATCTTCTTTTTAATGGGTGTATAATACTAACTTTAGCCGGACATCCTCAAATATGAAAATGGTTCAAGCTAGATTTTTGAGTTGTCCAGAGTTCAAAAGGGGTTTTAGGGACATATTTTATAGGAACTCTATTTAGAATATAGGTAGTTATTTTCAAAACTTCAACCCAAGTCATGCAAGCTAATCCTTGATATCATACTTCTCACCATTTTCGATAAAGTACGATTTCGTCTTCAGCCAGACCATTCTGCTCAAGAGTACCTGGCATGGTGTGTTGTCCTATTATCCTACATTCTTGCAAGAATAAAAAAATATGCCCCATATATTGACCAGACTCATCATATTTTTCACAATATTCATCCCAACGGTCTGACCTCACTATCTTAATGGTCTTCCCAAGATATTTTACAACTTTAGTTTTATAAATTTTAAATTTATCAAGTGCTTCAGACTTCTCTTTTAAAATGTATGTATACAATATCTAGAGAAGTCATCAATAAAAGTAATATAATATTTGTGATTGGTCAAAATAGGTATATAAAGTCCACTAATATCAGTATAAATAATTTTCAAGAGTTTAGAGCTCACAGTAAAATCTTGTCTCTTAACCTTGGTCATTTTACCTTTGACACAGTCAACACAAGTTTCAAAGTATTTTAGATCAAGAACAGGTAAAATATTTTCCTTCACCAATCGCTCAATTCTTTCTTTAGAAATATGACCAAAACGACTATGCCATAACAGGTAAGGCGTTTTACTCATAGTATACCTTTTGTGGGCAGATGAATTTTTTTCACTCAACACATTTAAGCAATATAGACCATCGCTAAAAAAACCATCACCAACAATATGTGAATAATAAGAGATTTTAATAAAACCACCATTTACTTGAAATGCATAACCAGATTGGTCCAAAAGTGAAAGAAAACAAGTTTCTCTCTCATGAACGACACAAAAATAATATTTTCTAAACGAATACTAGAATTGTTTTTGAAAGATAAAATAGCAGTCTCTATAAACTCTACTTTCGTTTTGACTCCATTTCCCACAACTACACTGACTTCATCCTCTCTTGGTTCCCGCCTGCTTATCAAGTCTAACAAGTTATTGATTACATGAACAGTTGCACCACTATCCAACCACCAAGAATTTAAAGGAATAGCTACAAAACTAGTTTTAAAGCAGACAAAAGTCAAAATGTTACCTAATTTTCTTTTTTTTGAGGACATTCAGCTTTCTTATGATATACTTGTTTGCAATTTCAGCACTTGATTTATTTCTTAATCACATCTTGAGGTCCAATAGGATTATGAGATTGACCTTGGTTACCACCAGACTTATGACCACCCGAATGACGAGACTGACCATATTTCTTTTTAAAAAAAAATTTGGGTTCACCTTTTCTTTTATAAGAGATGGTAGTGGTAGGTTCAGCAGGTTCCGATTCACTCAATGCAAAATATAGACCCATCAAACCCAACTTTATTTCAACATCTTGCTTCCACCTCTTATAATTGCTACTAGTCAGAGTTTTAATGGAATTCAATTGAGTAATCATGTTGTTAACAGCTGTAGGCAAAAAACACAAAGGTTTGAGTAAAATTATGGGCATTAATATATAAATCTAAAGAGTCTAAGACATCTATTAGACTTCTCCTTTGGATAGAAGATGCAACTATCTCCTCTTTAATAACCAAGAAGTCAAAGACATTCATTGTATCCTCACCTTTGGGCAAGAGACACAAAATCTCCTTCTTAACTAATTCAAGAGTAGAAGGCATGCATTATGTTCTTCCTTTGGAATTGAGACATAAAACCTCCTCTTATAACATAATTTGTCCTTTTATTTTATATACATGAGAATCCAATACATTAACTTTCTTCCTTTGGGTGAAAAACACAATATCTCTTCTCATTAATTAATTTTACGTCACTAGTATCAAAGGTAAACCTCCAACACTAGCGGTACACTAATTAAAGACAATTTAAACATGGTTCATTGAGAATAAAATAATGACTCAAACAAATAGACTACATTGGTGGAAACTATTCGTTAATCATAACTTTCAATCCATATATGATATTCCTTCACGTGTACACAATTTTAAGAATTCCAAATAAATAGACCACTGTGGTGGAAACTACTTATTAATCATAAATTCTTATTTTAAATCATATTTTATATGTGTGAAATTAAAATAAGACCCATATGATTATACGCATGGATAGTAAATTCCATTCCCCGACCAAAATAGCGAAAACACTTATCTATTCAAAATTCATGAGTGTAATTCTTTCGGATGGGGCACAACCAAAAAGCTTAATAAAGGAACAACAGGAGAGGCAACATATCATATACTGTTGACAAGTAAACTTAAATTTAACAATAATGATGATTGCTCGTGAACGTCGTCCCACTTGCTTTCCTTCTTTACCTTATATTGCTCATGTTGATATACATGAAATTAAGCCATCGATGATCCAGCAAACAACAAGAATTCTCTAGTAAATAACGTGGCTCAATAAGCAATTATTTTAATTCTTGTTAACTAATCACATCCGCATTAATCTGCACCGCTATCGCAAAAGATTAACGGTGACCTGAAGCAACGAATAACCACGGTGGTGGTACAGATACAAATTGTAATCCAACTCAAGACAAGAACTGATCTTAACTCCTAACTATGGTGGCTCTGGTACAACTTTGAGATAATTTATATAAACATAATCTTGAGATAGAATAAAGGAAGCGCACCGTTCATCTCTATTGATTTAGCAGCGGTCGCAATCGTCGGTTAAGTCTAAGACCAACTTCCACATTCCACTAGCTATCTCGACCAACGGGGCGTCAAACACTATACCACATATTCAAGAACAGAAAATGCTAGGATTTTCTGATAACTAGGAAAAGGGGGGTTGGCCTCTATTTACCCATCACAGACCAGTAGTTATTGGGTCCAGCTTATCCACACATAACAATTTAATATTAGGTTTTTTGTTAATCCACCACTTGAACCACATCATATCTTTTCAGGCTATAACCAATTAACATTAGACCAAATTCCAACAATTCTATTCACCAAATCTTAAGTTAATGAGAAAATATCCCTTACTATATTAGTTTTTTTTAAATCTACACGAGGATTTGAACCATGACCAAATAAAACTCTCATGCATCATCCATGACCAAAGTTCAATGATCTTTTTTCTATTTCTTTAATAATAGTAGTGTTTGGGTTAATTTTGGTGCATTTTAATAATTTAATTGGACAACTGGTACCTTCTAGGCTTCTACTGATACATATAAAAAGAACAGTCCGATGCACAAGGGTCTATTATTTAAATAAATGAGAAAAGATTACCTGGATTAATATTTTCTGTTTCCCTTTGGATTTGACCATGACCAAAAGTTTAAAGATTATATAAATTAAGCTAATGGATGAAGCTATAATATATGTTCCCGTTCTTCTCTTTTCGGGTTATATTTTTTTATTCTTGTTCATCAAATCACGTATCTTTAATAATTTGAATGGTCTGAAAGTAAATATATATCCTGTATTTGGTAGTTAGTAGTAAAGATGTCAAGAGTTGAGCTTGAATTTTCTACCTATAGTTTGGTAATACTTGAGATTGACCAAAAAATCACTTTCTATTAGATTGCGTTGATGAGAAAATATTATTCAATTTTAGATTGAAGTTGCAGTCTAATCGTTACAGCAGCTCTACCTTACTCTACTTGAGTGCAGGGTTCAATTTTTAGTAAAAATAAAATAAAATAAAATAAAAAATAAAAAATAAATAAAAAGAAGAAGTTTGATGATGTGCTCACTATTTAGGGAAATTGGTAAATTAACTAAAAAAGAAGTTTGATGAAAGAGTAATGGACTTATGGAAATAAACCAGAGCTTGATCCAACAAATACGGGCCAGGCCCAATATTGTTTTTCTGTCTTCCAACTCTGGGGAAGAAGCAAAAAGTTAAAATATGTAGTCCAATCCGCTCATTTGACACATCTAGGTGCAGTTAGAGCGGATGCTTCTAAAATAGAAACAATCACAAAGGACCCTAACCATTGAATCATTAATGGAATCGGGAATTTTAAATAGTGGATTCAAAAAATGTCATACCTAAATTCCAATTCCGTAGAAATATATCACGATCTCTTGTAAAAAGAAAAAGATTTGCTTAGACAAAAAAGAAAAGTGATTGAATATCTATCTAAGACAACTTAAAGTTACAACTAATAAGAAGTCTAATAAATCTAAAAAGGGATAAAAAACAATCACAAATTATTTATTTTTCGATACCTCGTTATAACTTCTATCCATATATGCTATTATCATCAAATCATACTTTATCTGATTGTATTTTGTTGGAATTGAGATAATATTTCAGAGAAATTTGACTTTAATTTTTATATATGAAGTAGCTCAATTAGCACTAATTTGAAGTGAACAAGCACTAATTAGTTATCAACCTTTAGAAGTAATTCATTAAATTGGTTAAATAGAAATTATATTTTTGGAGTCGCATCAACTACTATACTTAAGGATTCCCTTAGGTTAAAGAAATTCAACAGTTCATGAAGGAACTACAATCGAATCCCTTCGGACCATGTTGCTCCACCCCTGACTCTAAGTGTCGCTACTTACAAAACAATTGTAATTAAATGTGTTACAAAACAATTGTAATTAAATGTGTTTTGTATGATGAAAAATGTTCCGTGGAAAATATTGTTTTTGGAAAATAAGTGATTTTTAATCTATTTTTTTTATATTTCATAAATAGGCAAAAAAATATAATATCAAAGAATATTTATTTGGAATTTAATAAAATATTTGTGAGCGGGAGTGGAGATTAGGGGTTGAGGATATTGAGGGCATGAAGGAGAAAATGAGCTTATAATGTTATTTTCGGAATTTGTTTTCCTATTTCAATCCTATTAGGAAAATCATTTTTCTAATTTTTAAATAATTTTTTTTAAAAAAATTAAAATATTTTGATCAACGAAACAGGAAAAATTAGAATCCATACCTCACTCAATATGTCATCTCTCACTCATTCTCACCCTCTATGGACTATACATGGGATAAGGTTTTCATTAGCTGTTCTGCAATACTTCTTCGCTGGACAGGCTAAATGCCACCTTTGATAGGTGGGGCTTTATTTTTATTTATGTATTTCTCTAAGTTCCTTTTTCCAACTTCTCTCCAATAAAATAGAAAAAAAATGATGAAGATCGAAGAAGCTATTTTTATCTTTATTTATGCTAGATTTTGCTAAATCTTCTCTTTTTCCCATGCAAAACAAAACCTCTAAATTAAAAGAATTGAACAACACAAAGTGCTCCATAGAATCATTAGTAATAGTGACAAATTTTAAACAAGCAACTTGGTACTTAAATTTTATTAAAGTTCCGACCTTGTCATTCACAAATTAGAATGTCTCATAGAACATGTTTAACTACTTTTATTAATCTATAGATTCTAAGCTAATTGTATCCATCAATTACACATGAAATCACTCCATCAAATAACAAACAAGAGATAACTAAATTTGCATTTATTAAAAGACCACCACATTATGAAGAAATTGGTGGTGGTGGTGGGGGTTGGTAGCTTAGCTTTTCCTTAATCATTCTTCGTTCGAGTGGTTTCTAGGTTGCACTTGTTTTCCACTTGAGGCAATACTTATAAAGCAACCTTAAGTGCTTAACTGATATTAAGTTAAATATATCACGCACCCACTATATATTGTTAGTATAAGACAGATCTGCCTCAAGAAAAATGCTAGAAATGTTGATAATTTAAATTCATATACGGATTTGGGGTTTTTTTCAGTATTACGTAAGGAAAATATTTTACACCAATTGACAAAAATAAAAAAAAGATTTGAATTTAAGATTTAAGATATATGCTCCCTAACCTAAAGTGGCATCGGTGGATTTGGGCCATAGGGAACCTAGTCATTTTGTCGCCGCAAGGCTGTGCTAATTATACACAACTAACTCGAATATTCCTGATTCTGGAAGGCACATGAGTTTAAACGCTATGTGTGTGTTTGTACGCGCGTATGTAGAAGTCATTTTTCTTAGAAGTACATCAACTCTTACTCCACGTTACTTGACCCTTATGCTTTCCTGATCCCTATAGAAATAAAGAGCTATATTATAATCCTAGGTTGTAGTATATCCGGTAGCTACGATTTTGCAGATTTAAATCGTGAATAACTTATTCATGCTTCAAGGGTTGACATTATTAGTGGGTATTGGCAAATAAAAAAGCGATGTCCACAAACCTAATAATTGATTACTCTGGACTGATTTCGATGTAAAATGGAGTTGAAGTCCTAGGGTAAGCAACTTCATATGCCATTCGGATATCAGCAGTTTTTGTTATCCTGACTCCGTTCGGCCTATCCCCGCTCTAATAAAACTACACCCCACAAAATTCTGGCACCGCAATGTGCAATTCGCAGCAATATTGACTTTCATATTACCTATGCTATAGTTAGAGACAAGTTACTCTGCTAATTGAGTAATTTCATTAACCTAATTAATTATTCAAGAATATTCCTTAAAATATTTTTGAATTTATTGTACTTAATTGTAGTATAATGATTATTTTACGTTATTGTACCACACTTCCTTCACACTTGTTTGTTAAGGGATGCTTTGGTCAACGTCACTATAAGGAATGATCAATATTTTTTCATGGATAACTTATGGTAAAAATTTACTTGCATTGGGTGTTTACACCCAATATAATTAAGTTAACCATAGAAGATAAATTAAAATTTATTAATCAGGAGTCTTATCTTAAATACAGAAAATTTAAAAAGGCAGTAAATACTAATTAATGTAAAAGGAAGTAAATCTATACTAGCTAACTAACTGTAGACTTAGGGTTGCCGTCAATTCTTTCTTTAAATTCCTGCTCATCTTCTCCTTCTTGGTTGTGATTTAACTAACGGTAGACTTACTTGTCAAATTGTATAATTACATCAAATTACACTCAATTTCAATTACATTGGTAGCTTTTCAAACAGACCCTAAAGCTTCTATTTATTATTTGGTAGTATGCTATTGGTACTAAACCTACCAATTTTGTGTTTTTTCTTTGTTCGCATGCTTGATCAGTGTTAAAGATCTCATGTAGATTAATAAGACTTATATTTACCTTCTTTTACAGATTATGTATTTATGCAAAAGACTTTACTATTGGTGTCAGTTTAGATTTTTTAGTTGAGTTGGTTATGTACGAGGATAAAATGCACTCCAAAAAATATTAGTTAAGATAGTAGAAGGATTTTTTGGTAAAATTGGCAAGCACTATGTTACTGTTAAGAGCTGAGATTTGCAAAGTTATTAAGTTCTTTAAATATTATTTGTTATATTTAAGATATGTGCAAAATATATGATAGTTAACTATGATTAAGTATTAGTAATTGTACTTAAAGAAAGTGATACATGTCATTAGTTTATTCTAACATTGGACCGAAAGATGGGGTGGCACTAAGGTTGACCAAATTATTTTAAAATTAACACTTTTTTTGGTTTATTGAGTCATTTTCGTTAGGGATACAATGTATGTTTGTTTGTTAAAACTAGTGTAATCTTTCAGTATTTAAATTTATTTACGTATAACATTTACAGAAAACATACAAAACTTCACAAGTATTATAATTCATAAACATCCATAATCGTTCAAAAAATTCCTTATACAACAATTGTTTCTCTTTCCGTTTTAGCATTTTTGATTGATAATTTCGAATAGTCGGTCTTGCAAATGATTGAATACACCGACCACTAAAGTAATAAAAAATATACTTTGTACTAATCAATGAAATCCATTAACCTTTTGATAAAGCAATGAGTTTTTATCCATCTAACTAATTAATAAATGGACTATATAAAGGAAACTGATTTAAGAAACTAAAGGGAACTTAAAGTAAAAAAGTCTGGTAAGAATGAAAATGATGGTTAGAAATTATTAATAGATGAAAGTTTATTACTGGATATATCAAACTAGGTTTGGTCAGGCTAGCATAAAAAGGGAAATATTTAGCACTAGCCAGAAAAGGCCAATCTATCTAAAGTTCTATTTGTTTTTACTGATATATATGTTGTGTTGGTTTACAAAGAATGCAGGAAACGAAAATTACAAGTAACTGTTAATATAGGAATTGAAATTACAATTCAACTAGAAAACTGAAAATTACAAAGATGTTGAACAAGAAAACTGGAAAGTGATTTTTATTGCTGAGTCGAGTGTGGCACTCTGTCCTTAAGACAATATTGCTCTGTATGTATCATTTATACGTCCTGGACAATTAGTCTCCCAAGATAAAACAGCAATGGAACAATTGAGCAAAGGAAACTCAAGAGCTACCGTGAAGAATATTGAGTAACGAAATGATGCTTGAAAGTTGTAGGAAGAAACTATTTTCTGCTTGTGTATTTTCGTGTAGTGTAAGTGTTTCTCAACAATGGTGCAAGGGGTGTTTATATAGGTGAAGGAGGGGCTGTTTGACTGCCACCATAACAACCATTATTGGCCAAATAATGACCATTATGGAGGTAGTAAAGCCACCAAATAAATGGTGAGAAAGACCAACAGATTGGCCATTATAGGAGGAGTAATTCAGCCAAAATAAATGGCTGAATTGAGTGCTTGACGTTTCTGTTCTGACTGCCCAAATTTTGACTTTCTGGAAACTTCAGGGACCAAAATGTACATCGTGAAACTTCAGGGACCAAATTGTACATCTGAAAGAATTCTGGTCCAAACTGTACATCTGAAACTTCTGGGATCAAACTGTACTTCTGGCAAAGTTCTCGGGCCCAAAAATATAATATCAGAAAACCCACAGCCCATGACCCACGACCCGTGAACCCGGAACCCGGAACCGGACCGGACGGGCGAGCGGTGGCGGCGCGCGTGTGGGCTTTCCTTGAACCGAATTACATCTAGGTCCTCCCTCCTTTAAACTCATGGATACCCATTAGGGTCCCAAACCCCAAACCAATTTCGAGTCTTATATACACAACAATTCTTTCTTCCTCTACCGATGAGGGAGAATTGATCACACACCACACTTTTCCATGAGTCAAACACCTTACTTCGTGAACCAATATCTCTTTCATTTCTCAATGAAATTTGACGATTCTTGGCCCTACGGTTATCTACGTACTTAGTAGATCATGCATATGTGAAGAACCGGATTCTCCAATATACGTAACACTAGTGTTTAAGCCGTTAAAGTTGGTCTGTCGCAACTCCCGCCAAAGGCTAATTTCCAATAATCCCCTCTTGAAAGAGATTTTGGCGCACTCACATGGTGTCTTTTCATTTACAGCAATATTTCAGCGGACCGATGTTGCATAAGGAGAGGTAGCTTCAGCTTTGAACCTTCCATAGTTGAATACCATCGGACTTACTTCAAGCGGTGAACGTTATGTCTTGAACCGTCAGTGTTTAGTGTAAGCCAAGTCAATGGTACCAACACAACAAATTCCCTTACTCTCTTCTTCGTAATATTTTGTCCGTTTTGGCCATGGACAACGTCTTGAATTCTTAAGTGCGTTCATTTGAGGCGGCCCGTCCTCGCACTTAAATAGGTGGTCTCCTACAAGGTATCCTGCTATACCCCACTTCACAAGTGTTAGGAACCATTAAAAGTTTTCCAAAACCTAACCTCAACTGTTGAGGATCATTACAGGTTTTGAAAACTTAACCTTTACCCATACTGCATATAACACTTAACGTCTATCGCGAGAACGGCTTTGAATTTGGTGTTTCTTTTCAGAAATCACTATCCGAAGTGCTCATGCTTCCACTGAAGCGATCAACTGAACCTTTACAACTTAGTTTTCCCATTGAACCAAATTACTGGGATCTCCAGTTAGTAAGGTTGGGTTACCACTGTATTGGTCCTTATATTTTGGGTTTTAAGCCCATTCCCCTAGACAGGCAAGCCATCTGATCTTTGGGTAAGCCATTTGTCAATGGGTCTGCTATATTATCCTTTGACTTAATGTAATCAATGGATATTATACCCGTGGTGATCAGTTGCCTAACGGTCTTATGCCTCCATCGAATATGACGAGATTTGCCGTTGTACATAGCATTCCATGCCCTTTCTAGAGCCGATTGACTGTCGCAGTGGATTATTACCTAAGGTACAGGTTTGTTCCAACACGGAACATCCTCTAAGAAGTCATGAAGCCACTCAGCTTCTTCTCCTGCTTTGTCTAAAGCGATAAACTCCAATTCCATCGTGGATCGGGCGATGCAAGTTTGCTTAGAGGATTTCCAAGACACAGCCCCACCATCAATTGTAAATACATACCCACTGGTGGACTTGGTGTTCTCTATATCAGATATCCAGTTTGCATCACTGTACCCCTCTAGTACAGCTGGATATCTCGAATAGTATAACCCAAAATTTAACGTGTATTTCAGGTATTGTAATACCCGATTCAACGCCTTCCAGTGATTATCACTCGGATTACGGGTGAACCTAGCCAACTTATTGACTACGTAAGCAATATCAGGTCGGGTGCAGTTTGTTATATACATCAAACTACCGATCACCTGTGCATATCGCTCCTGGTATACAGGTGCACCAAGATTTTTATCAAGCTTTTGATTTGTATCCATTGGTGACGCTATCGGTGAACTGTCTAACATCTTGAACTTTCTCAAAATATCCTCGATGTAGTAAGACTGAGATAAGACCAGTCCGTCAGACGTCTTAGAGATTTTAATCCCTAGGATGACATCTGCGATATCCATATCCTTCATGTCGAAGCATTGTTTCAACATGTTCTTAGTCTCTAGGATTACCCTAGGACTGCTTCCTGTGATCAACATGTCGTCTACATACAGACATATCATAACAAATAAGTCAGAATTACCTTTCGTGTAAACACATTTATCACACTCATTAATGGCGAACCCCTTCGATAGTAGAGTACTATCAATTTTTTCATGCCATTGCTTCGGGGATTGTTTCAGCCCGTACAGAGATTTGACAAGCCGACAGACTTTATTCTCTTGCCCTTGAACCACATACCCCTCGGGTTGGTCCATATAAATTTCTTCTTCCAAATCACCATTTAGGAAGGCTGTCTTAACATCCATCTGGTGTATCTCAAGGTTACGCAAAGCTGCGATCGCAATGAATACTCGTATGGATGTCATCCGGGATACCGGAGAGTATGTGTCAAAGTAGTCAAAGCCTTCTGTCTGTCGATAGCCCTTGACTACCAACCTGGCCTTGTACTTGTCTATAGACCCATCTGTTTTGTATTTTCGTTTGAGTATCCATTTACAACCCAACGATTTATTTCCCGGAGGAAGATCAACCAACTCCCAAGTATGGTTATGCAGAATGGAGCCTATTTCACTCTCAATAGCTTCTTTCCAGAGCGGTGCTTCTGGAGTTGACAACGCCTTAGCAATTGTCCTTGGTTCATCATTAACCATATAAGCTACAAAGTCAGGACCGAAGGATTTATCCTTCCTGGCCCTTTTACTTCACCTTAGATCCATCTCTGAGTCTCCAAGTTACGAGAATGCGGAACACTAGATTAGGATGTTCAGCCACCTCGAGATTCGCTAGATCTGAACCATCTAGATCCGGGCAGTCAAGGACTCCCGGTTCTTGAGAGCTTTGTGCATAACTTCGTTTGCGAGAGGTTATGTCTTTTTCCTTTCTAGGAAAGGTATCTTCAAAGAATAAAGCATTCCTTGATTCCATAATTGTACCCTGGTGGATATCTGGAATATATGACTTTCTGGAAACTTCAGGGACCAAACTGTACATCTTGAAACTTCAGCCCACAGCCCGTGAACTCGTGAACCAGTGAACCCGGAACCGGACCGGACGGGCGGACGGCGGCGGCGCGCGTGTGGGCTTTCCTTGAACCGAAGCACATCTAGGTCCTCCCTCCTTTAAACACATGGGATACCCCTTGGGGTCCCAAACCCCAAACCAATTTCGAGTCTTATATACACAACAATTCTTTCTTCCTCTACCGATGAGGGAGAATTGATCACACACCACACTTTTTCATGCTTCAAACACCTTACTTCATGAACCAATAACTCTTTCATTTCTCAATGAAATTTGACGATTCTTGGCCCTACGGTTATCTACGTACTTAGTAGATCATGCATGTGTGAAGAACCGGATTCTCCAATATGCGTAACACTAGTGTTTAAGCCGTTAAAGTTGGTCGGTCGCAACTCCCGCCAAAGGCTAATTTCCAACATGTTGTGTATATTACATTTGAAATTTGGATTTGAACCTTGTTAGTTAGTCTGTTTTGTGAAATCTTAGAAGCATGCGATTTTGTGAATCTTTTACCTAAAAGTTGTTACCAATTGCAGGTATATATCCAAAAAAAAAATCTTATTGTCCAAGTGTGCAGTATTCTATGTGTAATTATATAATTGCTTACTTGTCGATATCTAATCAGGCCGACTAATTCTTTCAAACTAATGGATGAAATCAATTACCGTACACTTTCTCTCTACCTAGTAGTATCAATGAAAGAAAAAAAAATTACTAGCACTTCGTGTTTGTACCAAGTAAATAAATGTAAGGCAGAGTGTTATGTGTATATGTTTTAATCACTTAAGTGATATGTGTTATCGCTCTAGTTTTTTACTTTTGGAGTCAAGTTACTTGATTTAATGTAAAACTAGGTGCAAATAAGTATTTCTTCACTTTCTAATTCACTCATAAAGTGGATTATGAATAAAGTGAAATGTGGAGTGCTACTATATGAGTTTATTCTAAGAGTTCAACTAATATTCATGAACAATTTAAAGGACATTTACGGTAGTAAATTATCTTTACTTGTTGTATTAGATAGTTTATTTTAATATTATGCTTTATAATTTTAGTTGTTGAAGCAGGAGAAGCGCCACATATCGAAGAGTGCTTATCATGTAGTAATTGTATTATTATTAATAATAAGAATTTTACTTATAGATTTCGCCGGTTTTAAAAATATTGAATTTATCGAATTATACAAAAGAAATCTATAGGTAAAGGAAGTGAACATGGCCTAATGGCCTTAAGGGTGGGTCAGGTTTTCCTTCATACATATACCAAAGATAAATAATCAAACACCAATTTATAATATAGTCCAGACTTAGCTAAGCCTAGTATTATTCCAATTTCCAAGTAATTAATTGGAAAAGAAAAAGATGAACACACGAGAACATGACTAAGCCCTTCTCCCTAAATTAAACAGAGAAAAAGAAGTAGTGCAATAGCAGGGAAATAGAGAAGTCCGACCTACCCACCTACACGAGACGTTGACTACCACTTTGTTCGCCCTTCCCTGTCTCACTGAACCGCCTAACCCAAGTAGTTGTCGGCTGTTCGACAGCGAAAATGACCTTTCAGGACCTTATGGGGAAGTACTGGGAGTCGATTTTTTGAATAAGCTTTACTTATTTCATTAAGCCAATACTTCAGCTTCCCAACATCAAAGCTGCTAAAATCCAAACCTCCGTGACTTGGCACACCATATTCCTTTCAATCCATATGCCTATTAATTAGTCATTTACACTTCCCTTTGGGCAATGTGAGTCCTCAATAACGAATAATTATTTCATCGTAAGACATGCATACATGCTATTTGATAGAATATATCGTCTATATCCATATGATATATACGGTTTCGAATAGTCGTGTACCATAAATAGAAGTATTAAATTATGTTGTATAATTTTTATAATTGTAGAATTCTTGTACAAGTAGAACTAGGATTTAGAAGTTTAGTAGGAATATAATTTTTCATATTTGGAGATTGTAAAACTTGTATATATACCTATTCATTGAATAAGAATAATCAAATGATTAATTCTTTCATGGTATCAGAAGTTTAGGTCTAAACTAACTCCCTTCCCAATTTTCTTCTGCTACTCTCGGCTCAAATTCCAATAACCCTTCTCGGTTTCCGGCCGACTTCTTTCTCCTCCCTTCTCAAATTTTCTTCCAAATTCCTAATTCTCCTATTGTTCTTTCGTTATGTCTACGTCAAAGAACCTGTGTCATCCATCCCTTATAGTTTCCAACATCACGAACCACATCCCTATTGTTCTTGAGATGGAAAACGTCTAATACGCGACATGGGCGGAATTATTCAAAATTCACGCACGCTCGCGTCAAGTCCTCCATCACATAATTCCGTTGACACCTGGCACAGAGGAGGTGCCTAATCCCGAGGAAAATCTTACTTTACAGACGACACTTGATTCTACCGTTCTCCAATGGATTTATTCCACTATTTCTATCGATCTCCTACAAACGATCATTGAGCCCGACACTACGGTAATGGAAACTTGGAATAGGGTGCGTGATATATTCCAAGATAACAAGAATTCCCGTGTTGTCACCCTCGAGCAGGAATTTTCACATGTCCACATGGTAGATTTTCCTAACGTTTCGGCATATTGTAAAAGTCTGAAGGAATTGGCAGACCAACTCCGCAACGTTGGTGCGTCGGTTACCAATGATCGTCTAGTTCTCCAAATGATTGCAGGCTTGTATGGGGCCTATAACAGCATTGACACACTATTTCGTCAAAGTAACCCTCTACCACCCTTTTATCAGGTCCGTTCCATGCTCACGTGAAGAAGTCGGCTTAGCTAAAAAGGCAGCTACAGGTGCAAAATTTGTCGCCATGATGACCACGTCAGACGACCCTCACTCATACTCTGATAATTATGGTCGACACTGCAATAACGATGGTGGCAAAAAAGGTCAAAATCATAAAAATAATGGAAAAAACCGCAGTGGCAATCGCGGTGGTAAAGGAGATGGCCGAAATAATGGTGGCAGCGGCAGTGGGCCTCGGGGTAGTGGGCCGCAGGCCAACTGGTCCCATTTGTGGCCCCCTGGCCATGGAACTGGGCCAGTGCCATTGGCCCAACAATCCCTATTTTCCTCCCAGTCCTTACTCGGGTAACTGGACCCAGTTCCAGCAAAAGGCTAGACCCAGTTTCTTGGGTCCGAATACTGGCAACAGATTCACTTCTGGGTCGGGGTTGCATGCAGGTTTGCTTGGGCCTCGGCCTCCGCATGCGTTCAAGGTAGTGGGCCCCACATCAACTCCGACATATATTGAGGCTGCAATGCACACGCTTGGATTAAATTCTCTAGACGTGAATTGGTATATGGACACCGGAGCCACTTCTCACATGACGTCTGACCAATGTACTCTCTCATCTTATTTCAATTTGAGCAAAAATTGTGGTATTATTATTGGTAATGGAAATTCAATTTCAATTCGCGGTTATGGACATACAACTTTGTCTTCCCTACATCCACCTCTGGTTTTAAAAACTACCCTTCATGCCCCTAACTTAATTAAAATTTGGTGTATGTCCAAAAATACACCACTGATAATTGGGTTTCTGTTAATTTTGATCCCTTTGGGTTTTCAGTGAGGGATTTCAAAGACGGAGATACCTCTAATGAGATACAATAGTAGGGGAGAGCTTTATCCTATCACAAATACCATCACTTCCGCGAGTCAAGCCATGTCGTCTACTTTTGCCGCCATTGCTCCTTTCTTGTGGCATGCACGTTTGGGTCATCCGGGATCGTCTATTATTTCTTCTTTGCATAAAAATAATTTTATTTCTTGTAAGGGTACGCGTAGTACTCCACTTTGTCCTTCTTGTCTGTTAGGGAAACATGTTAGATTACTATTTGTAGCATCTACTTCTAGTACTTTGATGTCATTTGACATTATTCATAGTGATTTATGGACATCCCCATGTTAAGTTCTGTGGGCCATCGTTATTATATCCTATTTTTAGATGATTATTCTAATTTTTTGTGGACCTTTCGTTTATCGAAAAAGCCTCATGTGTTTTCCATATTCTTAAAATTTAGAGCATTCATCCGTACCCAATTCAAACGGAAAATTAAAAGTATTCAATGTGATAATGGCAAGGAATATGATAATGGGTTGTTTCGTGGATTTTGTGATTCTAATGGCATAGTTTTTCATTTTTCTTGTCCTCATACGTCCTCACAAAATGGGAAAGCCGAACGAAAAATTTATACCATTAATAATATTGTCCGAACTTTATTAGCTCATGCTTCTGTACTCCCTTCTTTTTGACATCATGCACTACAAATGGTCACTTACCTTCTTAACGTACTTTCTACCAAATGATTATCATCTAAATCTCCCCTTAAATTTTTCTATAATAAGGATCATTCGTATTCTCATCTTAGGGTCTTTGGGTGTTTATGATATCCACTTTTTCCGTTAACTACAATTAACAAACTTCAGACCCGTTCTACCGCTTGTGTGTTTTTGGGTTATCCGTCTAAGCATCGTGGTGACAAATGCTTTGATTTATCATCTAATAAAATCATAATTAGTCGCCATGTTATTTTTTATGAAACTCAATTTTCTTTTGCTAAAGTGAGAAGTCTCGTGCCGAGTTCGTATAATTTTTAGATGACGAGGTCTCACCATATATTGTCCACCATTTTTCTGACCTGTCCCGTGACCAAAATACGCCAGTAGGCCTACTGCCTGCTGGCCCACAGTCTACCGCAACCACTGTTCTGCCTAGTGGGCCGATGACACGGTCCAGTACTGATCTTGGTATTGTTCTCGTGTTTCAGCCCAATCCCGAGCCTCAAGCATCGCTCGAGCTTGTTGGGCCGGGGCCCACCGCCGCCTGGCGATCTCCCGTTCCACACCTTGCCCAAAATCCATCCAATTCCTCCTCTAGTCAAAGCCCGTTACTCGTAGTCAAAGGGGTATTTTTAAATTAAAACGACATGTTTCTTGGGGATAACTTGATCTCATGGTCTGCAAAATGACAAGCTATATTATCAAGATCTAGTGCAGAGGCCAAGTATCGAGGCGTGGCGAATGTGGTGTCAGAATCATGTTGGCTGCGTAATCTTTTGTTAGAACTACACTTTCCTATTCAGATAGCTACCTTGGTCTACTGTGATAATGTTAGTGCAGTTTATCTTTTTGGCAATCCGATCCAACATCAACGCACTAAATATATCGAGATGTATAGTTACTTTGTTCGCGAAAAGGTAGCTCGTGGACAAGTACGCGTCTTACATGTGCCCTCGCGATACCAAATTGCTGACATCTTTACGAAGGCCTTCCCTCGATTTTATTTGAAGATTTTAGGGACAGTCGCATTGTATGAAAATCGCCCGCTATGATTGCGGGGGTGTGATAGAATATACCGTGTATATCCCTATGATATACACGATTTCGACTAGTCTTGTACCATAAATAGAAGTATTAAATTATGTTGTATAATTACCATAATTGTTGAATTTTTGTACAAGTAGAACTTGGATATTAGAAGTTTAGTAGGAATATGATTTTTCATATTTGGAGATTGTAACTTGTATATATACCTATTCATTCAATAGGAATAATCAAGGGATTAATTCTTTCACTATTTTATTACGGGCTCAATTGTCTGCTTTCATTTATTAGTATTATGATCTAAAGGTGAGGTAATGCTGCGTACAATACACTCTTATGGTCCGATGCTTTCCCGGACTCCGCGCATAACAGGAGCTTAGTGCACCAAGTTGCCTTTTTTTATGATCCAAATTTATTGACTCCTCGATATTTAATCAACTCCTCTTTATTGATGACCAAATGCAAATATTTCTATAGAGGCAAAATATATATCCTATTAATCGAAATAAGCAAGAATACTTTTTGACGGAAGTACCAGTGAATTTCAATCGAGACACCTATGTAGCATGCACCGAATGTGGTCACATTTCACCCGGTGCTCTGGTCAATTTGAACTATATATGTAAGTGAAACATATGTTTGTAGAATTTCGTACTTTAAGTGTCATAAATTAAGTCTAAAGTTAGATTTACATCCATTAGTTTAAGGTTTTAAACCTGCATTTTACGTTCTCTGGACCACAATTTATGCAAATTATGATTATGACTTGTGGCTTAGGTTACAAAAACTCCAAAGGCGGCACAAAAGAATTACCGCACACATTTTACAATCCACAAAAAGTTCTATATAAAATACACGGCGGTCACTTGAGTACTAGGTTCTTTTTTATTTTCTTTTTTTTAATTTTTGGAGGAGAAGAGATCAAAATTGACTGACAAAGCCAAAAACATTAATGAGAGAGTTACCATTTTTTAGAACTCTCTGAAAATCCGCAGTCGCTATCCTTCGAGTCCGCATTAAGTAACCTGCTCACTGTGCAATAGCTCGCAAACCATATAGAAGATGAAAATTGCATTAGGCAAGCCCGATGCTATGAGCTCTGACTAAGAAGGCGGCTGAGGGAAATCAATACCAGGTCACATGCCCAATCAACTTAACCCTTACGGGTAGAGTTACTTTTCGACCGAAGACTTATTCAAAATTAAACTTGTTGATTCAAATAAATCCACAGTTAAGTCTACATCCACCTCGTATTTCGACTTAAACAAGTGTCGCCACTTTTTCATCTTTAGAAACTCAAAAATCTACTCCCATGTGCTTTTGTTTCATTGAAACACACTAATTCAATTAATTTCGATATGCGTTATAAAAAGTTTAATATAAGAAATTGAAACATTCCTTATTGGAGGAGACTTCATTCTCAGAAATTTCTTAATACGGTACTTATTTATATGATACCAGCCTACCAGCACATAGTCGACACTATTTAGTAGAAGAATATTTACGTTTATTTGGATGCACATTTAAATAGGATTAGAATTTGAAAGTGACACCTTGATTTCCAGTTTTCAGCATCACCACTTTGTCTTTATTAACTATTGACTCAAGGCTTTATTTGTCCGAGTTTGTGCATCGCCTAATCAAGTGTATTAGTTCTTCTTTAAGCACTTGTCTTATTTGACGCCGCCCTTCTATTTAAATATCATAAAATTAGTATTATTAAGTTCTATATAAACCCAACCATTCAAGCACTTAACCCTCCACATATTTCATGCAACTTTAGAGCACCTAATTAACTTAGTATAATTTTTTGTAGACGTCATTCTTCCGAAATCAAAAAATGGCTAGTTTTTATCTTGCTATCTTGTTTAGGCTCCGAAACTTGCCCTCTCGAGGCGTTTTCGGGGAAGAGGAGGGAGACGGTGATGGAGATTGCTCGAGAAATTATAAGAGAAAGATTGCTTAAAGCACATCCAATTAAGTATGATGTTAACCGGATTAGTCCTGGTGGACCTGATCCTAAACATCATTAGAGGTAGATGCAGATTTAAGATTTAAACTCGAGGAGTTCAAGTAACACTGAATTCATTGGTCCGGTTTTTCAAAGGAATTGCCCAGGAGATTTATGCGGAAGAAAAAGGCTCATAAAAAGGGGGGAAAAAGGGAGAGAATTAAAAATGAGTTATTTGAATGACCAATTGTGTTCCTCAACATTGGAAGTAGATACTTGCAACTCCCCTCATAAAAGTGATAGTTCTTGATGTATTGAGATTTAACGTATTAGATGCGGATAATAATTTTAAAAGCCCATGTCTTTACTTTTTTTAATTTAATGCATGAAAGTGCTTAGTATAATGTTTATGTTCATATCTTATGATGCATCTCCATATCTAAATAGAGTATATGTTTATGTTCCCACTTGGTTAATATGCATGGAAATTATATGTATAATTAAAGAGATATGGAGAGCAAGATAAACTTGTTATTTGCTATGATGAAAACATGTTGTATATGGTGGAGAACTGGAGATCATATGGATGGTTCATTTTCAATTAAGAACTTAATAGACATTGTTCATTCCAATATCCATCCAGTTACAGGAAAGAAACATCTGTCAGGAACTACTTTCTTTTTCTTCCTTTACAACCACATAAGTATATTGATAGAAGACGATATACACGGCCAAATCGTGTATATCAAAAGGCGGGTTTTGTATATTCTTTTATCATATTTGTAGAATTCTTGTACAAATGTAATTATGGTATATTAGAATTATAGTAGGAAAAGATGGAGTTATTTTCCATAGTTAGGAATTGTATATTTGTATATATACCTCTTCATTAATGAAAATAATCAAGGTTTATATTCTCATATATTTCAACTTCCAGATAATATATGAAGATATGATCACAAGCCAAGCAATAAATATGAGTTATTGTTAATTCTTCTTTCCTCAGAACAAATTAAAGCAAGTAAATGGTGATACGACATCTTAACTCATCAAAGTAAAATGCGATAAGCATCCACATGTTGCACTCGCTGATTTATCATTACAGGTATCGTCAATTTGTTCTCGTTCAAAATAAGCATTCTTCTTGTTAAAATCAAGCGCTTAATTACCATCGTGCCAAAAGCTATACCTAATAACAAGGACACAACCAAGCCCATCAAGCAAACGTCATGTTCGATCACGACTCTGACCCCGGGACATCCCTGGTCCATCACTTGGGCCTCGCCATAGGGCAGGAGTTTAGTGTTACACCAAAGTGCAAATACAATGTGTGACTTGATCGTAAATAACGACTCCAACTTGTGTCGGGCTAAGTGCAGAGGTAGTCCAGTCTGTAGCCAGGTGGATTAAGACAGATGACTATGAATTCACAATGTGCGCGATGATTATTCTTTTTTCGAACAAAATTGACTGTGTTACATATAGTTTTTTAGAAATATCTGAAACATAAAAAACAAGGAAAGGAATTTCTTGTCATGAGTTTTTTTTTAATTTGAAAGGAAAATGAATGCTAAACGAGTATGAGGAGCAATATCTGAAGTTATAGCAATCTCTGAAGTTATAGAAATAGCTGCAATCCGTAAGCTGAAAATACAAGGTCCCGTAGCTCAGTTGGTTAGAGCGTTGGTCTTATGAGCCGAAGGTCGCGGGTTCGAGCCCCGCCGGGACCATGTAGAAGTTATCTTTTTTTTCCTACACAAGTGGAATTTGAGGAGGTAGTGCATACGCACAGCTAGCTGTACATGTAGAATTCGATTTGAATAGTAGGGGTTCTTATTAACTCCATGTATTGGTTCTTCCCAATAACTTCCTTATTCAACACTAGATTTTGGTCTACATAATTGTTGGGCTAAAAGAGGGCCAAGGAATGTGTGTTTGGGTATGTGAAAGAAGAATTTTTTTCATGAAAAATGCTCTCCATGAAAATATTTTTTAGGGACGTAAGTGATTTCTTACTTATTTTCTGGTATTTGATAAGTAAGTGGACAAAAAAGTTAAATTTAAAGCTCTTCGACAATTGCAGTCAGCTGATAGTGCATCAAGCTGAATAAAATGCTTGTTGTAAAGAATTGAATGAATCCTCAACGGTCGTGGTACGATGAATACCATCCTTAATTAGAGTCTTATGCTTGGACTTTGAGAATGAAAAAAATCCTGTTAGAGAGTACTCCTCCTTTAATGAGCCTTAGGCAACACAAATCTATATTAGAGGGTCTCCAAAACATGGACCGGCATGAGTGATTAGTACTATCAAACAGGAGGATAAATGGAGCTAAATAAGCCGAAGTGTGGTAAAGGTAAGTAAATAATGCCCCCCCCCCCCCCCAAAAAAAAGATAAAAGGAAAACATGGGAGAACATCTCACTAAACAGTCTTTTATTAGGTGTACTGAGATTTGCAGGGCAGGGGACCATGGAATTAATTGCCGAGTGCCATACTTTGTTGTATCTGTGTCTGGTAGTTACTTACCATTATTCAGCTTCTGCTTCATCCTTAATAGCAACTTTATTGGTTCTCTTCACTATCTCATTTTTATGAAGCCTAGCTAGCCCCACTTAGTCCTTCTACCTTCCTACATTCATCTAGCATAACCTTTTTTCTTTACTTGCTGTGCAAGTCCTTTGACATGTTTATATTCCTCAAACTTCTCCTTTGTGTGCAAAACGAACCTTGTGACTTGGGCTCTATGGGCCTATGACTGTTTCTTTTTAATAACCGTGGTGTCCGGATCAGCTTGCCCACACTCCGACTACTTCAACGGGATAGTTGCTACCTCCCACCAAGCAACAGGCGTCAGGTAACTTTGTCTACCAAGGCTTAGACAGATGGGAAGAATCACCTAGTGTTTTTGTCTCCGTTGGATTTGAACATGACACGTCATGATTCTCCTCCCACTTCATTGAATATGACTATTGACACTAATCACACTTTGTTACCATAAATATGAATCACCTTTTGACGCCAACATAGGACAGCAAAGAATTCTCATTTCAGCTTGTTTCTGTTTTCATTTCCTTTCAACTAAAGAGAGTAACTTGGTTTCACAAAAAAGCAATCCTATGATAGGATTTCTATCTACGAAATTCTTGCCATTTCATTAACCTTATATTGGCTTAACTAATAAAAAGAATAAGAGCCTTCTGCTAACTAGAAAGAATTCAAAACATAAATTTAAAAGATTTAGCCATGACTTGCATGGCTGCCAAACCCTTCAATGTTAGGAAATTAGGTAGGTGAAGCTTTCAAGACTATATATTTAGTATCTGTAAAGGTAAGTCTTGCAATCTCATGATCTATACCATAAAAGCTAAAATGGCCAATATAGGTAACCAAAAGTCACTAAAAAGTAGTTTAAAGCTAAACCTAACACTCTAGATTAGCTATCTCAAACCCACCCTAATTACTCCTACTGTATATAGAAAATGACTTCCCTTTTTAATGCTCCCAAAAATCCTAGCAGTGACAGGGATGTTAAAAAGGCCATGAATTTCTTTCAATTCCTTTTGAGGGCTTGAGGAAGTTGTTGAAACATGAAGTGTTTTATCAGAAACTGGAAAAGCTACTATCAAACCAAAGAAAGATCTCTCTTTCACCTACATGAAAAATTGACCCTTTTATCTATCTAAACAGCGGAAAACAAATTCATTTCTTCCTTCCATTCACATTTTTAAAATTGGAAAAACAACAATCAACTCAAATCAATGTCACAGTAATCAGGGTAGCAAGGAATTAAAGAAACCTCCATCACATTCAGGAAATTGTTCAGGAAGTGGCATTCAAACTTTAAAATATTTAACAGAACATTACCAATTCTAGCTTGAAAGTCTCCAATTCATGAAATAAAAGCAAATAGCAAAAACGTAACACTCCTAAAGTAGCAGTTGAGCTAGACAGGCTCAATTACACACGAACGAAAAGCAAGAACATTGAATAACTAATAATTTTAGACCGGATCAAAGAACCTGAAACAACGATCAGGATTCTTTTCAACACGGTGCATATGCCATTGAATCAGACTCGATAGTGAACTCTCTTTCTCCAGCTCCAATTTCTCTAACAGCATCACTTATATAGCTTCCAATTTCATTCAAGTGGAGCATATCCCTGCAAATTGAACTCAAATGCAACAATGAACAACATTTCAAGAACATCATAGTTAAATAATTGACCAAACGTTAAAAGTGATTACCTGTTAGCGGTCAAGAAAGAGATGATTTTCAGAGCTAATTCAATGGCGAGAATCAGAGGAAGCAGAGGACGGCTTATCGGAAATGCCATCGTGCTCCTCTTCATCACCTTGGATACGAGCAGGAATACAAAACCCAGAGAATCCGAATCCACCTCCTACTTCAGAGGCAAATCCATAACCAGGAATTGTTGATGGATGATACACTGGTAAAACAGCCTGATGCTGCTGCTGATGATGACTTGGATCAGCTGATGATGGGTCCATCCATGCTCGAACCGAAGATGTGTTACTGGACTGAAGGGGTCCCCTCTGTGAAGAAGAAAAAAACTGATTTTGACCGCCGAATAACTGCTGCAACAGCCCCGGCCCTGGTGGCAGCGAATTAAACAAATACCCACCACCACCAGGTCCTGTTATTGTTTGTTCTTGTTGATGCATAGACCAATTTGGATCAAACCCTAGTTGACCTGGTGGTTGAACTTGCACTACTTGTTCTTGTTCCCTATGAAGCAAAATGGGATCTTGAAACTGTAAAGAAAGCCTCAAATCTTGATTTTGGCCATGGCTATTGGTTCTTGATAACAAATTAGGTTCTTGGAAGCTCATAGCTGTGGTTGAAGAATTACCCATTGGGAAAAATGACTTAATGGTATCAGCAATAGCATCAGATTCCAAAGATGGTGGCAAAAAGCTTCCACCACTATTAGTATTTGAATTTCCCCCTCTTTTACTCGAAGGGCCAGCAACATTATTATCAAACAAACTAGCAAAGTTGTCTTCTTGATGCTTTTGAGTTTGTTCTTGTTCAAGATTGGTAGTACCAATTGTGGGTTTCCAGGCAGGTAGTTCAGCTAGTTCATCAATGGCGGGTTTAGCTTTTTTGATTAGCCAATCAACAGCTTTACTAGGACGGTCATAACCAAGCCGGTCTTGGACATCGTAAAATTGAATAGCAGTATGAGCTGAGAGACGAACACGGCGGTCCCTTGGGCCTTTGGCTGTGCAAACCTTGCTGTGGCGGTCTTTCCGACCAGTAGACCTTACAATGTGACCACCTTGCACTTCTACTATCTCCCCTACAGTGTTTCTTAAGCCCATTTTTTCTTTGTTTGCATGTTGTTCGACGTTTTGCCCCAGTGAAGATGAAGAAGGGAAATATGAACGTTTTTTTGGTGGTTGTGATGGTGGGAGGAATTGTTGAGGTGTTTGTTGTGAATCTAACCTTCCATAGAGTAGGTGATGGTGATGGTGGTTGAGAAATGTTTGTTCTTCTTTGGCCTCTTCTTGTACTACATGTCTTAAAGATGAATCTTGATTTTGGTTGGGATGATGATAAAGGTGGTGTTGCTGATTCCTTTGAGGATCCAGACTCAGACCCTTGTTGTGCTTTTCTTGTTCCAGCTTTTGATTGATTATAGTACTTCAATTTACTATTACTGCTTTGTTTCCTCTTGTTTGTTGTTGTTCTGTTTTGAAATCTGATATTGCTGAAAGGCTCTGCCATCCAACTTTCCAAATTCCATCAAGAATCAAGAATCAAGAATCAAGAATCACAAGGACCTATATATGTCATCACTGCTTTCAGCCTAACCCATCTCCCTCTCTTTTTTCTCACAGTTTTTTACTATATTTTACTGCAACCCTTTTATGTATGGCCAAAACTGCACAACAAAAAAGAGTAAGTGGTGATAGAGAAGAGAGGGAATAAGGGGCAGTTGCAGAGTAATTAAGACCTTATTTGGGCTAAAAGAGCATCCCCCTTTGATGCCACTGGCACTGCAATGGGTAGCAGTGCTTTGTCAGTTACAAAGATTAAAGGTCTCTTTGTAACCTCATCATCACTGCCATCCTCTTTCTCTTTCTCTCTCTGTACTGTGCAGCTAGCTGCTACTGCTAATTTTGTACTACCCAAAAAGCCACATATCATCAATCCAAACACTCTTTTTACCTTTTGCCATTCAGCCAGAATCAACTTAGTTCAATTTTAACCTCATAAATTCCTCTCATTTCTCCTGTGTCTTTAGGGGTTGTTTGGTTGCTACTTAGGGATCGTTTGGTAGAAATGATAGGCCGTGATTGGATTATTAATCTTATGGGATTTGAATTTATCTCATATTTGGTTAGTGGGATAACTCCTTTGATATTTCACCTATCTAGATGGGATAATTTATCCCTCCTACCAAATGACCCCTTAGAGTTATACTGATATAATAATATAGAGATTAATTATGCAATAGTCAGTTATGCAGGATTTAACTATTCATATAATAATTATTTCATCTTTTATAATACATTAAACAACATACTCAGAGTAATCTCACAAGTGAATCTGGAGAAAATATTGTGTATACAGATCTTACTCTTATTTTCACCATAAAGAAACTGTTTTCGAAATACTCTTTACTCAAATAAAACATATCAAAGCATGTTCGAAAAGAAAATATAATAGTGAAAAAGTCATTTTGAAAATGACGTGAAAGGAACAACATCAACAACAGATAATATATAACTCATGCTAGATTTTATGTGGAGATTATTTTTCTCCATTTCTGTAACCAAAGAATATGTAAAATTATACTAGATTTAATAGAGTATATGGATGACTCCTCTCTAACCGACAACCAAGAGATCCCTTAGTGTCTCACTTCTTTTAGCTATCTGAAATTCAAAAATTATTATTCCTACTAATTTAATTAAACTCAAACTCAAACTCAAGGACACTTATATTAAAAATAAATGAATCTTAATTATCTACCACTTGTTTTGATGGTATTTGATGTCCCACTTGTTAATGTTTCCCAAAGGGTTTTTCTTTTTATTACAACCATTTAGTTACTTGGCTCAAATTGACCCATTAAACTTTTTTTTCTTAGCTGTCTGAAAGTGACACCCCACACCTTTATTCCCTCTCCTCTTTCCTTTATTGCTTCACTTAAAAGAAACAACACCCTCACTTTTTTTTCCTCTTTTGCCTGTCTTTTTTTTATTTACACTGCGTGTCCTTGTGTCTTGTTGCCATCCACCAATGACCAATAATTTTACTCATCCGTTCCTTCAATTTCATGATTTCTTATACAACTCCTTCACATTAAATATGTCCCTTCAACAATCACTCTCATTATCAAATAGCGGAGCTAAGCTGACATTTGGATATAGATTTAGTTGAAATTTAAAAGATTTTTTTAAAAAAAATTGTGTTTAAAAATAATTTGCGGAAGTTGAAGTTATATTTTAAACATACATTTTAGTTGAAAATAACTAAAGTTTTGTGAGTGCGAAAAATAAATATCACCCAAATTTTTTATTATTAATTATCTTGTTAAATTTTCTGCTTATGTCATTGGTCATGACATGAAACCATGTGCCTGAATTTCTATAACATAAATAAAAAATAAAGGTGAAAATACCCTTAAATTTTTGTCTTAAACTAGAATACCGGCTTATACTTTGCGAAGATTCTTTAAATTATTTCAAAATGAAATACTAGTATATTTTTTGGGGAATAGGTTCATAGAAATTTACAATTAAGGATTAAAGGTGTTGTCTTAGAAAAAGAAATGACAACAAAAGAAAGAATTATGCATAGATAGTGTCAAAATCTTGGTGAAGGTGAGGCATTACTGTTCCCTATAAATCCATGTCTGCCTAAATGCAGTCACAGTGCTCATAACACTTCTCAAAACTGTCATTTGGGAGACAAATGCCTCCTCCAAATATCATCTTTTATACATTTTCAGTACCTTCTCTGATTTAATTTATTACTATGTTTTTATTAGTACAAAAAAAATTATATATATTTTATAGACTACAGTATGGAGTATGGACCAGTGCAACTTAGTGGTCTTCGTATTGGATAAGACAAACATTCCCACAACAATTTAACAATCCACCTTAAAGACTTGCTCATTCAATCTCAAAATAATTGTCATTTCTCCTTCTTCGAGTTTCAATCTCACTAATCTTCTAAGAAAAAAATTAAACAATTAAAACAGCTTAATATTCTAAAATTTCAATTTTAAAAATAATACGTAAATTATTATAAATAACAATTCTTTTTTATTAATATAATAAAAATACATTTTAAAATAATAGTAAAAGTTCGCATAATTTGTATCTCGGAAAGTGAAAAATGACCGCTACTTTGGGAAATTACTACCTTAAAATAGCATTTGTCAAAGGACTGGATGCATAATTCTTGCTTGTATCTTCCATATGTAACATATTCAAAATACTACTTCATTATTTTCATATTGGCTTCTTCACTACAATATTTCCTTTCCACAATTGATTTTATTGTGTTCTACTTGAGTCGAGGGTTTATCGCAGACAACATCTCTACCTTCATAACTTAGAGATAAGGTTGCGTATGACATCAGTCTCCCCAAACCTGCTTGTGAGATTACACTGAATATGCTATTGTTGTTGTTGTAAACTCCCGTCCCAATTTATGTGACACCATTTTTTTTTGTCAGCTCTAAAAAGAATGTCACATTTCTATATTTTGAAACAATTTAACTTTATGAAATGATTTAAAGCTACACATTTATATAAGACTTATTTTGAACCACACATTTCAAAAGACTTTATTTCTTATATTCTGTGTCAAGTTAAATGGTGTCAGATAAATTGGGACGGGGGAGTACTAAATTTACATACAAGGAGTATTATAAATGTTGAATGAGTTGCAATGTTATTTTATGTTACAAAAATAACAACAACAACAACAACATACCCAGTATAATCTTATAAAGTGAGGTCTGGAAAGTGCAAAGTATACGCAGATTTTATCCCTATTTTTTTTACCGATAAAGAGGTTTCCGATAATGTTACAAAAATGAACTTATACAAAATAAACTTAAAATAGGAAGATTTGAAGGAGTGGTTTAGTCATTTTGGGGAATATATAAGGCCCAATAGAGCAATATTTGGATGAAGAAACAAAGGCAAAGATGTGAATTACTTTAGGGGAAAGAGGGACGTGACGAAAATGGCCTACTTTCGGACAGGTCGTGTCAGAGGCACGATGTAAGGATCAAAGCCTCATCCAAATCTTACATTATTGTTACCAGTACATTATAGTATGGGTGGCCAGTGGGCCGGGCTCGGGTCTGGCGGGCCGGGTCTGGCGGGGTCGGGGTCGGGGCGGGACGGAAGAAGGGGCGGGGTCGGGTATGGCGGGCTCCAGTAGTCGGGTTTAGGCGGATCTGGAGCAAAGTCCGTCCGATCCGTCCCTCAGGTCGGGGTCAGGGCCCTAGTCGGGATACTGGCGGGTTTCATTTTTATTTATTTTTTTAAATAACGTATGTATAAAAACTCAATAAACAAAACAAGATAGTGTAATAAAAAACATCCCAAATTTGTTTTTTGTGCCTCTTATATTATTTAATAGAACATATGATTTTTTTGTAATACAAATACAATTGTCTAAAATCTAAATTGCAACTTTGTGGTGTTGTCCAAAAGTTACAAATTACATAATAAAATTACAATTAAAAATTACGTTCAAAAAAACCCCTAATTGCGATGATTTCATGTAGTTCTTGATTGGAATTGGTATTTGTTAGTCAAATTGATCCACGTCGCCTACTACCTTCAGTTAAGATTTCGCTTGTAGTTTTCATCATCTTCTTCGTTGATCTCAGGTTGTATACCGCACCTTTCACCCGGCTCATCTCGTATCCAATCTCTCGGGAATAATACCGTTTCAAGTATCGCTCGGCTAATAATGAGTGTATGTGGTCTCCTATTTGATATCCGTGCTGCTGAAAAAGCGCTTCAGGCCAGCTTGACGACGCTTGAATGTTCCAAAACATCTCGAGCCATCATTGAAAGTGTCGGAAAGGTCTTTACCATTCCACTCCAAGATTTGCAAGTCTTCATGTCATCTTGATAACTAACGTCTGATGCGAGAACCTGCAAAACAAAAATATCTAACTCGCTAATTTGGTTAGTAGTAGAGATTGCGACGCTTACATTCTATTTCTCAGGGCTTTTCAATACTAGCCAGCGAAACAAAGATGTCTTTTGTGAAGGTCGTGTTGAAGATGAAGAAGATGGTATGGAAGCTGGTAAGTTACTAGCATTTTCTTGTTGATAAAATCTATATATATTTTTGCATTGGTGTTCTCGCTAGACAATACTTCTTCTTTAGTTTGTTCAATAGGTAGTGGGTGATTTAGAGTTTTGGGACTTGGGAGTGGTAGTACTTCTATACAATCGTAAATAGTTTCAATTAGTGATTTAGTGCAGTCTATTTTAATAGTAGGATTTAATACAGAACCAATAATATAAATAGAGGGAATAGGAATAAAATATTTTTTTATTTTGAGAAACATTTTTAATAGGTCATATAATATAAGCTGGTTTTTCCATATATTCACTAAGTAATAAAAATATTAGAGTTATATAAAATAACATAGTTGAAATAGTAGGATAATATATACTGGAAAATTCTTTTATTTGCTTGAAAAAATTTCTCTAAAAAATACAATAAGTTAGAAATTTTTTCCCCAATCACTATCTAAAATCATATCAATTTGGCTTTTTATTATGAGAGTTAAAAATAAAGTTATATGTAATTTATAGTCATAAGCAACAAGTAGTTGCTCGTATAAAGAATTCCAGTGATACTTAACTATTTGTGGAATTTTTCTAAAGGTAGATCCACCACGACAAATTTTTTTATATTCTTTTCTCGTTGTACTTTATTACTTTTAAAAATAAAGTTTATAGCAAATTGTATTTTACTAAGAATGTCTTTAAAAGCTGATAGACCATCCTATTTACAATTAAGTTATATATATGGCGTGATATTTTATATGAAAATGGTCCGGAAAAAGACGGAGTTAAACTATTTTTTAAAGCTGTAATTGCGTAATTGTTATTAGAAGCGTTATCTAATGTAATAGTCATAATTTTATCGGTAATTGTAATAATCGCATTAACTTGATAAATATTTTTCAAATAAAAGTACCCGGTGTGCTACTATCGTATATATCTATACGCTAAAATACGTTTTTGCATAGACCATTTATAATCTATCCAATGACAAGTTACGTTAAATAATCATGTGTGATACTATTTCGACTATATCGACGTGATGGATACTTTGCCATTAAAATGATATAATGAAAAAGCGTAAATATTGTTGATATTCATGCGTGAATTTAAATACATCTCTTAACAGTTGATCTAGGAAACCGTTAAGCGAGATTATATATATCTCTAATGTAATGAATAAAGCGGGAGATGAAGGAAATGAAAAGGCAAACCCTCCACAACAACTAATTTTGATATTGCTTCCTATCTCTATATTTATTGTATTTAGGGCCTACAAATTCCCCCTACATAGGAGTTAATTTGACCTTATGTACTTGAGTCAAGGGACAATATTAGTATGTGAACACATTTGTCACGATGGAAGCGGGCGTTTGCACCCGGTTTGAAGCCTGGTATTGGGCATACCTAGCTGGATGAGCACTTACTACATGTCTAATTAAACCCATCCCACCGTGACCTTTTTCCCAGTTTAAATTTTAAAACATTTTTACAAATTTTACATATGGCTACTTGATTCTCTACGTCCCTATCAAAAAATGTCCATGCATCGATTTTAATGGTCGTTTTGCTAGACCTGCAAATCTCATATTAGGGGAATAGGAGGTATTTAGTTGAAGGTGCCTTGGGTGGGTGTGTTGTCATCAACATTAGTGGGTATATCATCTAGATAATCGTCTAAATTAAAGTCTTGAGTTCCGGAGAAAATAGCTCCTGGTCTAAATCTAATGGTATTGTAGGAAAATGTTGAGTATCAACAAAATCATCCTGCATGTAGGAATAAGATGACTAGAAGAAGTACCACTTGCTCAATTTGCCCCCACTAGAAGAAGCACCCTTACCACTACAGCCTCTAAACATACCTTTTAATCCTTCCATTTTAATTATGATAATAAATAAATAAATAAATAATTAAAGACAATAAAATTAAGTGATCTAAACTAAATAATGCACAATAATAATTTAATGAAGGAGCGAGATGTACCAGCATGAGCGTAGCGTCGGCGTGTAATCGAAGGTTGAAAATTGAAACCTTGCTCGATGGAAGATCCTCCCAAGCTAGTTGTCAACTTCCTACCAATTCCCAAATGAATAAATAAAATTGAATATTTAGCAAACAATGTAGACTTGTAGAGAGATATATTGAGAAATTAGAGATTGTAGGAAGATTTGTGAGAAAGATGAAGAGAAAATGAGTTATTTATAGTTGAAAAATTAAGTTAAAGTGTAAATATAATAACTTATGGGTTAAAAATAAATATTAAGGGGTAGGGGGTTGGGGAGGGGGCTAAAATGGTCGTGTTGGCCATGACCATAATCTAAAATAGTGGGTTAGGTGCAGCAGTCGTTTTTTTTTGCAGAAGCGGGCTTCGAGGGCGGGCTCGAGGCGGGCTGAACGAGCTCGATCTCGAACTTTGGGGCGAGGCTCGGGTCTCGCGGGACGAGACATCGTCCCGTCCCGAGTTCGAGTCCCGCCCCCGTAAATTTTTTTTTTTTTGGCCGGGTCGGGGCGGGACCGGGGCGGGCTCGGGGCGGGCTCGGGACGGGCTCGGGTCGGGTCGGGCTGTCCCGGCCCACTGGCCAGCCCTACATTATAGTTCGTACAGCTAAGAATTAAGTTACACGGAAATTATAATTGAGAAATTAGTAGTAATGTAAAAATTATTTATATGAAAAATATAAGATAAAACTTATTATTTACTCCTTTCATCTCAATTTATGTGATAATTTTTATTTTTGAAGAGTTAACAAAATTTTGAAGCTAAATTAGACTAGATTAATTTAATATTTTAAAATTAAATTTTTATATTTGAAAACTACCCGAAGTGTCCTATTATAAGTTATAAATTTTCTCACATCAATTTAGTGGAAAATATATATTAAAATGTTAGTCAAAGTTCACACAGTTTGAATCTCGTGAAGCGAAAAGTATCAAATAAATTGAGACGAAATAATATTTAATTCTTTATACTAAAAATAAGATGTACGAAAAAAAATTATTTTAAAATTTTGATAAAGTTGAAGTGGTGTTGATAGAGATGGCAGTGGATCCTGGACCCGATCCGGATCCGGTGGATCTAGATCCGTTTTATAGGATATGGATCTTCAAAATTTGGACTCGACGGATCCGGATCGGACCCGAATCCATTTCTGACGGATCGAGTCTGGATCTGGATCTTGTATTTGAGATCCGTATCCGGTCCAGATCCGACCCGTGGATCTATTTTTTATTAAATATATTCATAACCTAGAATGTAATTTTATAAGTATTTTCTTAAAATTGCTAAGCACATCCTTGCAAGTTTAATTCTCAAAACAAGTTTAATTTATCCCCGCATTAACTCAAAAACCAAAAAATAAAGAGGTAACTTCGATAATAAAATCAATGTTATAACATTTCCATAGACAAGTAGTTAAAATTATATTCACTTCATTTGTGAAGATTCCAAGCACATGCAAGTTCTTCATTGTGGAAATACTAGTCATCATTTTTCACAACTATTGTCATTGTCCAATATTTTCAATTAATAGCTCACAATCAAAACGAGACAACGAACAAAATATCTTATATGAACATTTCAAAATTGAAACACAGTAAACTGTTAGCTAAGCAAAAATCATTTGTCAGTTCAAAAAAAAATTCTTAGTAAGGTTACATTCTTAGCAAAGCAATTTTTTTTACATGTGGATCCAGATCCGATCTGTGGATCCGATGGATCAGGATTTGAATTTGATTTTTATGAACCCGATGAATCTGGATCCGGATCTGAATTCAGGTATGAAAAACGAATCTGGATCTGAATCTAGTAGGATCCGATCCGATCCGTTGCCATCCCTAGATGTTGATGATGGATTTGAAGAAAAGATAAAGGCTAATCTTGTTTTTTTGGTGTTTTATCATGTATTAATCAATTCATATGTATTGTTATTCCATTTTATAGTAGGTATAAAATAATATATCAATTGATATATCAACTTATACAAAAATTAGTAATATAAGATTTAAAATAAAAACAAAATATTACATAAAATTAATGGGATACGGGCTAGCCGTCATGGACATGAAGTTCTTCAACAGACCTAAAGTATGGAAGACTTTAGAAGATCAATTAAATATCGGAAAGGGGTCAAACCCCGTGAAATTAAATAAAATATCCTCTGTTAATAGTTTGATTCAAAAATATCTTTATAATTATTTAATTGGATAAAAAATATTCCTTATTTTAATAAACAAATTGTTTTTTAACACATTCTTCTCCTAATATAAATATTATTTTTAAAGAATCCCTAGTTTAAAAGTCGATCTAAAAACAATAGTTTATAAGAAAAAAATATTTTCATTAGAAAAAGAGCATTTTGACCCAAATTAAGTAATTATAAGAATATTTTTTTTACCAAATTATTAACGGAGGATATCTTAACCCTTTTTTAATTAAAGAAATATAGAAGGTATACAATATGAGACATCGTGTTGAGAGATCTGGACAATCTAGTAGGTACCTGGATTTTGGGTATTGTAGAAGCATTAAGGTTGAGGAGATTAAGGGTGTTGTTCGCATGATGCGCATGGGACGAACGACCGGGCCTGATGAGATCCAGTTGAATTTTGGAAGAGCGCAGGCAGGGCACGTTTGAAGTGGCTGACTGAGTTGTTTAACGTCATTTTTAAGACAGCGAGAATGCCCGAAGAGCGGAGGTGGAGTACAATGATTCCGTTCTACAAGAACAAAGGTGATATCCAGAGTTGCAACAACTATAGGGGTATCAAGTTGCTAAGCCACACTATGAAAGTTTGGGAAAGAGTCGTGGAGATGAGGGTGAGAAGAGGCGTGTCTATTTCCGAGAACCAGTTCGGATTCATGCTGGGGCGTTCGACCACAGAAGTCATTCATCTTATTAGGAGGTTGGTGGAACAGTATAGGGAGAGGAAGAAAGACTTACATATGGTTTTCATCGACCTCGAGAAGGCATGCAACAAAAATTCTAGGGAGGTCCTATGGAGATATTTGGAGGTTAGAGGTGTACTTGAGCCGTGTCACGCCCGTTTTTTACCGCGCGGCTCGCGATGGCGTCGATTCCCTCTAGGTTGGATTAAAATACTTTGTTGAGGAGTCACCACCTAATTATTCTAAGGTGAATTAGGGCACCTAAATGTTACAAAATAACTCTGATTTTATGGTCTACGAAACTAATGAGATTCTAGATAAGAGTTATTTATTATCCTAAAGGGAAGAGGTTAGACATCCTTTAAGATCCGCTAACTTGCGGTTATCCGATCAAACTCAGGTAAATTATTATGCTAAAGGAAAAATACATGTTTAAAAGTATATAAAGTTAAAAAGATGTTTGCAAATAATTAATAAAAGATGCATTTTTATAAAGTAATGATTTTTTTCCTTTTTAATGAGCTTTGCAAAAGTGATTGTGATCTTAGAAATAGGATCCGAAAAGTATGTATGACATTATTTATAAAAATACATATAAAATTGACTTTTTAGATAAAAGCATGCAGTGTATGACATTGTTTGTATAATATATGCAAAGTAGATTTTCAGATAAAAAGCGTACATTTTGTGTAGAGATGGCAATGGATCTTGGACCCGGTCCGGATTCGGTGGATCCATATCCGTTTTATAGGATATGAATCTTCAAAATTTGGACCCGACGGATCTGGATCTGGATCTGGATCTTGTATTTGAGATCCGTATCCGGTCCATATCCGATCCGTGGATCCATTTTTATTAAAATATCCATAACCTAGAATGTAATTTAATAAGTATTTTCTTAAATGTTTTTCATAATTTATGTATTGGGTAAAGGGATGAACCAGGATAAGGCACAAGTCACACAGCCATGTAATTTGTCTCTTAAGTTTCATTTCTTTACCTATATGCTCTCTACAGTTTCTCATATTTTCATTTCTATAAAAAGAAATAATTATCACTCTTCTTTAAATTTTCCTTTCTTGAATCTGCTAGCCGTAAACTTTAAATATTTTTCTCTCATTTGTTTGATCAACAAAAAAAATGGGACTTTTGATATATGACTGACTTGTTTTATCATTTATGTTGTTTAATGAAGTCAATCAGTAGAACTACATGTGGAGCATCACTAAAGCCTCCAAAAATTAGCTCAAAATTGCAACCTGTTCAGCATCACTAATGAAGTCAATCATCTTTATTTTCTTGTGATGCTAAAACTTTGTTTAGTATTTTGGAAGAATGATGTCATGTTTGTGTAGGTTGATTGAATGAACTCAATCATTTTTTTCAATCAGATTGCGTTTGATTTTGTCATAAAAGTTTCAACATGTGAGAATATTATTCAAGCCAAAAAATTTACATGTAGATCCAAATCCGATCCATGGATCCAATGGATCCAGATTTAGATCTGATTTTTATGGACCCGATGGATCTGGATCCAGATATGAAAAATGGATCTGGATCTGGATCCAGATCCGATCCGTTGCTATCCCTAATTTTGTGTGGTATGATTATAGAATACATACAAAGTTGATTTATAAAAAATATGTATTTGGATGATTTTGACTAAAATATATACAAGGTGATTTTTTGGTGAAACATGTATTCATATTGCATTGTTTATAAAAATACATGCAAAGTAATTTATTGGATAAAAAAATATACATTTTGATTGCCTTTTTTACCGAATATATGCAAAGTGATTTTTTTTTTTGGATAAAACATGCATTTGTATGACATTGTTTATAAAATACATGTAAAGTTAATTTTTAGATAAAAGTATGCATTATATATGAAATACATATTTTTGCATTTTTTGATAGAAAAGGAGAAAAGTGAATTTATTTATAATGCGAAGATGTGATTTATATGAAAGTTATTTTTTGAAACACAAATCAGATATAAATAAAATGTCATTTGTATGGTTATTAATGCAAATAAAAGATGACAAAAGTTGTTTTGAAATTTTGAATATGCATAAGAAAATGGGCTTCAAGAGCTAGGGTGGTGACTCCTAAATCCATATCTTCTTCGGGGAGATCATAAGCGAGAGCGGGCTTAGGTTGATGCGGAATAAGCATTTTTGACTAAATTCCCCGATTTCCATGAAAATGTGTCGAAGGAATGAATAGGCATATTTCGAGCTGTGGTACTTTCAAGAATAGAATGAAATGCTATGTCTTTAGGGACTCGAGTACATACTACACATATTGAATCGACTACGAGAGGGAATAGCCAGAATACAAATCTTTATACACTAACAGACGAAATAAAATGCGAACCTACGATTTAAATTTGAGCCTAAAAATAAATAACTAGCGGAGAGTTTCTAAGTTTGAACTAACCGAGCCTAAAAATAAATAAACTAGCGACGAGTTTCCAGTTTTAGACTACCATATTAATTAAGATTTAATTCTAAGTCTACATATTCTAAACATTTCAATAATTACACGAGTATAATAATATTACAATACAGAATAAAATAAAACTGAATTAAAGAAAAGAAAACAACAATAAAATAAATCATTTCCGAGGGGTTACCTTGCCTTCTTTTAACTTTCATAAATATGTCTTGCAAGCTGTCAAAAACAAACGGTTAGAAACAGTTGAATATAAATAACTTCGGATTCGTATCCAAAACAGTAAATGTTTTGATTACGGAGGGCTCAGACTAAAATTTTGAAAAGATCATTCCAATCACGTCGTGGATGCGAACATATGACTCGTTGGTCATTTTAGTTGCCTTGCCTACCGAACATGTTGGTCTCAGATAATAAAAGATTTAAGTTTCATCCTTGTCCAGAAGTTTTATTTCCGTCTTTCCAACTGTAGAGGCCTAAAAAATCGAGGGATATTTTCATCGGCCAGTGTAGTATCATGTTCAAATCAGTAAATTATACCAAAGACAACAAACTGAAGAGAAGCATTTTCCGAAGGTACACGACCTCAAATTTAATTTCATTGGCCTAAGTGCAGTATTTGTTCAAATTAAAAAAATAAATAAAAAATATAGCCGCGCAACGGATATTCAAATATTAAAATAAACCAACAGTCTGCGATCAAAACATCTAGTCCGAATTCTGAATTTTGAACCGAAACAGAATCTGCTTCAAAAATCCGACCCGAGATAGTGACCCGACACGGATTTCGGATATATATAGATGTACATATATATATATTTTGAATTTTCAGATAACCAACAACAATATATCAAAGCCAATTTCTGTAAATTTTAACCGAACCGACCGGAACAGTGACCCAACCGGAAAACAATGCCGAATCCGAGAAACACATTTGTTTTCATTGCAATTTCAGATAACCAATCAAAGGTAAAAGGATAATCATTAACAATAAATCATATAAAAACCAACCTTATTTTCGGATTTTTGGCACTGGTTTCAACCAGAAATAGAAATCAGACCAGACCCGTATTCGGAATCCGAAAAAAAACAGTGAAGAAATAGCAAAATTTCAGATTCTTCAACACCCAGAACACCAATTTTGTATCTTTTTGGTGTGATAGAACACAAATTTAGAGTTCTAGTTATGAATTTCGGAACCCCCAAATATCAAGATTTTCAACTTATATTTCGGACCCTTTAAGAAGTGAAGAACATATGCAAAGAAGAACAAATAACCTGGTGTGATTTCGGACCTAAAATTTTGATTTTTAAAACTAGATTTTCGGACAAAAAATCCACAAAACCGACCCCAATTCCGACCCCCTAAAAACAGTGAACAAAGGGGGATTTATATAGATGGATTTTCCCCCAACATTCACCCCCCCATACCCCTTAAAAATCGAATTCGAATTTAAAAAAAAAGGGTCAAAAATCTAATTTTTGGGGTATGGGTTGGTGAGGTGATGGGGTAGGTTGGTGGTGTCAGGCGGCGGTGTAAGAGGTATGGGGTGGCAGTGGTGTAGGTCGACGTGGGGTGGCGGTGACCGGTGGGTTTTCGGGGGGGGCATGGGTTCGGCGACTTGGGCAGGGGGGCGAAAAAGGTGTGTTTGATTTATTAGGCTTCAGGTTAGGTTTGGGGATTAAAGGGAAGGGGAATTAGGCTGGCCGGTTGGGCCGATGGGTTTGGGCCTTTTGTGGCCGATTTTGGCTGATTTCGGGTGAGGGTAGAATATGTTTTGGGTAGAAATTGTTTTGGTTTGGAAAATAAATGGGTTAAAAATATAAAAAGTGGTTTAATATTAAAAATGTTTTGAAGAAATGCAAATTATTTAAAATAAGATATAACGATGTGATAATAATAAAACATAATATTTGTGAAATGCTCAATGCTTAAAAAATAAAATGAGATGCCATTTTGCGAAAATAAAATAACATAGAATTTTCGGGTAAAAACTTATGATTAAGATATAAAAAGCAAATGATAGTAAAAAAAAGTGAATAATAATAATAATAATATTGAAAATAATAATATATATGTATATGCCTATATGTATATATATTAAAATTATTTTGATGTGTCAAAAATATTTAAAATTGCAAATAAATGAGAAAAGATGGGTCAAAATTGGGTGTCAACAAGCCGTACACTAGGGCGATCAAGGATATGTATAATGAAGCCAAGACAAGGGTACGGACAATGGGAGGAGATTCATAGCACTTTCGAGTGATGATGAGACTGCACTAGGAATCAACTCTTAGCCTATTCTTATTTGCCTTAGTGATGGATGGACTGGCGCAAAAAATTCAAGGGAAGGTGCCATGGTGTATGTTATTCACAGACGATATAGTCCTGATTGATGAGATTCGCAACTGAGTGAATGCTAAGCTGGAGGTTTGGAGACAGACTTTGGAATCTAAATGGTTCATGCTGAGTAGGACCAAGACAGAATACTTGGAGTGCAAGTTCAGTAACGGGAGCAACCTTGAGTCAGATGTGGAGGTGAGGCTTGGAACTCAGGCCATTCCAAAGAAAAGAAGTTTCAAGTACCTCAGGTCTATTATCTAATGGGATGGAGCGATTGATGACGATGTCACACATCATATTAGGGCAGGGTGGATGAAATAGAGGCTCGCATCTGGAGTCTTATGCGACAAAAATGTGCCACCAAAACTTAAAGGCAAGTTCTATAGGGCGATGGTTAGACTGACTATGTTGTATGTAGCGAAGTGTTGGCCAGTCAAGACTTCACACATCCAAAAGATGAAAGTTGCGCAGATAAGGATGCTGAGATAGATGTGCGGGCATACAAGGAGGGATATGATTAGAAATGATGATATCCAGGACAAAGTGGGAGTGGCCTCGGTGGAAGATAAGATGCGAGAAGCGAGGTTGAGATGGCTTGGGCATGAGCAAAGGAGAGACACAAATCCCAGTGCGGAGGTGTGAGAGGTTTGCTATGGACGGGTTCATGAGGAGTAGAGGTAGGCCGAATAAGTATTTTGGGAGGGGTGATTAGACGAGATATGACGCATGTGCAACTTACTGAGGACATGACCTTAGATATGGGGGGTTGTGGATGACACATATTAGGGTAGTAGGTAGTCGAGCGTAGTCCTACTTACGCTTGCAAACTGATAGTTGTAGTGTTATTATTGTAGGCCCGCTTAGCCTATCATACTAATAGGAGCAGTATTGCTTTATAGTCCATGTAGTTTGATTTCTACTACTATATGTCTTTTAGTGTACTTTGTTTAGCTTATTTACATGCGCTAGTTATTGCTTACTTTTTCAGAATGTGCTATGAGGGCTTATTAGCTTTTGATACCAGCATTTTCATACTACTTTAAATTTTTTTCTGGGTCTGACTGTTTCTCTTGCTTTGATATTGCTTGTGCTTACGCTCTATCTTGAGCTGAGGGTCTCTCGAAAACAGTCGTTCTACCTATCAAGGTAGATGTAAGATCTACGTACACTCTGCCCTACCCAGACCCTATATTGTGGAATTGTACTGAGTATGTTATTATTGTATATAAGGTATACAACATACTAAAGTGGAATTTAAACCAGGGGTGGCTACACTTTAAATAGTCAATTGACAAATTGGTTAGGCATAGTAATTTTCTTATTTAGAGAAGGTACATTTTTCCACGCATCATACTATAGTTTTGCTTATACAAAAATAATAGTAATCTCTATGTGTTAATTTAAGTATTTTAGTTTAATTAGATATAAAATTTAAAAATAAAAAGAGACTTTTAAATTTTGTGATTCTAAATTAAATATGTGTATAATATACTAAATACTCTTTCAATCTTGTGATTATAAATTTGTTATGTAGGATGTTTGAATTGTAACTTACTAAATATAGAAAGAGGTACTATTTTTAGACAGATCAAAAAAGAAAAGTAAGACACTTAAATTGAGACGGATGAAGTATCACATACTTTTAATAGGTCTTGAGTCGGAGCTTAGTTTTTGTTTGGGTATGCGACCTTGAATTGTTGTTGCATATTCAGTTCCTGCTGCAGCTGCTACCGCAGTTTTCTTGATCTACCAAATCATTCAAGGCAGTTTTCTGATGGTATGTCTACCCTATTAATTTCTAGTACTTTCAGTTTCACGATTGTATTCCTGACTGAGCACAACATTCATATGCATCCATTTCACATGTTATATTTGACGACTCCCTATTCAATGCTATGCATGGTTACTATGCAAGAATTTCATCCCTTTGCTAAAAGTTGCCCCTTAGACATAGATTTCACCTTGTGCTATACCCCAAATTTCGATATCACACTCAAATTATTAAGGCGACTTATTACACTTTTGATAATCTTAAAAGTGAATTTAATACCATCCCGATGCACATATAACCAGTTGTACAAGGGGAGGTGTTACATACTCTCGTGCCATCTCAGCGCTATGTTGAAAAATTTCTACATTTTAATTTTATATTCTTTTCCTTTTCTTTATATATATTTTTTCTTTTATTATTATATTTAAACTAATTAATCTTTAATTAACCATTAAAATCCTCCATTAATTCTATTTTCTTCATCACCACCCCATCTCACCTGAACCACCACATCCGGCACCACTAATGCCACAAATTTCAACCCCCCACCCTCTCCTCCACCTCTAGGAAAGGCGCGAGGATGTGGCTAGGAACTTATGAGACTCCTGAGGATGCAGCATTGGCTTACGATGAAGCCTCCGGACACCTTAGAATAGATTTGATTGGAAGCATTCAAAATCCCGGGCTCGAAAGCTCGGCTTAATTTTCCTCATTTAGCTGGCTCAAACATACCCAAGTCGCCTAGAGTAAAAGGGAGTCGTCATTCCGAGCCATCTTCTTTTCAGTCGAAAAATGGGACAAGGAAAAGAAAGATTGATGTGATAAATTTCATAGCCAAAGTTAAATTAGTATGTCATAGTTGGTATAACGCTGAGTAAGGAAGCAAGTTTAATTTTCTGTGTTTTTAATATTAGAATAGCCTCCGGAAAAAGAAAAAAAAAGACCACGGGGGAGGGGGGATGAAAAAGAAGAAGAAGAGGGGAGGGAGTAGAAGGAAGGGGTATTAAATTTTTAAATTTATCAGGGGTGTAATAGATCGTCTTAATAGTTTAAGTGTGTTCTTGAAATTTCAGATATAATTTAGAGGTCAATCTATGTTTTTTTTCTAGAATCTTCAAATCATTCCAGAAGGAATGCTTGTTTTTAATTATTTTTTTTCAAAATGTATTCTGATGTCAAGTACTTGTCCTGTATATAGGGATGACAATAGGACGGGTTAGGGCGGGACAAGCTTTGACCTACTAAGATTTTAACGCGCTCTACCCTGTCCCGCTAAGCCCTACCCTATAATTTCCATCAAAATGGTAAAGGAGAATGAATTCTCCGCACCATTAACAATATTATTCGTACCTTTCTTTTTCATGCATCTATCGCCCCTACTTTTTGGATATATGCGTTAAAAATGGTAGAATACATTCTTAACATCTTACCTACCCGTACGATTCACAATAGGACCCCCACCGAAATCCTTTTTCGTCGGATCCCTTCCTATAATCACCTTCGAATTTTCGGTTGCCTTTGGTACCCAAATCTTGCCTCCACGGTGCCTCCCAAATTAGCACATCGCTCTACTACTTGTGCTATGAGTTGTCCACCGGCAAAATCCTTGTCTCCCGCCATGTCACGTTTGATGAGAACGTTTTCCCCTTTGCCAACATCCGCCAATTTCTAGTAATTGATTACAAATTTCTTAATGACCCGGACACCTCCCCTCTCCAACAAAACGTACTGCATTAGCCAAATACCATCCCATCAATCACCGCCCCACTGCCACTGCCCCAGTTATGGACCCCACTGCCACTGCCCCAGTTTCGGACCCCACTGCCATGTCAGCTAATCCGTCTCCCCCACCCACTACCCCCGCTACGCACCACACTAACCCGCCACCCATTCTGTCACCCAGCCACCCGACAAACTGCCCCATCCATCTAATGTCTTTCCAGCCCAACCCACCACTGTCTCCCGCTATGTCACCCGAGCCCCATTCCCAGCAGCCCCTAACCCACCGCATGGAAACCCGTGCACATCATGATATTTTCAATCCAAAGGTCCAATTTAATTTGTCCACTCAAACCATCTCACCTCAACCTAAAAACTCAACCTTATCCAAACTTGATCCGAATTGGAATGCGGTCATGCATGAGGAGTATAATGCGCTTAATTCACAGCGCACTTGGGATCTTATTCTGCGACCTGAGGGGTGAATGTAATTCATTGTGTATGGCTTTTCCGTCACAAGTTCAGAGATAGTGGTGCACTTGAACGTCATAAGACCAGGCTTGTGGCAAATGACACAGGGCAACATGAGGGTGTTGATTGTGGTGAGACTTTCAGTCATGTGGTTAAGTCAGCTACTATTTGCATAGTTTTGAGCATTGCTATGGGGAAGAATTGGCTTACATGAGGATTTGAAAGAAATTGTTTATATGCATCAACCGTCTGAATTTGTACATCCGGAGGCTCCTCAGCATGTTTGTCTTCTTCGTAAGTCGCTATATGGTTTGAAACAAGCACCTAGGGCTTGGCATGAGCGATTTGCTACTTATATCATACAGATCGGATTCGTGTGCAGCAAGAATGATCATTCATTATTCATTTTTCATCGAGGTAATGACACAACTTACCTTCTTTTATATGTGGATGATATTATCCTGACAGCTTCTTCAGATGGACTGAAGCACGAGATCATTGCTCTACTCAAGTACGAATTCGTTATGACTGACCTGGGTAAGTTGAGTTATTTATTTGGGATATCAGTGACCCGATCACCCCATGCCATTTTCATGTGTCAGCGTAAGTACGCAGAAGAAATTGTCTATAGGGCCAAAATGACGAACTTCAAGATCATACCCACTCATGTCGACTCTAAGTCGAAACTCAGTGCAAATGTCGGGGATTCGATCCTCGATCCCTCTCTTTATAGGAGTCTCACCGGTGCTCTTCATTCACTAGACCCGACATTGACCATGCCGTGCAGCAGGTGTGCTTTGTTCATACACGCTCCCAGAGCGCCTCACTTTATTTCTCTTAAGCGTATCATTCGATACGTTAAGGGTACTCTTGACTATGAGCTCCATCTCTACCCCTCCGCACTGACTCAGTTGTTATCCTACATGGACGCTGATTGGGCAGGCTGTCCAAACACATGTCGCTCCACTTTCGGATATTATGTATTTTTGGGGGATAATATTATTTCGTGAACTACCAAACGACAAGCCACTCTCTCTCTTTCGAGTGCAGAAGCAGAATATAGAGGCGTTGCGAACATCGTTGCCGAGCTATGTTAGCTCCGAAACCTCCTTCTTGAGCTTCAGTGTCCCTTACGTAAGGCATCTTTGGTCTACTGTGATATTATATCTGCCGTCTACTTGTCTCATAACCCGATTCAGCATCAGCGAACCAATCATATTGAGATGGATATTCACTTTGTTCGTGAGAAGGTTGCCATGAGACATGTTAATGTGTTGCATGTTCCCTCTCTCTATCAGTACGTAGATATATTCACTAAGAGACTTCCTCGGCAGTTGTTCATTGACTTCAGATCTAGTTTCAGCGTCCGACCTCCTCCCGCTCCGACTGAGGGGGTGTGATAGTTCATATATTCACCGTATATTTTGTAATTAATATTTTAGTGTAATTATGTAAAGTAGAGATCTTTATTCCATTAGGATTACTATTGTATACTCGATATATATTGCATTAATAAGAGAACTCAAATCAAGAAAATTTACACTATATATATATATATTCGACTATTGACTTATCTTGACTTCACTTGTGATATAAGGTTAAGGAAGTGAAAAATCATTGTGTGGCAAAGTTACAAGGATATATGAGCTGGTCGTCAGTGCTGACCAAATCAAACACTTTAGTTACAATCAACTCCAACTTTATTTCCCTCTAGAAGTAGATATCCTTTGAACCATTTGTGACAATATGGAATCTACAAGTCACACTCACTTCGTTATTTGCAATCAGTGTCGTGGATTTGATCCATGCTCCTATTTCTCTCTCTTTTCTTGCCTTTGAATATTGGGAATCTCTACTTGACCAAAAAATTCTAACAACTTTTGTTTCCCCAGTTGGCTAATGGAACATCCACTTTGAATAAATCTTCAAAAAAAAAATTGGTCCATTGCAATTAACGTTATAATGTGTATGCCAAGCATTGAAATATCCTTTTACGAAAAATGGACAAAAGGAACTTAAAAAGAGGTAAAGAAAAATCGATTACTGAATCTCGTATTCATGTTGAGGGTTGGTAAGTCACTCTTGAAAGAGATTCTTTGATTCGAGTTTGATACGAGTTTAAGATTGTCGACTAGTTAGGATGACAACAAGGGGTATTAAATGGACGATTTGTCTGAAATTGCATAACTTAAATAAATTGAGTTAATAAATGAGCGGATCGTTACTTGAACTGAAATTATCTGGGTCAAAATTGATTAAACAATGGGTCATAGTTCAACTCTCTCAATTCTCACTAAATTTTAATATGTTTTTGTTTATTTAAATATGTAATAACCCCCCCCCCCCTTATTTTCACATTATATAACATACTCCATCAAACAAGAAAGAGTCTCTTTTAAAAGTATTTTGACGAAGTTTCTCATTGGTCAAATTGAGCTACACTTTTTAGATGGGCTATATTGGGCGAGTTAAAATGTCTATAAATGTGCGAATCAAATTGTATTCAAACTAGAGAGAATTTGATTGATATTATTTTTCTGGGTCAATTTTACCGTCCTGCTTAAAATTCAGATAATAAGAAAATTATGCAAAAATAATATGAGTTATAAATTTTATTACATGTTAAAATGGAAAAAAGATACTTTTAAAATATTAATCAAATTTCAGTTTCTTTGTTTCTCAGACTGGAAAAGAGTTGCCTAGCAGAGGTTGGAGGGAAATTCGCACGATTGCCCTATTTTAGGATGATCTTTAATTTTTGTCCCTTAAATTGGTAGTCTTTAATTTTTGACATTTGTCTAAAAAATGATCGAAAATACCTTTGAAGTTATGGGTTTGAATCTCACCAGAGTCAAAAAGAAAAAAAATCGCAAGGCAAAATTTCATTAGAAAATATGCCTATTCGATCAAAGTTGTATAGAAATTATGCCTTAAGGGGCATAGTTTCTATGTAATTATGCCTCCGAAAATACCTTTGAGGTTGTGGGTTCGAATCCTAGCAGAGTAAAAAAAAAACCGCAAGGCATGATTTCGTAGAAATTATGCCTCTTCGGCCAAAGTTGTATAAAAATTATGCCGTAAAGGGCATAGTTTCTATGTAACTATGCATGAAGGCAAAGTTTCATTGAAAAATTAAGATAATGCCTTGTCCAGCTAGTTACATAGAAATTATGCCCCAAGGGGCATAGTCTCTATATAACTTTGGCCGAATAGGCATAATTTTTATGAAATTGCCTTGCGATTTCTCAGCTCTGCAGTTAAGTTCGAATCTCAGCTTAATAAAAAATTAAAAAAAAAAACTCACAAGGTAGGCAGAGCTTACCTGCAAACTATGCATATAAGGCGGAGTTTGCCTTGAGGTAGCAAACTCTGAGTTTGCATTTACATTCATGCATAAGACAAACTCTGCCTTATAAGGTAGAGTTTGCAGACAAATTATGCTTTATAAGGTAGAGTTTGCAGACAAACTATGTCTTGCGAATTCAAACCCTATCTTGCAATTTTTTAATTTTTTTTTACAGCGGGGGTTCGAACCCGAAACCTTAAAGTATTTTTAAGTAGAGCAAAAATTAAAAATTAAAAGACCAGTACTTTTGAAGGTCAATCCACACAAAAAAATCTTGTGATATTGGGTTACGTAATTGGGCTTAATCAATAAATGGCACTTTTATATTTGATTGAGGTGATGAAGGTGTAGGCCTGTAGGGTCAATGAAACTAAACTACCTGGTAGTTTTCAATTCACTTGGCAAACTGCGTAATTTTTTACGGAAGGTAAGCCATAATATTTAGTTTATGGGCTTTAACACCATAATCCTTTCAAAAAATTGCGTGGATTTCCCATCATACGGGCGGGTCTTTAATTTTTGCCCCTCAATTTGTTGGTCTTTAATGTTTGCTCTTACTTCTCATTTAATGAAAATTATGGATTAAAGTATTCTTTATTCGCGGGTATACTAAATCAGAAATTCTGGGTTCGAACCCCAGCAGAGGCAAAAAAAGAAAAAAAATTCGCAAGACATAATTTCTATGAAAATTATGCTCATTCGGCCAAAGTTATATAGAGATTATACCTCTCGAGACATAGGTTCTATGTAACTAATAGGACAAGACATAATCTTAATTTTTTAATGAAATTTTTCCTTCAGACATAGTTACATAGAAACTATGCTTCTTAAGGCATAATCTCTATACAACATTGACCGAATAGACATAATTTCTAATGAAATCTTGCCTTGTGGTTTTTTTTCTTTTTGACTCTGCTGGAGTTTGAACCCACAACCTCAGAAGTATTTTCAGAAGCATAATTACATAGAAACTATGCCCCTTAAGTCATAATTTCTATACAACTTTGACCGAGTAGATATATTTTCTAATGAAATCTTGCCTTGCGATTTTTTTTTATTTTTGACTCTGCTGAGATTCGGACCCACGACCTCAAGGATATTTTCGATCATTTTCTTTAGGCGAAATGCAAAAATTAAAGACCACCTATTTGAGGGGTAAAAATTAAAGACCACCCTAAAATAAGGGTAATCGTGCGAATTACCCCAATTCATTTACTTACTGAGTTTTAAATAGATTACTTGTATATATTAAATATTTTTTTAATTAAAATATTAAATTTGAGCCAAAACTAATAAATTATTCCGAACTCGTAATTTGTACAGTGGCGGAGCTACTGTAAACCGATGGCATAATTGTAATAAATAGTTCAGGGGCATATATTTTACTTAACTAACAATAAGGATATTTTTGTGCTAAAAAGCAAACGGATGGGCATAATCACTCTATCTTTAATAATTCATATTTGCTTTGCTTGACTAACAGCAATGGTATTTTTATGTCAAAATCAAACGAAGGTCATAATTATTTTGTTTTTAATAGTTCGGAGATATTTTAACTCTTTTTATAATTAAAAAAATGAACCCTTTTTCCATAATTAAATAGAAGAACAAGTGACTTGTGACCTTTCGAAGCCACTTTGGATCATCAATGATATTCAAGAAAAAATGACAACAATAGTTACAATAAACTATATTTCATTATGACGGAATAATTGTAAAGTCAAGACAACTTACATAAGATCGTACGTAGCTCTGTGGAGTATTCTTCACTATGTAAATAAAATTATTGTGACCATATATATATATATATATATATATATATATATATTTTATGAAAAATCTTTTAACGACTTTCCAACATCTCAAATTCGAGGAAGAGAAAAAAGAGACTCAAGAATGGTTCTTTTTATTGTTTATTTGTTGGTGACTGGAGATCGATCATGAGGTCATGAAGATCTCTTTTTCTTTAATTTAATTCCGTTGGTGAGTTGCATGCATGCAATAACAGGGTCCCATATTTTGGTCCAACCCCAACGTAGTATTTAGGAGAACTAATGTAATCTTGATAATCATATAATGGGATATATAGATTTGGTTTTGTAATATAATTAATAAATAATAGTATAGTTATATGATCATTTTCATAAAAGATTAGTAAAACATTAACATATGAAATCTATTAAAATAACACAACAATCTTCGTAGAGTTATTTATTCTATTTTAAATTGTAAACATCGTATGTAGGAGATTATTTCCTCCGTAAAATGGTTATTATAACCCGAATGCTAAAATAGAAAAGCCAATCGTAACTACAAGGTTAAAAATAACGTATTCTTCTACACGTGTTCAAGAAATTTACACTATTTCAATAAGTACATGACATATGTCTTTATATAAATTATTATAAGTTAATCAACACAACCGTCTCATCTTATTTCTTTCACTAATCACGCTAACCTAATAAATTTTATTTAACTATTGAGTGTGAGCAAGTTTTTCTTCTCTAAAATAAAATGCCGGTGCAGCAAGAGTGCGACACTCTCTTCATTTGAAAAGCTTACTGAACTCGAATTCAAATTAGTCATATATTTAGAATATTAGATACTTAAACAACAAAAAAAAGACTATAAATGAAAAAACAAAAAACAGGAGGGAGAGAAGAAAGGAGGAAGCAGAGTACTTGAGAGTTGAGAGTCGGTCTAGGAGAATGAAATGAGGAGTGGAGCTACCATTTAGCCGATATATTAGTTAGCAAAAAAATGGGAGAGAGACCACTTTTTTAGCTTCCTTTAGATTTGCATTTCAAACTTTGAACTTTTAGATCCTCTTTTACTTCTTTCTTCTTCTTCTTCGTCTTTATTAACTATGTTCTCCAAGTGTGTTTATTTCCATATTTTATTAGTGATCTGATCAACAATTATTAGTTTCAAAAAAATCCCAAGTCTCATATAGTATTTCCATCTTTTTTCTATTACTATTTCCATATACAAAGTTACAATCCATTCTTGTTTTTTTTTTCTTCATATCTACTTCATGAGGTTCAAGATTTTCTGTATTATACAGATGGGGAATTCAGACTTTTACCCATTACTCTGATTATTTTTTTCTTCTAGTATATTTGTAACTCAAATCCTCTATATTTCAAGAAAATCATGTTCCTATAGCTGATGGATTCTATATTTATTATATATAGCTTTCCTTTGATATAATTTTATTAGAATTTTGATGGCTGAGGCAATAATGACTATAGAAGAACATACCACTAGTAGCAATGCTAGTGCCGCTAAAAAGTTGAAGCAAAAAAAAGTACCACAAAGAGGACTAGGTGTGGCACAACTTGAGAGAATTAGATTGGAGGAACAACACACTAAAGATGAAATTTTGGCACCTAATTCAATTGTTTCATCACAAGATTCATCTTTTAGGCCTTTAAAATCACCATCAGTCTTGAAAAATTGTGACTTTAGATTAAATTCATCAACCCCATTTCTTGATAAGCTGAGTCCAAAGGCTTTGCAATTGCCAAAACAAGTGATTGTGAGTGAAGGTGAAATGAATTTGTCAGCAATTTTGGGTAAAGGTTATGATGATGATTGCTCTAAATTGTGTAGTAGTAAATACAGTTGTGAGGAAGATCAGGATGAGAAGTTATACCACCATGGTGTTGTTATTCAGCCCCCAATTTTCTCTTTACCACAATATCAGCAACCTGCTTGTTCATCATCAACGGTAAGCCACCTTACTTATCATTATCACTTTTTTTTGTTTAGTTTAATCATCTAACGTTTGAAATTCACTAGCCCGACTAATCCGGATTAGCATCGTAGAAAGCTTACCTCAGAGTATTTTAACCTCCTCTCAAAAGAGGACTCAGTTTCCCAGGGCTTGAAACTGGGACTCCTGGTTAAAGGTAGGGGAATCTTTACCGTTCCATCACATTCGGTGGTAGCTTATTTATCGTACTTCTTTTTTCTGGTTTAATCATATGGTATATAGGATTTGCTAATTTGCCTAATCCATATTAACATCGTAAAAGCTCACTACGGGGAGTTTCAGCCTCCCTATCAAAGAGGACTTTGTTCTCAGGATTCAAACCCAAGACCTATGGCTAAGGGTCGAGAAACCTTTAGTATTTTATTACACCCCTTGGTGTTGGTGGTAGCTTACTTATCACTTTCCTTTTTTATGGTTTAAACATCTGGTGTCCGAAATCCACTAGCCTGACTAGTCCGGATTAGCATCGTGTAAGCTCACTACGGGGAGTTTTAGCCTCCATGTAAAAGATGATTATGTTGATGGGGCTTGAACACGAGACCGTTGGTTAAATATAAGGGACCTTTACCATACCGTCACACCCCTTGTGGTAGCTTATCACTTTTCTTTTCTGGTTTAACCATCTAGAGTCTGGAGTCTACTAGCTCGAGTAATCCAGATTAACATGGTAGGAAGAGCTCTATTCTCACCGGAGACCCCTTAACCTTTACCAATCCATCACACCCCTAGTGGCAGCTTGCTTATAACTTGTGCTCTTGTAGTACTGTATTTTGCTATTCCGCTAACTTTGTCTTTCTTTGAATTTAGTTACTAAGCCAAATTAGTATCGGGGTTTTGCAGGTGAATATCTCATCAGGGATTTCATCATCATCTGTAAGAAATTTTCCGATGGAGCCCCCTTCAAACCAAAGTTATCATGGGTGTAATTATTTACCTTTTTGGCCAGAAGAAGTGAAGGTAAATCTATTACTACTATTCTATTTCACGCGCATGATAGAATTCGTCGTGAACTTTCCTACTTAAAATGAATTTTCATGATACTCTTTTCTTTTATGTTGTGTAGAACAGATCAGTTTTGAAGTTCTTGATTGATAGCTATTATATTTTGTTTGTAAATGCAGAGGGCTGGCATGAAAAGACCATATCCCTTCCCTCCGGAGTTCCCACCAGTCCCTGCATTTCACTGCAAATTTCCTCCGCGCTATGATGTTCCCACATGCACAGTAAATTCAGACTCGAGAACTTTTTTTAAAAGGTTTGATTATCTCCCCTGGAGTTGGCACTCTTTTAGTTTTTGAGTACGTCTAACGAGTCTTGTTTGATCAATTTTTCAGAGAAGTTCCTTTAAAATCAACAACTCTGCCCGATGCAAAACCAAGGAATGTTGTCAGAGAAAATAGAGCTCTCAATGGAGATTTTCTCACATTGGCTCCTCCTACAGCTGTAGTGCCATATCTAGCTGCAGGAAATCAGCAAGCTTTATTCAATTCGGCCCCTCAAAACAACGAGCTATTTAAATTCGAGACTGTACCCTTTCAAGTGAGCAACAAAAGGACTTCAGATCTTATTTTATGATCCATGTACCTTATATGCATCCTTATTTAGTTTTTTCCAACTCCACAGGAAGTTGCTGAAGAACCTAGCACAAGGTCAAGCCTGAACAGATCAGTTCAACAACACGTCTTCAGATTTTTCCCATCTCCGAACGTGCAAATTGGCCAAGCAGGAACAAACAGAAGCAATTTTCATGGTGAAGTAGGAGGAAAAGTTGATTTAAATCTAAAGCTATAGAAGTTAGTCCATGCCATATGGTTAGAACTTCCGTTCTGATATCCTAGAGAGGTGTCGTGTTAAACATGGAGATATTCCTGCTGGTTTTTGTTATTTCTGTAGGTAGAAAACCTTCCTTCTAATGAATGTCTCAACCATTTATTGTATCGTTAATAGGAAGCTGCACTATTAATAATCGAAAAATCAAAGAAGTTGCCCAAAAAATTGGTGTTCCCCAAGGGAAAAAGAAGGTTGTTTGATTTTAGTTCTATTATAAAATGATGGTGAACAAAAGCTCTTCATTTCATGTCTTGTGGGTAATTTATGGATCCTCTTGGAGTGAAGAGTAGAGGTTTAACAAAAGTGACTTTTTTGCTTGTAACAATCGAAAACAGCAGAAGAATAACATTCGGGAATACTTGGCACGTTCAGGCAAGAAAACAAGTGTTTGGTAAATATGTGCGTGTCTGTGTGTGTGAGAGAGAGAGAGAACAAGACATAATACAACAGCAATCAGCTTAACTTCAATGGCATGTATGCAGATCTGAAAAACTGAAAACTGATAGGAGTATATAATAAACATAGCATTTGGATTTTCAAACTACATGTAAAAAGGTTTCTCAGCTATGGCAAGAGCAATTGAGATTTACAATCAAGAAGTTCTGACACATTCAAGACGACCAATGTGCAGTGCTGCTCAAAATATACACACCAACTCTGATCAAAGACCAGCCACATTAATCTTTTGTTCAATACTCTGATCTACGACCAACCAAATACATACACAAGTATAAGGGAGAATGGATAAAGTGTAAAAGCTATCAAACAAGTCCACAAGGGAAAGGTGGTATCGATGCTCCCTAAGACTCCCATAACAACGCAAACAATTAGAATAACCAGCACTTCAGATGAGAAGTTCCACGTCAATCCTCGGGCGAAAACAATAGCCAAGAAGACTGACAGACAAAGCAGATTGTTCATAGTCACATCTCCATGAAAGTATGTATGTCTTAGAGACAATCATGAGATAAATGTACTTGAACATATTCTTATTATTAATAAGATTAATATTATGGCATTTGCAATTATTGAATTATTATTTGATTGTTTGTAATTATTCATTAATGTGCATCTCTTGAGCTTACGTTGTCATTAATAGAGTGAGATATTGATGATAAAGCGTAACTCTAAAATAGCATCGACTAATGATCATCGAGAATGTGATATCGATCATATGTTATAAGTCGACATGTGGTCTGCGTCACATTCTTAGAGAATATAGTATGTCTCACCTGCTACTAGTAATGGTTACTAATGATGGACACATGGATACTTTTGGAAAGTATTGGTATACCCTGCTGATAAACTATTTGTTATACATGTCTAAAGTGTTATCAGCGTGTGGGATATTAAGGTCCTTTGACTTGAGGTCAATACGTACCTTGTTTACAAAGTAATGTACTTTGACCTTGTCCTAAGCTTAAACTCCTTATAGGATAAGACACGACTTGTGTTGGATACATATGATGTAAATTAAGGTGTTAATTGAGCCAAGAATAGGATTCATTCCTCGATTGGATATTCGAGAGAGCACTCAACTTCTCAGTGATATTAGGTCGACCAAGTCATTGGCCAATGCAAGATACATATTTAGAATATGGTCTAGTTGTCGACTAATATAGATGAGATAAAGTGATCAAGCCATTTGGATAGACACATGGAAAATCCTAAGCTTGATCGAGTGTGTCGCGAATGAAAGAAATTTATCATCTCACATAAAAGTTATGTTTGCTGGATTCATGTAAACGTACTTCATATATTGAGTTAAGTAAATGCAGCCTTGATCTAGGAGTTCTGTATGGACCTTAATTGGATTAGTGTCGATATATGAAGGCCTATAGGGTCACACTATTTCGATTGTCTCTTCGATCTAAGGGTGTATTGAGAAAGTATTACATATTCGATTTGGAATCGAGATATTTAAATTGATAATAACTATGGGATAATTTCTATTAGATGGAAATTATTTAATTAAATCAAAATTGGATTTTGGATTTAATGTGCTGAATATATATATTAAATGAAAACGGGAAACAAAATTTTACGTAAGGCGCCGCGGTGCAGTTTTAACGTAATGCGCCGCAGCGCCTACCCATCAGTGGGCCCAGTCAGATTTGCCCACTGCACCTCAGTTTTTGGGTCAGGCTTAAAGCTCAACCCTAATTCATTTCTGACCTAATTGTAACTATAAATACAACACTAAACCATTGTTATTATACACCAATTCTCATAAACAAATTCTAGACTTGGAGTTTAGGATAAAACTCTCTCTAACCTCTGCCAAGATTTCCTGTCTTTCTTGACAGAGGAATACACCGTAGCATTATGCTTGCAGTCGAAAAGGGAATGCATGTTCACCCTAAAGTAAAGACTTCAGATTTTATAACATGTAAGTTCTTGTTCATGTTTTATGTTACCGGTTTTGATTGTCAAGAAATTGTTGGGATAAGTAGAACAAAATTTTAAACTTATGTATTTTGAACAAAACAAATCCCTACACTCCATATATCTGCAAGATAGCATCAGACATATTATTAAGAGCCTTGGGAAACTGTATCAGCCATACAAGCCATCAAAAAATCGATTAAGTGCCCAAAACAGAACAGACTTAATTCTAAATGTAAAAGAAGCATGGCTTCCCTAAGAGTAAAGTTTAAAGTAAAACATGAGTGATTTGCATGAAAACTAATGTATACCAAGTCCTGTCAGAAATTTGCCCATGTAATGGCTGACAGCTTTAAAATCTCTAGTTGAGGTTCTTGGTTTCTTTATTTTACTACTATACTCTAAATTATTTTCTTTTCTTTTTTGTTGTAAATGAGGTCTGTTTATCTGCTTCAACAGGCCATAATCTGTTAGCAAACTTCCATCACAAGCAAATCTAGTGAAGTGCTGGTACAGTTAAAGTTGGGAACAACAAAGGATGTACAAATTAAATCTTCAGTCATAATTAAGAAATTGATCTTTTCTGTTAACTAATGCAAGTATTCGATAGTAAAACCATTAATTCTAATACTAAAGGCAGAAGTCAAATCGGAAAAACAGACCTCAGAAAATGTTAATGATGCAGATCTCTTCTTTTTCCGGGTAGCAAAGATTATAGCCGACACTGCCTCACTGGAGTTGGTTGCCAGAGGCAGCGCAATGAATGAGATGAAGAAAGACGGAATACTCGTGGCACTGGAGAAATTATTAACAGCATCCACCAAAGGATCAGCAAAAAACAGCAGCAATAATAGTACCCAGCAACAACAACAACGCAGCCTTTATAGCAACTTTTCGAGGATTCTCGATACCCTCAACAATTTCATCACTTTGATCCTCCCCCAGGAGACTGTGCTTCCTCCTAGTTTCCTGCAACATGCATCTACATTGAATCATAATCATCCTAGCTATAACTATCTAAATAATGTCATCAGCTCACAACATACCTCATGAAAATCATCAATGTATTTTATTATATTAGAACCAGTCTCAACAGAAGAACCATTAGCACTACTGGCTTCATAAAGCCATTTTTCAACTCCAGCAATGAATTCTTTCATATCAACTTGATCATCACAAGACGTATCAAAGTCCTTCAGTACCTTTGCTATATCATCATTTTCGTCTTAAGTTTATCTCCTCAAGACGGAGTCCTACGACCAGAGCTCTTAATTCAGCATGGGAAAGATGTCCATCACCATTTTCATCAATTGCATTGAACAGCCTGTCACACAATACTTCATCACATCAGCCATCATTCAACGATGATATAAACATGCAGTAATAATTTCATGCTCACTTTTCTAGAACTTCTATATTTGGTGTTCCATGATCCGTGAAAAGCCTCCCCAATGCGTGCTGTTTTAAATGTTTCAAGATTCCTGATATGACATGCTTATGTTTTACATAAACAGGTCGTCGTGTTTGTATCCAAGGCTGAAATACATGCATTAAAAGTTAAAGGAAGTTCAGCAGGATTTATTCTATTTATCAACCAGGCATACCGATGATTAGGCTTTATTTCCCCTTTACTTCGTCTGTTTGTTTATGAGAAGACGATGAGAGGAAATCATTTTGTTCTCTGATCCCAGTTCAACTTGAACTCCAGAGGTTACACGGGGAAGTCATTTATCCACTGGTTGGATGAAAACTACATAAAACACTGTGAAATTGTTCCAATTTTGCAAAATGTGATAAGGGCGTATTCTCCGCAACTAATGTTAGCAGTGTGCAAGAAAGAAAAACTCATCAAGTTAGATGGAGAAAAAATAAATGAAAACCTAATAATTACCTGATAAACACAATAAGAGAGGAGCAGCGACAATGATATGATAAGAGCTATCAAGACCTCTAAATGTCTCCCTGAAGTTGAATGGATGAGCTGTGGCAACTGCACAATGATAAATGGAAGAACAGATACGGCCATGATCATTGCAGCATAGCTTGTCCAGATATCAGTAGTAACAACGAAACCTACAGACAGATAGACCTACTCTTTGAGCAGAAACACTTGGATAGATAGAACCTGCCTTCTAGTAGCATGAAATATGACATGCATTAATCAAAAGGCTACTTAATCCTTTAAATCATATGGTATATGAGCAAAATATACAGGATTTGTTCCTGCAATTTAGCATCAGATGGGTATACAAGGGTGTTCCATGAAAGTTCCTCCATGTTAACTAGCAAAGTTACATTACAAATCTCAATTCATACTTGATTACAAGAAAGTCAACTCCTTTTACAAGGATTTCTTTTCTTTACTATTGTTATTATTCAAAACTAAGAAGACAATAACAGCCCAGCAACTAGTTGTACTGTAATTCCTAAAAACAAATCTGTCAAGAATAGTACAGATATGGCTCCCATCCTCCTACGAAATGGTAAAAGATATATGTTCAAATGGAAGAGGTGAAAGAACAGCAGGGTTTAATATTTTATTTTTAAATTAAAGAACAGCAAGTTAAAGTGGTCTTACAGCAAATTACGTACCAATGATGAAAGGGACAGGGAAACTGGAGATTTTACTGGAGAAGTTGAGCTCTGAACTTTCTTTTTGTTTTTACATTGATAATAATGGCCCCATAAAGTGCGTCATAAAATCCATATGTAGTAAAGCAAACAGATTGCCACGTCCAAATGCCGTGTATGAAAAAGTAGGCGTAAGATTAAAATTTAATCCATTCGGATCAAAAAGAGTAGACTTAGTCATTCGCACCTTTTTAAAAAATATTATAATTTTAAAGCAAAAATAAATAGTTTAATTAAAATACTTCTAATTAAATAAGTAGTTCTGCACAAGATTAATAAGGCTTATTGTACTTGATGCAGGAACCCAAGAAAAAGTAATTGAATTATTTTCAAAGGTACTTGTAAAAACTTTATCATCAATATAAGTAAGAGGCATTAGTCCATTAATAAAATGTATGCTTAAAATAATATCATGAGCTAAATTTTTTACTAAGACAAAAGAATGTTTCATACACATTCTGTCATGACAAACATGGGCACTAGGTAACTTGTAGGAGACATCCATTTTGCTCCCATCTGCACTTCTTACTCTACGAGTAGACTTGGTAAAATATTTGGCAGGGATTAGTCATTCCCTAATGCAATTAAGATCTGCCCCTGAATCAATTAATGTAGGGACATGTCTGTAGATGATACCTCTGTCAATTAACAAATTAACACGAGTAATTCATCTTTGGCGGGAATACAAATTAATGGCTTCCATAAAGTCTGCCTCTTTAGGACTATCAGAGGTAGTTGGTTGGTCGAGTATAAGAGTATAACCTAACTCTATATCAGGAAGAGAAGTATGACTAGTCTGTCCTGACTCTAAGGAAGTAACTCTATCATCTAGCGTAGTGTAATGGTGACGAAGTAGAGTTAACTCTGCTTTGAGATCATAAATCTCAGTCTTCAATTCCTGGACTGTAAGAGAACTATTAGGACTCCGCTTTTTCTGTAATTCCTAGAGAACTTTAGAAAAGTTATAAGGCAGATCAATTTTCGATCTGATTTTGAGAGGAACTTTGTCCTTTCCCTGAGCTTTAAACAAAGTTTCGATGACCTGTGCTTTCTGTGCTTTGTCCTGAATATTATCCAGTGGACCAGTTTCAGAATTGGGCTGGACTGGCCCTGAAACTGGCCCAATGATGATACTGGGCACTGTAGCTCGTGACGGGGCAGTGGGCCCGCTGGAGAATTTTGGATGCAGGAGACGTCTGAGAAATTGTGAATAATATACGGGGATATACCATCATCTAAAAAATTATACGAACTAGGCACGGGAGTACTAACCTTAGCAAACGGGAATTGAGATTCATAAAAAATTACATGGCGATTAATGATGATTTTATTAGAGGATAAATCAAAGCATTTGTAACCACAATGATTAGACAGAAAACCCAAAAACGCACACGGAGTAGACCGGGCCTGAAGTTTGTTAATTGTGGTGGACGAGAATAACAGATAACACAAACACCCAAAAACCCGAAGATGTGAATACAAAGGAGTCTTATTATATAAAATTTGAAGGGGGGGAAAATATGTCAAACCTTGGAAGGAATTATGTTAAGGAGATATGTAGCCATTTGTAGAGCATGATGCCAAAAAAGACGGGAGTACGGAAGCATGAATCAATAAAGTTCGGACAATGTTATTTATGGTACCATTTTTGCGTTCGGGTTTTCCATTTTGTAAAGACGTATGAGGACAAGAAAAACAAAAATTGATCCCATTATTAGCACAGAATTCCCGAAACACCCCATTGTCATATTCTTTGCCATTATCACACTGAATATTTTTGATTTTCCGTTCAAATTGGGTTCTAATGAGAGATCTAAATTTTAAGAAGATGGAAAAAACTTGAGATTTTTTCGCTATTGGAAAAGTCCATAAAAACTTAGAATAATCATCCAAAAAAGAACATAATACCGATGACCCAAAGAACTAAGAACATGAGACGTCCATAAGTCGCTATGAATAATATCAAATGACATTAAAATATGAGATTTTGAGTCTACAAATGGCAACCTAACAATTTTCCTAAAGAACAAGACTGACAATTTGGAGTACTACGCGTACCCTTACATGAAATAAACTTATTTTTATCTAATGACGACAAAATAGACGACCCCGGATGACCAAGACGAGCATGCCACAAGGAAGGAGAAAGGGCTGCAAATACTGATGGATAGGCTTGACTCGATGGACCAGAACTGGATGTGATAGAATAAAGATCTCCCCTACTATCACAACTCATGAGAGGACTCCCCGTCTTGAAATCCTTCATAGAGAAACCAAATGGATCAAATTCAATAGAAACATAATTGTCAGTAGTGAATTTACGGACAGACACTAAGTTTTTAATCAATTTGGGGCATGTAGAGTGTTTTTCAAGATAAGGGGTGGATGAGGGGGAGACAACGTTTTATGACCATAACCACGAATTGGAACAGAATTACCATTACCAACAATTATGCCACGAGGGTTGCTCAAATTGGAATAAGACGAGAGAGTACCTGAATTGGATGTCATGTGGGTAGTGGCAGCGGTGTCCACATACCAATTTGGGTCCGAGGGATTTAATCCAAGCTTGTGCATTGCGGCTTCGATGTCGGTAGACGTGAGGGCCACTACGTGATGAGCCTGCGGGGGCCGAGGCCCAAGTACCCCTACTTGCCTAGGCCTAGAGGGATAATTAAAAGCGGGCCACTGCATGTTGGGCTGGAATCTTCTTTGGGCAGCCATTTGCCGCGAGGCGAACTATTTGGTCGCCACTGTTTGGCCCATATTGTGGGGCCCACTGCCACTGCATAAGGGCCCACTGTGGGGCCTAAAACTGCTGCTGCTGCTGCTAACTGCCGCGAGGAAGAATATAGAGGACCAAACGATCATTCGAAACCGGCGCGCCAACGTTGCGGAGTTGGTCCGCTAATTCCTTCAATCTTTTGCAATAAGCCGAAACGTTAGGGAAATCTTCCATGTTAACGTGGAAGAATTCATGCTCAAGAGTAACAACTCTAGAATTTTGATTATATTAGAATATATCACGCAGCCTATCCCAAGTCGCCTGTGCCGTAGCGTTAGGCTCAATAATCGTTTGCAAAAGCTCTGTAGAAATTGTGGAATATATCCACTGAAGGACATTGGCATCAAGAGTCGTCCATACCTTAGGATCATCCTCGCGTTTTAGCACATCTGTATCCTCAGGGGCCGTGGGGATTATGTGATGGATGAATTGATGCGAATGTGCGTGAATTTTGAACATTTCGGCCCACGTCGCATATTGGACGTTTTCTATTTCAAGAACAAAAGGGATGTTATTCTTGATGTTAGAAACTGCAAAGGGCAGGATGAAACATGTTCCTTGATGTAGACATACTGGTAGAACAATATGTGATTGAGGGATTTGGAAGAAAAAATTTGGAGGAGAGGAGAGACCGACATGCACGAAATCCGAGAAAGAGGGCTCGGAAATCGAGGCAGGTCGCCGAAAATGGGAGGAGGCCGACAGAAATTTTGGGAGAGAGGAAAAAAACCTAGACTTCTGATACCATGAAAGAAATAATCCATTGATTATTTTCATTAATTGAAAGAATATATATACAATTTACATATTTCCATAATAGGAGAATCATATTCCTATTCTACTCCTAAAACCTTATTCTACTTGGACACTAACTATACAATTATGGTAATACCAATATTATGGTAAGTGTACAATACTAATTACACCACAACATTAGCTAAACTAGGAGACTAAAACATTAACTAAATTATATACACCATATACGGTTAATATGGAGAAACCGAGAGCAATATACATAATATACACATGTATATCGTGTGTATATTATGTATATTTAACAATAAGCATTTCCCACCTGAAGGGGACTTCACCGACCAAACACAAGAAAGGAGCAGAAAGAGCAAAAAAGTACAAAGAAACACATCAAGACAATTGTCTCAAACATTCACCTTATGTAGTAGGTCCAATTTCTTCTTAATGCTAGCAGTACTATCCTCCTTCAACAACTGCTTAATCTACAGAAAAAGCTACATGTTAACAAACTAGCAAATGAGGTGCAACAGTTAGTCCGCTTTCTAACTAAAGCAGGTATGGGATGACTTGGAATTCTTTTTACTCCGGGGGTCCAAACATAAAGGCGTCTATAATGCACGAAACATGCCTCAATAATCAGATCATGTGAAACAAAAGATTTTCACTTGACTATGAACTTAGTGCAGATGACTTGTGTAGTAACTTTAGGAATTAAACATTCCGTCATAAGTTGTGTAGTGCCGAGCAAATTAGTTATTACACAACGTATGCCAAAAAATTTAATTCCTACAAAAATTATGCATGACAAGGCAAAGTTTCTATAAATTTATGCCTTGCGAAATTAGGTGGGTAGGCTGATTATTCTATTTTATTTTTTTGATGTCAGGAATATTTTCAGCCACTTTTTTATTACTTAAAGTGTCGAAAGACAAAAATTAAAGACTAGCTATTTGATGGGCAAAATTAAAGACCACCCAAGATAGGGCATAGGTGCGAATGGCCCTCTGAAATTAGCTATTGGACCCGGTGGGCTACAACTTGGAAATACAATGGGCCTAAGGTATATTTTCAGTCCAATAGTACAGAGCTGGGCCATTTGTTTTGCTAGTAGCTACACCATGTGTTGCCCCTACAAAATGCTAAGGGTACCTTTCACTTTCCCCAAGCATTGGCCAATGATCTCGAGGGCGTCCATCCCCGCGTTAACCTTCATAACCCACTCTTTACCGAGCGAGACGTCCTCGGGTAAGACCTCCACTTCATCCTCGCTCGCATAAGTGACAGAAGGTTTTCGGGATGTAAGCCCTTCGTTTGGCACAACCTCGAGTGGTACCTCCTGGTTCTTTCTAGCGACATTTCTCTTTTTGGTATGACCCTTCTTTCCTGCAACATCTTGAGTGACGTTGGCTTGAGTGTTAGCAATGTTGATTTCTCCGTCGTTTGCCATTTCCTTAGGATAAACCTTCGCTCTGATACCACATTGTCATGTCCTTAGTCTTCAACTAAGCGCACATGCGGTACTTGACAACTTGCTCACGTTCTTGCACAACTTGATCACGATTTTACTATGCCAAGTCAGCCTAAATTATTACTCTCAAGATCGCTAAGGAAATTGTAGATTAGGAAGACGAAAATTTGCTAAAATGAAACTTTTATATTGTAGAGAGCTTGAATTATTTCCTTGATGATTTTACAAATGAATGACTCTCCTATTTATACTAATATGTAAATAATAATTATTCTACAATTCCTTACATATTTATAAATAAGCCCCTATTCTAGAAATCTCTACACAACTAGAATATTCTAAGGACCATGCAAATCCATGAAAATTTAGAGTCTTCCAAGGGAAATCTTCAAATGTATCTAGAATCTTCCCATAAGTCTAGTCTTCATCTTAAATAACCATTCCACGACAAATATATGTGTCAAGTGGCACCTAGGTGGAATAATGATGTGGTGGGTCATAACACTCTCCCCCACCTAATGTTGCGACAACCGCGACGCAATGTTGATGTTTAAATTTTTAGATATTATCTTTGAATTCCCACAAATCCTCATATCGTTCCCGTGTGGCCTCTTCCGGTGATTGCCCCTTTTAGTGGATGGCGATAGCCTTTTGTCCATGTTTTTGCCTATCTTGATAGTCAATGATAGCCTCAATCTTCTGACCATGTGAGGCGATAACTGTAATAGGCACACGACTTGATTGACCCCCACTCAGATCATCCTTCTTAATACGCCACCTAATATCTCCGAACTTTGACACGTAGACTATTTGACATGTAGTAAGCAATAGACCATCTTCCATCCAAAAATGCCTCGTGTTTCCCTGGGTGGTTAACTCCATAAATTGCTTGCTTGCTGGATCATGCTGCATGCTTTCTTTTATAACCTCTCGGATGTCACAACTTGTTGAAGTGATGGCAGCAAAATCATCTTTCCAGCTCAAAACATCAACTCAACCTTGTGATCCATGTCACTTCTAGGAGGCAAGTGGTTAGGTAGCTCGTCGATCATCACATCTTTGTTCTCTTCGAGCAAATTATCTGTCAAAGGTGACAATGTCTCATGAGTACAATTATCTTCCTCAAAACTTGCAATGGTTGTTGTGAAAGTCGACTCCCCTTTATTGAGCCCTTTGATAAGCTGCATAGCTGAAAGTTGTTCCTGGCCCTAGTCTTGTGACATAGTCACCGTAGGCACCATGCAAGCTCCTTCTTGCTCCAAAACCAAGAGACGTTGGAGGTAGGGGTCAATCATTGCGTGGCAATGTCTAAATAACTCTTGCCCCAGAACAATGTAAAAGATGTCCATAGTTCTGGCAGTAAAGTTTGTCGTACCTTTTCAATTACCTAATTTGTCACTCACACCATTGGCTACACCATGAGCGTTTTCTGGCTCGACATTCATGGTCTTGACGCGAGCGTTAATTGGAGCGAGCTTCAACTCTAGTCTCCTTGCTGCGGCCTCAGTCACAAAATTATGAGTCGCCCCAGTGTCTATCAGTGCACGAGCCAAATTGTTGTTGTGCGATTTTCAAACTCTGTGTTTGCATCTATTCATTCTTTTTGCGCAATTTTTAAAGCTGTGTGGCCCTCCACATATGTAGCATCCCTTCTTCTCGATCTACACTTTCTTTTCGGCATAGCCCTGACGACCACTTGATTTTTTATCGTCGAACTTGTTGGTATTTTGAATCTTAGAGTATTGTTGTTGTGACTCCTTGCTCTCGCCAGTATCCCCCCACTTTTGGCATCGCTACCCCTTGACTCATTGCCTTGACCTTTGTCTTGCTTGTCATGCCTGAAGTCCATCAAAGACTCGACCTCCACTATGGCTTGGTCTATGTCTGCGACTTGACGGCATTACAACTCCTGCTTAGCCCAATTCTGCAACCCGTCTATAAAGTGAAATAATAAGTCATCATTAGTGAAGTTGAGAATTTGAAGCATCAGGGTGATGAACTCCTTGACCTAGTCGCGTCTACTCCTTGTCTGCTTTAATTCCCCAAACTTACGCCTTGCCTCGTACAAGACATTGTTCAGGAAGAATTGACGTTTGAACTCGGCCTTGAATTGGTCCCACGTGCTAATGGCGCACATACCTCTCTCAACATCAGCCACTTTCCTTCTCCACCATAGCATGGCAGTTTCTAATAGGTACATCACGACAGTGTTGATATTGGCCTCATCGTCCCTTACCTTTCCATGCCTGAAATAATTCTCTAAGTGCCAAAGAAAGTTCTCCACTTCCTGTGCATCACGAACCCCTTTGAACAATGGTGGCTTGGGAGCCTCGATCTTAGCCTCCCTCGTTACAATAATATTATTGGCTGCCTCAGTCACGCCAGCGTCGACCTGCTCCTCGAGTGCCTCTATATTTTCCTTCATAGCATCGATAGTACTCCATGTCTCCATGAGTCTACACTCTAAGGCAGTGACAGTTTTCCTTAAACTCAAATTCTACTTGCCTGTGACCTTCCAAGTCATTCCGGACGCTCTTAATTTCTTCAAGGGTATGCCTCGAAAAAACGCTAAGGGTACCTTCCACTTTCCCTAATCGTTCGCCAACGATCTCGAGGGCGTCCATCCCCACGTTAACCTTCATAACCCACTCTTTACCGAGCGAGAATTTTCGTATATGTGTAAGAAATCTATTGTTATGTTTTGTAAACTGAAAAATATCATCATATTTTGTAAATATACCTTTTTATGTATATATACGTCATTAATACAACTACAATATACAACTTTCATACAATATTTAAGACTTAAAAAGCTGCTCAAAATTATATGCATGAAAAATGTATGAAATGTGTATATCTCGCTCAAAGCTTAAGAAGTTCGCTCAAAATTTTGTGTATGAAAACTGTATTAGTTATTTTCACTCACGTATACACATTTCATACACAAAAAATTGAGTGAACCTTTTAAGCCTTGAGCGAACACAAAATTTTAAAATAATTAAATTCTTTTAAAAAAATTAACAAATTTAAAAAATTAAAAATACAATGATGAATATAATTGTCTGAAATGTTAGAGGGTTGAATAAAGTGTATAAACACAATGACCTTAGAGTGTTTATACAGGAGAATACGGTAGGTCTAATAGGTATAACTGAAACTATAGTTAGAGAAAGGAAAGCAACTCAAATTGTGAAGAAAATAACAAATAGGTGGTATTGGTGTAATAACTATGTTGATGATCCTGGAGGTAGGATTTGGATATTATGGGACCCTACAAAGGTGGATTTTCAACTACTTCGCACTCATAGACAAGTGATCCATGGTGATGTTAGAATTTTGCACAACAGTATGGAGTTTCATGTCAGCATAGTGTATTGCCTGCATACAGTGCCTGACAGGCAGAAGTTATGGACTGAATTGAAGAGGTTTGCTGATACTTCTAATACTCCATGGTTGATCATGAGAGATTTCAATGCTGTCCTGCATATAAATGATAGATTGATAGGATCTCAAATGCAAGAGGTAGAAGTAAGGGATTTCAAACAATGGATGCTGGATTCCACAGAAATGAAGACTATAAGTAGGGAGTTCACCTGGACAAATGGGCACACCTTTAGTAGTATTGACAAAGCTATAGTAAATGCTGCTTGGCTCCAGAACTGGACACATTTGAAATGCAGAATCATGGCTCCTGGCTCCTGGATTCTCTGATCATAGTCCCCTAGGTGTTACTTTTGACACCTGGCAGTCCAATGGTCCAAAACCATTTAGATTCTTTAACTATATGGCTGAGCACCTAAAATTCCTTGATGTTATAGAGACGAGATGGTCAGAAGGTGGTAGGGCAAGTACAATGATTGATGTTTGGAAGAAAATCAAGACACTTGAGAATCCATTGAGGAATTTCAAGGTGTGCATGATAAAGTAAAGCTCATCAGAGGACAATTATATGACCTGCAGGAACAAATGAATGATAGTTATACTAATGTTGATGAACCTCAATTCCTGGAGGAGAAAGCACTCAAAGAACAGCTTGAGCAATGAAGGTTCATTGAGGAGAGCATTACTAAGCAAAAGACTAGGGTATATTGGCTGAAAGAAGGGGAGGCAAACACAGCATACTTTTTTGCTTGTTTAAAAAACAGTCAAGCTCATAATCATATTGCTAGCCTCACCTCAGCTGTTTGGAGTACTTATAAGAGATGAAATAGGAATAAAGGAGGTAATTCTGAGTTTTTATAAGTCTTTACTAGGGTCAGCTGCTAGTCAATTGCAAGCTGTTCAGCCTCATATAATGAAGGCTGGACTAGTATTGAATAGAGAGCAGCAACTGTAATGATTAAAGAGGTTACCCCCGCAGAGGTCTTGGATGCCCTTAAAGGTATTAATGATCATAAAGCTCCTGACTGTATTGGATTTCTTTGCAACTGGAAAGATATATAAAGCTATCAATTGCTCCTCTATCACTTTGATACCAAAGGTGAAGCATCTTTCTTCTGTGAGAGAGTATAGGCCAATCTCATGTTGTATTATCTTCTACAAAATCATATCCAAGATACGGACTACTAGGATGCAAAAAGTAATTGGAAGTTTGGTGGATGCTAGTCAGCCAGCTTTTGTGCCAGGAAGGGTCATAGTGGACAACATCCTCTTGAGTCATGAAATGGTGAAAGGGTATGGGAAGAAAGGTGTGTCACCTAGGTGTATGCTAAAGGTGGACATGCAAAATCATATGATTCTATTGAATGGCCATTTATGGAGCAGATTCTGAGCTATCTAAACTTCCCAACTATTTTCATCCCATGGTTCATGGCTTGTCTCAAGACTGTCTCATATTCTATACTGATCAATGGAGTACGTATTCCTTATTTTGAAGCAAAGAAGGGATTGAGACAAGGGGATCCCCTTTCCCCCTATTTGTTTGTCTTGTGTATGGAGTGCTTAGGGAGAACACTACACACCTTGAAGATGCATAAAGAATTTAAACACCACCCAAAATGTAAGAAGCTGAATATTGTGCAGCTGGGATTTGCTTCTTTATTGCAGAGGTGATCTGAGGCCTGTACAGTTGATGTTTGATGCCTTTACTAACTTTTCAGCTGCCTCTGGGTTGATTGCAAATAAGAGCAAAAGCTCTATATATTTTGGTGGTGTGTCGCTCACTGTACAGGATTAGATTCTAGAGTACACAGGTTTCACTAAAGGGAAAATGCCATTTAGATATCTTGGCGTGCCTCTTAGTACTAAGAGATTATCTATTTCCCAATATGAATCTTTGGTGGAGAAAATGCTAGATAAAATTACATCTTGGACAGCTAAGTTCTTATCCTATGCAGGGAGAGCTCAGTTGATCAAAAGTGTATTGTTTTCTATGCAAACATACTGGTCTCAGATCTTTATATTGCCTAAAAAGATCACTGGATTGATTGAACAACTGTGTAAGAGGTTTCTATGGACTGGTAAGGCTGAGTATACTAGGAAAGCATTAGTGGCATGGAGCAGACTCTGTCAACCACAATCAGCTGGAGGCCTGTGTTTTATTGATGTGGCATTGTGGAACCAAGCTGTTGTGTGCAAACTGTTAGTAATCTGTACTCCAAAAAACCAGTAAACAATAAACATTGAAAGTAAACAAAATCAGTGTTGAAAAATAAGAATACTTTTTCAGAATATAATCGAGCCCACTTAGTTCAAAGTGTGTCCTTAAGGAAATTATTCCCCTCACAGTACTCGAGGTTGATGGAATATCCCCTCCCAGGATAGAACGATTATCTTACCAGAATAGTAGTACTCCAAACTCTGGTAGCGGCGAACCACTCAACAGTAGTATATCACACAGAATTTATTCGTGCAGAAGAAGAAGAAGATTTTGTAGTTCAGAAAATTCGTAAGTAAAATTCTGAGGAATCAAACGAATTTATAGCCATGGAAGTACTGTTTCTGAAGGTTTGCAACCCTTCTGAACAGTCACTAAAACTGGTGGAAAATTTAAATGTGGGAAAGAAACCGGGTCGCGGGTCAGACACGCGGATCCGGCCGGGTCGCGGGTCAGGGTCACTAACGGGTAGGATTGGATAAGTTAATTAATTTAATTAAATAATAATTAATTAAATAATTAAAATTAAAGAAAATTTGGTCCAAAAAGATTATCAATCAAATCATTTGACCAAATCCAAATCCAAATCCGAAGCCGAGCCGAGCCGAAGCCGAGCCGAGCGAGCGACGACGCCGCCGCGAGGGGTCCTTGCCCCCTCAACCCTTTTATTGACAAGAAGGAGTAATTCTACTTATAAGTAGAAGAACTTTTCTTTCCATTACCGATGTGGGACAACTCCCACTTTTCTTTCCACTACCGATGTGGGACAACTCCCACTTTTCTTTCCACTACCGATGTGGGACAACTCCCACTTTTCTTTCCACTACCAATGTGGGACAAATGATTATTTTATAGAGCAAGAGGGAACTCCCTCCATTTTCCATTCAATCTATCATTTAAACCCAACAATCCCCCACATGAATGGGGAATGGCTATAAGATAAAGGAATGCGCGGACAAGTGTGATATACAAGCGAGAATTGACTGCATCTGGATAAGTAGGTTTCCCTTTGAACTTTCCGTAGTGAACTTATATCGGATATACTCGATCAATCGGTAGATTTGATATCTTTGAACCGTCGAACTTTGTTGTATACCTAGACAACATAAGTCACACAATCAACCCTCAACCATTTATGGTTCTCACGGTTGTGTTCGTTTCAGCCATGAACACCTCCTGGTTTCATGAGTGTGTAGAGAATGGGCCTTTCCTGTCATTCCCTTTAAAGCGGCTTACACTTAACACTCACCTAGGTGATTTCTAAACATGTGGTCCTATAGCCACATTATCTCGGTCATACACCGCTGATTTAGATAATCATTAAAGAACCTTAATACTTTATTAACTCATTAACAAGCCATAAGGTTTTATCCTTATTTCTGAACATTGTCTTCATCCGAGAATGGGTTGAGTTATTTGACAATGTTGAACCGTCAGTCACAACTTTGTTTGATCTCCTTGAACCTAGCTCTTGGGATCTCCAGTCTGCTAGGTAGAGTTACCGCCATGATGACTTGTCATCGGCCTTAACCCCATTCCCATTGATGATCTACTAACTCCCTCTCTAGATAAGCCTTTTGTAAGCGGATCTGCCACGTTATCTCTTGACTTTACATAGTCAATCGTGATAACGCCACTAGAGAGGAGTTGTCTAACGGTATTGTGTCTTCGTAGTATGTGATGAGATTTTCCGTTGTACATTACGCTCCCTGCCCTACCTATTGCTGCTTGACTGTCACAATGTATACATATAGGAGCCAAAGGTTTGGGCCAGAATGGAATATCTTCTAAGAAATGCTGGAGCCATTCAGCTTCTTCACCGACCTTGTCTAAAGCTATAAATTCAGATTCCATTGTAGAGCGGAGATGCGTATACATTTTGATGATTTCCAAGACACTGATCCACCCCTAATTGTGAAAACATAACCACTCGTGGATTTAACTTCAAATGACCCGGTGATCCAATTTGCATCACTATATCCTTCGATCACGGCGGGATATTTGTTATAATGCAAAGCATAGTCTTGGGTGTGTTTTAAATACCCCAAGACTCGTTTCATTGCCATTCAATGAGTTTGATTGGGATTACTCGTGAATCGACTCAGCTTGCTTATAACACATGCTATATCTGGTCGTGTACAATTCATAATATACATCAAACTTCCCAAAACTCGTGCATAGTCCAATTGTGAGTCACTTTCTCCTTTATTCTTTTGAAGTGCAAAACTTACATCAATTGGAGTCTTTACAACATTGAAATTTAAATACTTAAACTTGTCAAGTACTCTTTCAATATAATGAGACTGCGATAATGCTAGACCTTGTGGAGTTTTATGAATTCTGATGCCTAAGATCAAATCAGCAACTCCTAAGTCTTTCATATCAAATTTGCTAGCCAGCATATGCTTCGTAGCATTTATATTGGTAATATCTCTACTCATTATCAACATGTCATCAACATATAAACAAACAATGACTTCATGATTTGGAATATTTTTAATGTAAACACATTTGTCACACTCATTAATCTTAAATCCATTTGCCAACATTGTTTGGTCAAATTTCACATGCCATTGTTTGGGTGCTTGTTTAAGTTCATAAAGTGACTTAACAAGTTTGCACACTTTCCTTTCTTTACCAGGAACCACAAAGCCCTCAGGTTGTTCCATGTAAATTTCTTCCTCCAATTCTCCATTTAAGAAAGCTGTCTTGACATCCATTTGATGGATTTCAAGACCATATACGGCCGCCAGTGCTACTAACACCCGAATAGATGTTATTCTTGTTACCGGCGAGTATGTGTCAAAGTAATCAATGCCTTCTTTTTGTCTATAACCTTTGACCACAAGTCTTGCCTTATATTTGTCAATAGTGCCATCAACTTTCATTTTCCTTTTAAAAATCCATTTTAATCCTAAAGGTTTATTTCCAGGAGGAAGATCAACCAATTCCCATGTATGGTTGTTCAAAATTGATTCAATCTCACTATTGACTGCCTCTTTCCAAAATGCTGAATCAGAAGAAGACATCGCTGCTTTAAATGTTTGAGGCTCATTTTCAAGCAAGAATGTCACAAAATCTGGTCCAAAGGAAGTAGATGTCCTTTGACGTTTGCTACGCCTTGCATCCGCTTTACTTGGTGTATTTTCCTTTGGTTCTTCCCGCGGTCGTTTAGATCTTTCACTTGACGACTCACATTCAGTTTTATACGGATAAATATTTTCAAAGAATTCAGCATTATCTGATTCAATTACCGTATTAACATGAATTTCGGGATTGTCCGATTTGTGAACCAAAAACCGACAAGCTTTGTTGTTTGTAGCATAACCAACAAAAACACAATCCACAATTTTTGGTCCGATTTTTACCCTTTTGGGCAAAGGAACTTGGACCTTTGCTAAACACCCCCACACTTTGAAATATTTCAAGTTGGGTTTTCTTCCTTTCCATAGTTCATATGGAATAGATTGTGTTTTGTTGTGGGGCACCCTGTTGAGTATCCGGTTAGGCTGAAGGATAGCTTCCCCACAAGCTTTGCGGCGGCCGGAACTTATTAGTAAGGCATTCATCATTTCCTTTAATGTTCGGTTTTTCCTTTCCGCAATTCCATTTGATTGTGGTGTGTAAAGGGCGATAGTTTGATGAATTATTCCATATTCTAAACATATCTCTGCAAAGGAGATTCGTACTCTCCTCCCTATCACTTCTAATCATTTTATCTTTTTATTCAATTGATTTTCCACTTCGTTTTTGTATTGCTTAAATGCATCAATTGCTTCATCCTTACTATTAAGCAAATACACATAACAATATCGAGTGCAATCGTCAATAAAAGTTATAAAATACCTTTTCCACCGCGAGATGGTATTGACTTCATATCACTTATATATGTGTGAATTAAGTCTAAAGGATTTGAATTCCTATCAATAGACTTATATGGATGTTTAACAAACTTAGATTCAACACAGATTTCACATTTAGATTTATTACACTCGAATTTAGGCAATACTTCTAAATTAATCAATTTTCGCAAGGTTTTGTAGTTGACATGTCCTAAACGAACATGCCATAAATTATTTGACTCCAATAAGTAAGACGGTGAATTCTTATTAATACTGTCAACAACCATTACATTGAGTTTGAAAAGGCCCTCGGTGAGGTAGCCCTTTCCTATGAACAAATCATTCTTACTTATTACAATTTTCTCACTAACCAACATATATTTAAACCCGTTTTTGACGAGTAGTCCGACTGAAACTAAATTCTTCCGAATTGTTGGAACGTGCATAACATTGTTGAGAGTCGACCTTGCTTAAGTCATCTTCAAGTATCTTCCCATATCCTTCAACCTTGGTCATTGCGATTATTTCCCATAAACAGTACCTCTTCGGGTCCAATCGGGAGCATAGGTTGCAAATGCTTCTTTTGTAGCGCAAACATGTCGAGTGGCACCGTAATCAAGCCACCACTCCTTTGGGTTTCCAACCAAATTGCACTCCGATAGCATTGCACACAGATCATCCATATCATCATTCTTTTCCACCATATTGGCTTGTCCTTTTCCCTTGTTCTTTTCGAGACGACAATCTGGGCTTTGTGCCACCTTTCCCACAATTAAAGCGGTTGCCCTTGAACTTTTTCTTGTTGGAATCCTTCTCCTTTCCAGAAGGCCTCTTCCTTTTCTTGTTCTTTTTCAGAGCAGCATCTTCAACGATGTTTGCCCCTTCAATTGGTGAAGTCTTACGGTACCTCTTCTCAGCGGTTTTGTTAACTTCCTCGATCTTGAGACAAATCACAAGATCTTCCAACTTCATTTCCTTTCTTTTGTGCTTAAGATAATTCTTGAAATCTTTCCATGAGGGCGGCAACTTCTCAATCATTGCAGCCACTTGGAACGCTTCATTTACTACCATACCTTCAGCAATAAGGTCATGGAAGATAAGTTGAAGCTCTTGAACTTGGGTTCCAACGATTTTTCCATCCACCATTTTGTAGTCTAGGAATTTGGCAACCACAAACTTCTTCAAGCAAGAATCTTCAGTTTTGTACTTCTTTTCAAGTGCACTCCATAGTTCTTTGAAAGTCTCTACTGCACTGTAGACGTTGTACAAGTCATCTTCTAAGGCACTCAAAATGTAGCCTTTGCACAAAAAGTCAGCTTGTTTCCAAGCCTCAGTATCCATGAACTTTTGGTTGTCAGGCATGTCGGCGGCAGGCACGGAAGGGTCCTCATTGGTGAACTTTTGCATACCAAGGGTGGTAAGCCAAAAGAACATTCTTTGCTGCCATCCTTTAAAGTTGGCACCGGTGAACTTCGCAGGTTTATCAGCCGGTGGCACAATGTACGATGGTCGTAGGAGTAACCGGCCAGTGCAAGAATTGCAGAGGTAGTTCCAGTCTCAATTGCCATTATTCGTTTGTCATCATCAAATCGACAAACTGTTTTAGTTAATAAAACCAGAATAGCAATTCAATCACAGACTTAAACGATGAAGATTTTATTTCTTCAAATTGCAGTATAATTATGAAACTTTAGTATTCCAACGAAGTTTTTATATCTTCGAGTCAGAATAATATTCATATGAAGTAGAAAACTGCACAAGTTTTAATCTCCAAACCAGAATACAACAACGATGAAGTTTTTATGTTCTTCAAATCGTTGTACAAGTATGAACTTTAATATTCCAACGAAGTTTGTATGTCTTCAAGTCAGAATATGAAATTTCACACGGAGTAGAAAACCACACAGGTTTTAGTCTCCAAAACAAAATACAGATTAATCTAAAAATTTAATTTCCTTAAGATTGTTAGTAATCTGTACTCCAAAAAAGCAGTAAACAATAAACATTGAAAGTAAACAAAATCAGTGTTGAAAAATAAGAATAATTTTTCAGAATATAATCGAGCCCACTTAGTTCAAAGTGTGTCCTTAAGGAAATTATTCCCCTCACAGTACTCGAGGTTGATGGAATATCCCCTCCCAGGATAGAACGATTATCTTACCAGAATAGTAGGACTCCAAACTCGTAGCGTGAACCACTCAACAGTAGTATATCACACAGAATTGATTCGTGCAGAAGAAGAAGAAGATTTTGTAGTTCAGAAAATTCGTAAGTAAAATTCTGAGGAATCAAACGAATTTATAGCCATGGAAGTACTGTTTCTGAAGGTTTGCAACCCTTTTGAACAGTCACTAAAACTGGTGAAAAATTTAAATGTGGGAAAGAAACCGGGTCGCGGGTCAGACACACGGATCCGGCCGGGTCGTGGGTCAGGGTTACTAACGGGTAGGATTGGATAAGTTAATTAATTTAATTAAATAATTAAAATTAAAGAAAATTTGGTCCAAAAAGATTATCTGATCCCGAAGCCGAAGCCGAGCCGAGCCGAAGCAGAGCCGAGCGAGCGACGACGACGGCGCGAGGGGTCCTTGCCCCCTCAACCCTTTTATTGACAAGAAGGAGTAATTCTACTTATAAGTAGAAGAACTTTTCTTTCCACTACCGATGTGGGACAACTCCCATTTTTCTTTCCACTACCGATGTGGGACAACTCCCACTTTTCTTTCCACTACCAATGTGGGACAAATGATTATTTTATAGAGCAAGAGGGAACTCCCTCCATTTTCCATTCAATCTATCATTTAAACCCAACACAAACTCCTATGGAATATGTGCAGGAAAAAAGACAAGTTATGAGTGAAGTGGATCCATGCATATGGGAACTAGAACCTAAGCAAGCTTCTTGGATAGTTCAACAGATCGTTAAGGCTAGGAAACACTTTGATGCAGCTGGATACTCTAGGACTGATGTGTATGGTTTGGATAATATTGCTATCAGAGTGTCTTATCACATGCTGCAGGGGCAATTTGAGAAGGTGAGTTGGAAAGGTGTTATCTGTGGTAATCAAGGTTCTTCTAAATGGATTTTCATTTTGAGATTGGCTGCTATGCAATAATGCACCAGAAACTACTAATCATCTGTTTTCACCTGCTTCTATTCTGGGACTGCATGGAGGAGAATACTTCAGTGGTTAAATATTAACAGAGGTAACATGAAATGGACTGAGGTGTTCAAAATAGCACTAGCTGCTACTGTATACTACCTGTTTTTTTCAGCAGAAAAGGAGTAGCATTGATGGGGGACTAAATCACATTGCACAAGAGGTATATTACAGAGCAAGCTTGAAGTCAAGGAATTTGCCAATGTTACAGTTGCTACACTGTTATTCTTAGATTGAGCTGTTGTAGGACTTAATGTAGTAGTATGGTCATCACCAGGGCTATGGGCATGTCCAGTCCTGGTTTTTCTTCTTTTTTTGAGCGGTAAACGATGCACTTTGGTGAATAAAATAATTTTAATTACCAAAAAAATATGAAAAATGAAGATCCTTTATATTTTTTAAATTTGTTGTTATGTATTGTAAAATACGGGAAAATATCGTTATGTTTTGTAATAAAGAGTCTTAAGTGGATACCCTATGTCATTTTCCCAATTTAATTCGAGTTAACAACAGTTGAGTCTGCACCTCTTACCAACCGAAAAAGAAGCCCATACTAAAAATTGATGGGCCATGCAATTTGGGTGGGTTTGTTAGTTTATCTCCATTGGACCTCAATATAAAGATACGGGCCTTTCTACAAAAAGCCCAAAATAAAAGATGCTTAAAATTTTAATTTTCTCCTAGTTCCTTTCACTTACAAATTTCGACAATTACCTTCATCTTTCTTTCTCGCACATCATTAGATTTTCCCTTTTTATTTTTTCATTTATATTGCTTTTCTAGCACATCACCTGGTGGCCAAAGGCGAATCTAGGTAAAAATTATGGAACACGTGAACCCATGGTCATTCCGAAAAATAAAATATTTTATGTATATATTTTTTTAGAATTAATCTAATATTATTGCTTAGCATCCATGCTCCAAAAGTTTGAACATCGCACTTGATTGAATGCAAAGTTATTTAGCTAAATGATTAGGGATCGATTCCAACTTGGTTATTTTTTTTCTCTCTTTTTAGTGGTGCACGCAAAATCCTAGATTCACCTCTATCTCGAAATCATCCAAAATGATGACGATTTCATTAGTTTATCAAAGTAGATAGGCCCTTCTCTCTTTATTAAACCCCATTAAGAGATCAAAAGTCACCAATTGCTTCTTCTAAAATATTGTAGAGACTCAATGGAATAAAATGATTAGCAAAGCTTGGAAAAGCTAGACAAAAATTATTCCAATAATGGAGTCTAAAATATTATCAAAATTAGAAACTTACATCACCGATATTAGAGCCTTGTAAGAATTACAAAATTTGAAGCTTTTACCCACCGACATTACTGTTCACTCAGTTTCTTGTATAGACTTTAATAAAGAAAATGGTATAATACTTAAAAGAGAAGGATTAATGCAAAGAAAGAGTATATTCGTGTCTAATCAAAGCTTTATTTCTATCTCCAAATTTAACTTATTCCCTTTTTAGCACTTTAATTTCTATGTGGAGTATATATGTCTGATTGCATATTTACTATGTATTTCACAGAGACAAATACGGTTTGTCAACATACAGAATACTACATTCAGCTGAATAGTTAAAAATTAAACTTAAAATATATCATTTAATCATTGATTAAGTGAAAACTATGTGTAAGAGAGACCTAAAGAACTTTTGGAGCAATCCATCTAAACATGATCAGAAGCAGGAATATAAAGTTCAATAGTTCACATAGTTGTCTGAAACTCCCACACAGCTGCAATTGTTATTGTTACCTCAACCACAAAAAAAATAGCTACATTCAAATTATCATGAAAATTTCAATCTACTCCGCTGTTTTAGCCTTGTTTGTTGGTTTTTGTACGGCGTACTTTGACGAAATTTTTTTTTTTGGAACTCAATCCATGCACCAACCTACGTTACGAATTTAGCACGTGTAAGTGATATTGAGTCAATGATATGTATATTAATTAAGTACAGTGATATGTATATTAATTAAGTATGGTTAATTAATAAATAACATGTAAAAAAGACAAATGTCAGCGCACTCATTGTATGTATTAGTGCATGCAATGCAACGGAATGCAAAAAATTTTAGTTAGCTTTTGAGTCTTTTACACTAACTAGTTTTAGTGTTCACGCTTTGTGTCTACTTATATTATATATTTGTGAGCTATTTTTTTAGCAGCGAGATTGTCGATCCTCTTTAATGAACTTCGAAAACAAATCAACAACTAATTCACATCATTATCGATCCTTGAATTAGTTCAGAAGAGAGATTGTCAACGATTATGTCAATATAATGGAGAATAAATTAAGGAAAAAGACTTCTGTTTATAAGGTTGATTGGTTAGAGTTAGGTATAAAAGTAATTGCTCACATTAATATTTACATCCGTTATAAATTTCTTCGGCGAGAGATTTTAATAACTATAGCATGAAGCAGACAATTAAGGTAGTTAGAACTTATACCTATCCCTCAAATTGCTCCCAGCATAGTAGCCAATAATTTTATTATTGTTATTGCTAGAGGTACATATTCTTCTTTTTGATGTGAAATGATATACGAAAAATAGAGTAAATTTATTTTTATATATATTTAATAAAAGTGATTTAATTTGATATTTTCCATTGAACTTGATACAATTAAAAAAGAAAACTAATACTATCGGAGTACATATTAACTTTTCTTAATATACACCAATATACCAGAAAATTAATACGAAGAAATTAATTCAAAAGTGTGCATAAACATCTAAAACAATTCTTCATTCAATTTTTCCTTTTGATCTGTTTCCTCATTTGTCCTTACATTCCTTAAGAACAAATCAGAAGGTATACAAGTTATTATACCACAACAGAACTAAGGAAATTACAATAGGAAAAGTTCATCAAATTAACAACCAAAGACTACCCTTACAAATTACAATGTTAAAAATTCCAAACCATATGGCACCATCCATAGGCAGGCCCTAAATAATTAAACCACCCTTTTTCTTGTACAGTCAAATAAAATACAAGAATTACAATCAGACACAAATTAAATCGACTCAATATCAACCCTAACATGACCAAAAATAATGATAGAATACAATAGAATAAAATTAGTCACAATAAAATACAAACATAGCAAACTTTTGGGTTTATTTTTTTCAAATATCAAATGAATCTTTTACTAACACTTTTTTAAATCAAGTAGTAGGAATTTCCTAAAATAATGTTAATTATCACAGCTAGTGAAAGGGGTCCACAAGAGAACTGGAAAAAGAAAGAGGGGAACACATCACGTGAAGGCGCAGGTTAGCTGAGGGCAATACTTTTTTGAGAAGCTTACGCTTCTTCCGTGCAACTCATCGGCGCCGCCGCTGACGGTGGTGCATTGGCGTTACCGTTGTTGGTCATTTTCTTCAGGTTCTGTTCATGATAAATCTGCCTTAATCTCTCAATTTCCTTCTTCAGTGCTTCTTGATGAGCTTCCAAATTCATACAAAAAATAAGTGAAGTGTTTTTTTACATCACTAAATAAATATTTATAATTTAACTTATATACATCAATAATATAAATAAGCTTTGTGCCATTATCATATTTTAACATGTTATATCAGGTGATATTTGTTTGATATTTCATATTATAAATTTTACTATTTTTTATGGTGACTAGTGAATTCAGTAGCGAAATTAAAATTTTTATTAAAAAAAATTAAAAATTTTAAAAAGAATAAACACATGAAAATTTAAGAAGATTCAACACATGGTATATATAGAAAATAATAAGTTTCACTTTATATATACATTATAATTTCTGATGAATTCAGATGAACCTAGCATCTTTTCACTCGGCTCTCGCCTAAAATTATCTTTTATATGGCCTAATAATTTACGGAATTTAATTGCATTAAACACACGGCATGGCCAGGCCCTCATTTGTTTTCGCCAATTAAATGTGTGTGACAAAGCTGAACCTTGAATAGAAGCTAATTCTTTAATTTTGGCTGAACAAGTAAATTATGTGACTGCAATATTGTCATGATATATGGTTTATTATTCTTCGTCAAAAAGTATGAGTGATAATTATAGTGCATTCATCGTGTACTTTTCTATGACATAATTACTAATTTCAAATAATGTTTTGCCTAAATTAAATCACTAGTACTACTACTACTACAGGGAGAATTCTGTTAACGGCACGTGAAATTTAGGTGAATTGATAGATTTGTGGCTGACGAGGTGTAAACCTAATTAGTACAAACAATCATGAATTGCATGCATGTCGTTCGTTTCATTATGTTACTCATGAAATCCCATTTATTATACATACAATTTCGACCAAAAAAATGAATTAGTGAGAAATGTTGCTAAACAATAAAAATCCGTCATTAATTTAATTTAGTAATAAATTATATAAAAATAATACTATTAGTTACGGGCTATTTAGCAATTAAGTTTGGGAGCTAGCTTCGTCTACGAGTTCGGCAAACCATGTATTTTTATTTAAAAATTCATTAATATGAATAAATAATTTATGAAGAACCTAATAAGTTGCGTTTTTTGAATTCAGAACCTATAATCTCAAAATTCTAGTTCGTTCCGCTGCTATAATAACAACAAATTAGTGAGAATATCTAATATCTATTTTCTTTTTGTAGTGTTAGACAGATGGAGTAATATAAAGTTGACAAGATTAATTTCCCTAATTAAGAATGATTAAAATTTAATACTCTTACCATCTTTAAAAATCTTATCTTGAGCCAAAGCTGCAATGCGTTGCCTGAGTGCGCTATTATCAACGTTCAGAAGCAGCCTTTGATGGTCCAAAAAAGCAACTCTTGGTGACAATGCTGATACTTCAGTCTTTCAACATAAGGAGAGAAAGAAACAGAGGTTAGCATTAATTTTGAAGTTATTAATTAAAAGCACGTGATTTTGATTAATGAACAATTAATTGCTTGTAAATTATTATATTATACACTTACTTGCAGAGTGGTTACACTTCTTTCCAGCTCTGAAATGTAATGTAACTTTCTCACTCTTGATCTCTGAGCTGATTGCCTGTTTGCTAAAATTCTACAAAAGAAAAAAAAACCGTTAATTACTCCTATTAAATAAAACATTAGTATATAACTGCAATTTGTATAGCATACATTTTGTTCTGCTAATATAATATGCAGTGCTCAATGTGGGTCCAATTGTGCTTTTATTAATATTACTTTGAATATAATAATTACTTAAATAAAAATATATCATCTCTAACTTAAACTTTTAAATAAGTTAATTAAACAATAAAAAATTACGTTACAACAGTAAAAAATAATAGCGGAGTCAAAACTTTCACTATGGAAAAGCCAAAAAAATCTATATTACATATAGAATATAATTTTTTCAATCAAAGAGTTTCAGATGAACCAGCGCCTCTAACTCTTTCTTTGGTCAAAGGTTTTAAATTTAATTTCACTGTCCCCCTCAAAAATAATATTTACTTATTTTGTTCTTGAAAAACATTGAGGCATGCACATCATAAGAGAGACATTAAAAGTATAATTAAATAAATAACAATATCATCTCTCTAATAGTTTAACCTTCTAAAATGGTAGCACAATTAAACAATTACATATTGAGAAGACTAAAAATCAATGCTTTAACACAATTAGGTTAGTCATAATCTTAATTACCTCTTAATCCTCTTTGGATCCACAATAGAATTGTTATCCGACGAATCATTAGCAAGATTTTTATTAGCTGCTGATGATTGATTATCACTATCAACTTCATCAGGCTCATTCTTCGGCTGAATTACTTGATTAACATCTAGTGGGCCCGACGGCTTCTGATCTTCATCACTGATTTGATCAGACGGCGTAGAAGGATTAGTACTCGAAGGATTAGAAGACGGCGCCGTAACAGCAAATACAGCTTCGTCCGCAAACATAGTAGTAAGTTGTTCATCATCCAATTTATCGAACCCGTTATTATTATTTGACTCGGCCCGACCGCATTGTTGGAGAAACGGAGCCTCCACGAATGCAATCGGGTCGCTTACTGATCTCCGATGAGAATTCCTCCTGGACGACGAGAAATCCATGAAGTCGTCGACCCAGGAGGAATTACTATGGTGATTGACAGCGATGGTGGTTGAATTAGGCAATGGGGGCATGTTGTGAAAAGGCCAATTATGTGCCATAGTAGGAACTTTAGGTGGTAGTTGAGCCATGCACTATACTAAAATGGCAAAGGTTCTATTGTGTTCAAGAGAATTGAGCTTTTGGGTATATAAAGAACAAGAATAAAGGATAATGAGTGAGAATAAGCCAATAAGGTGTATTTTGGGTAATAATGAAAGGCAAGAAGGTGTAATGTGAGTATCTATTTTAGGAGGTTAAGTTGGTTAAAGAGTAGTATTATTTTTCTATCCTACCATAACCATGGTTGATAGTTAAAGTATTAATCGATCGTTTGGTTCGTGAAATAAGGTGGAAATCTCATAATTAAGTTTATAAATTTATATTGTCGACCAAATAAGCTTAACCTTGAATATCTCATATTATTTCATCAAATTTGAGATTATTTTATCTACCTCTCAAGTAGAATAAATTAATTCAAAAATTATTATCCCCAAATTATGATTCTGAAATAAGTTAGTTTGTGAACCAAACGGCTCCTAATAGTAGCAGTTTTATTTTAACTTTTAAGGGGACAAATATATATGGGAGAGGAACAGTGAGTCACATGGGAGGGGGAAGTTAAGGACAGCTAGCAACAGCTGTGAAGAGAGGCAAATTAGTCTTTTCTTATTCCAAAAGGTGGAATCTCCCACCCCAGGAGTTCCCACACTCCGATCTGACAGGTCTGTGAAGGAGGTAAATCATGGTGACTCAATTGATTTCAAAGGTTAGACCAGTACCACGCTGCGCACAAGGGGCCCTCCTTTATTTCAAGAAGAAACCCCCACACTGCCGCTGACGGAATTCGATCCTTGGTCTCTTATTTTAAATATCCCTCTTGAAACCAATTGAGCTGCCCAAGCGGACGGAAATTAGTCTTTTCTCAACGGTTTATTAACTGGCGGGAATCAGTCACCACGTGCCCATCGATGTGACCCTTTTGACCTTTTCTCCTCTTTTAATTTTAAAAAAGGAATGGTAAAGCAAATTACTTATCACCCATCATTTTGACAGTTAAAAAACTTTTCCGTGTAAAGTTGCATGTATGGATTTCAGATTATTATCTTGGAGGGGCTCAATTTAGGTTCGAAGTTTATGAGATTTATAATATTTAGTAATTTTTTAATATAGATACATTGTTTCAACAAAACTAAAGCATCTGCTACCTCATTTGTGCAAGTGATATATTTTATTTATTTAAAAATAATTTAATTTAAAATTTTATATTTTATTATTTTGAAATAATAATCACAAAAAAATTATAATTTATTTTAGACTACAAAATCTTCAAATATCATCTTCTTCTTTTTTTAAACTTATTTTTCAATCAAATAACACCATATACTCCTTCCTATAAGGTGTTTGCTTATAAGTTTTGCAGAAGTTTTACAAACATCTTTTCCATCTTTGGTAAAATGACAATGATTCAATTTACCAGAAAATGATTTGATTTGATTTGATTTGATTTGATTTGATTTGATTTGATTTGATCCATTCCTTGTCGTTCTATGAAGTTTACGTGTCTATGAAGCACCCTTTGGCTTAACAATTTGGACAATATTGTAAATAAAATAGTAAGGACCTCAAGATGAATGCATAAAAGGACGATTCGGCACAAATATTTTTCGTTACCAGGGTTTGGGAAAGAGTTGCACTTTAAAGAATGTGATATAAACAGTCTATCATAATACAAGCATTAGTAACTTAATCTATAAGTATCACATAAACAATTTTACCATAACTCCAAAGCTTCTCTTCTCCCTCCACATGAATGATATAGAAAGGATAAATCCCAACAAATTGGATAAAGAAAAAGTCATAGTATTATTATTAGATAAAATTTGAAAGTATACCATAATATACACGGTATATACAATGCATTGTGTATATCGTGTATATCACGGAAACCCAAGACAAATCGAAAACCGTGATATACACAGTATACACAGCTGTGTATATCTATATTTGGTAATATGTATTTGTATAGCATTGTAGATTTACCATAATTATAGAATTCTTGTACAAATAGAATAGGATTTGTTGATTAGAACAAGAATAAGATTTTTCATATTATGGAGATTGTAAATTGTATATATGCTCATTCATTAATGAAAATAATCAAGAAATTATTTCTTTCATGGTATCAGAAGTCTAGGTGCTTCTATCGATTTTCCTCTCTTCTGTTGCCTCGGTTTTCGTGTCCATTCTCGGAATCCGTGCAACATTACCTCATCTCTTTCCAAATTTTCTTCCAAATCCCTCATTCACATATTGTTCTTTCGTTATGTCTACGTCAAAGAACATGTTTCATCCTACCCTTGATGTTTCCAAAATCAAGAACCACATCCCTATTGTTCTTGAGATTGTGAACGTCCAATATGAGACGTGGACAGAATTGTTCAAAATTCACGCGATCTCACAACAAGTCCTCCATCACATAATTCCTCCCATTGTCCCTACACCCGCGAAGGATCCTCAGTTATGGATTACTCTTTATGCTACCGTCTTTCAGTGGATTTACTCCACTATTTCTACCGACCTTTTACAGATGATAATTGAACCAAACACTACGGATATGGCTACCTAAAATAGATTGCGTGATATATTTCAGGATAACCAACATTCCCGAGTTGTCACCATTCAGCAAGAATTTTCACAAGTCAACATGGAAGATTTCCCGAATGTTTCAGCTTATTGTAAACGGCTAAAGAAATTGGCGGACCAATTTCGTAACGTTGGAGCGACTGTTACCAAGGTCTCGGTTGATTTCCCTTCCTTTAACGTCTTATTCTACAAATTGTTGTAGGCCTATCTAAGGCCTATAATGGCGTTGGGACTCTCCTCCGTCAAAGTAATCCGCGTCCATCTTTTTATCAAGCCCGTTCGATGCTCACCTTAGAAGAAGTCAGCTTGGCAAAAAAAGTGGCTACCGACGCAAGTTTCATGGCGGTGATGACTTCATCCGATAACTCTCACAGGTTTATTGACAATTCTGGACGGTGGCGGCAAGAAGGGTCAAAACCGTAAAAATAATAACAAAAATCATGGCGGCAACAACAACGGCAGACGGAACAGTAGCAACGTAGGTAGGGAGCCTAGACCAACGGCCAATGGCCCAGTCCCGTCTATTGCCCTCCCAGTTATTTTCAAAGGAATTGGGCTCCGGTCCAGCCCAATCACAGGCCGAGTTTCTCGGGTCCTTATGGCACCAATTAGCAGTGTTCCGGGTCGGGTCAGCAGGTTGGTCTGCTTGGGCCTTGGCCTCCGCAAGCCTTTACTACTGTGGGCCTGAATCCGAACCCGACACCCACCGATATTGAGGCCGCCATGCATACACTTGGATTAAATCCTCCAGACCCGAATTGGTACATGGACACTGGCGCCACTTCTCACATGACGTCCGACCAAGGTACTCTCTCGTCTTATTTCAATTTGAGCAAAAATCATGGCATTATTGTTAGTAATGGCAACTCAATTCCTATTTGTGGTTACGGTCATACAACTTTGTCTCCCCCACATCCACCTCTTGTCTTGAAAAATACCCTTCATTCCCCTAAATTAATAAAAAAAATTGTGTCTGTCCGAAAATTCACCACTGATAATTGAGTTTCTGTTAATTTTGATCCATTTGGGTTTTCTGTAAAGGATTTCAAAATGGGGATACCTCTCATGAGATGCAATAGTAGGGGAGATCTTTATCCACTCACGATCGCCACCAGTCTCTTGAGTCAGGTCATGGCATTGACATTTGCCGCTCTAGCTCCTTCTTTGTGGCATGCACGTTTGAGTCACCCTGGGTCGTCAATTATTTTTCTTTGCATAAAAATAATTTTATTTCTTGTAAGGGTACGCGTAGTACTCCAATTTGTCATTCCTGTCCATTAGGAAAACATGTTAGATTACCATTTGTAGTCTTTACTTCTCTTACTTTGATGCCTTTTGACATTATTCATAGCGATTTATGGACATCTCCCGTTCTAAGTTCTTTGTCATCGTTATTATGTTCTATTTTTGGATAATTATTCTAATTTTTATGGACCTTCCGTTAGGGAAAAAATCTCAAGTTTTTCCATATTCTTAAAATTTAGAGCATTCATCCGTACCTAATTCGAACAGGAAATAAAAAATATTCAATGTGATAATGGAAAAGAATGTGATAATGGGTTGTTTCGGGAATTTTGTGATGCCAATAGCATAGTTTTTCGTTTCTCTTGTCCTCATACGTCCTAACAAAATGGAAAAGTCGAACGAAAAAATTGTACCATTAATAATATTATCCGAACTTTATTGGTCCATGCTTTCGTACCTCCTTCTTTTTGGCATCATACTCTGCAAATGACTAATCACCTCCTTAACATACTTCCTACCAAAGGGTTAGCATATGATTCTCCCCTTAAAACTCTCTATAATAAGAATCTGTCGTATTCACATCTTAGGGTCTTTGAGTGTTTATGCTATCCACTTTTTCCGTCACCTACTATTAACAAACTTCAAGATTGTTCTATCGCTTGTGTGTTATTGGGTTATCCCTCTAATCATCATGGTTATAAATGTTTTGATTTATCATCTAATTGAATCATCATTAGTTGCCATGTAATTTTTTATGAAACCCAATTTCCGTTTGCAAAAGTCAGTAGTCCCGTGCCTGGTTTGTATAATTTTTTAAATGACGAAGTCTCCCCATAAATTATGCACCACTTAATTGGCCAATCCCGTGACCGCGAAACTCCAGCAGGCCCACAAATACCCACATCCCATCCATTCCCCGTCTCAGGTCCCGCTATTGGGCCGATCGTCCAGCCCATTACCGAGAGTGCTTCAACCCAGTTAATGTTCCAGTTCCGAGTCCAGTTTCTAATGTTGGGATAGCAGGCCCACTGCCTGCTGGCCAGTCCATCACCCATCAGAATTTTCCCTAAAATCTACCCAATTCTCCCCCGAGTCACAGACCTATTACTCGTAGTCAATGGGGTATTTTTAAACCAAAAAGATATTTTAATCTAAATTCTAATGTTCTTAAATCCCCACTACCCCGTAACTCATTGTCTGCATTAAATGACCCAAATTGGAAATTGGCTATGAACGACGAATATAATGCTCTTATTGAAAATAAGACGTGGGAGTTGGTACCCCGTCCATGTGGTGTTAATATTATTCGGTCTATGTGGATTTTTACTCATAAAGATAATTATGATGGTTCTTTTGCGAGACATAAGGCTCGTCTTGTATGTGATGGTAAAACTCAACAGGTTGGCGTGGATTGTGGTTAGACATTTAGTCTGATGGTCAAACCGACTACCATTCACACTGTTCTCAGTCTGGCTCTTTCGAAAGCTTGGCCCATTCATCAGCTAGATGTGAAGAATGATTTCTTACATGGTGATCTTAAGGATACAGTTTACATGCATCAACCCTTGGATTTTCGAGACCCCAGATATCCTAATCACGTCTGCTTATTGAGAAAGTCCTTGTATGGGCTTAAACAGACCCCACTGGCTTGGTATACGAGATTTGCAGATTATGTATCTACTATTGAGTTTTCTCATAGCAGGTCTGAAAATTATCTGTTCATATATCGTCGTGGTACTTCTCTGGCATATGTTTTATTATATGTAGATGATATTATCTTGATTGCTTCTTCTGATGAGTTACGCAAGTCTGTCATGACACTACTCAGTTCTGAGTTTGTTATGAAAGACTTGGGACTCTTGAGTTATTTCTTGGGAATTACTGGCACTCGTCATGCAGGTGGGTTATTCTTATCACAAAGGAAGTATGCCGCTGAGATAATTGAGCGCGCTGGTATGTCCTCGTGTAAGTCTACTTCCACTCCAGTTGATACTAAACCTAAGCTGGGTGTTGCGGCCGACTCACCTTATGAGAATCCCACCCACTATCGCAGTCTTGCACGGGCTCTTCAGTATCTTACTTTCACGTGACCAGATATTACGTATGTCGTATAGCAGGTGTGTTAATTTATGCATAATCCTAGGGTTGAGCACATGAATGCGCTCAAACGCATTCTACGATACATCCAGGGAACACTTAACTATGGCTTGCATCTATATCCATCGTCGGTCTCTACACTTGTCTCGTATACAATTGCTGATCTGGGTGGCTGCCCAGACACCAGACGCTCCACGTTTGGTTATTGTATGTTTCTTGGTAATAACTTGGTCTTATGGTCTGCAAAGCGACAATCTACATTATCACGCTTTAGTGCAGAGGCCGAGTATCGAGGTGTAGCCAATGTGGTATCTGAATCATGTTGGTTACGTAATCTTTTCTTAGAACTTCATTGTCCCATTCAGAAAGCTACCTTAGTATATTATGATAATATTAGTGCAGTTTATCTTTCTGGTAATCCGGTTCAACATCAACGCACTAAACACATTGAGATGGATATCCACTTTGTTCGCGAAAAGGTAGCTCATGGAAAAGTATGCCTCTACCATGTCCCTTCTAGGTATCAAATCGCCGACATCTTTACGAAGGGTCTCCCCTCGATTATATTTGAAGATTTTAGGGACAATTTCAGCGTACGACGACCGCCCGCTATGACTGCGAGGGTGTGAAAGTATACCATAATATACACGGTATACACGGCATATACAATGCCTTGTGTATACCGTGTATATCACAGAAACCTAAGATAAATCGGAAATCATGATATACACGGTATACACAGTCGTGTATTTGTATAATTCTTGTACAAATAGAATAGGATTTTGTGATTAGGACAGGAATATGATTTTTCACATTATGGAGATTGTAAATTGTATATATACTCATTCATTAATGAAAATAATCAATGAATTATTTCTTTCAAAATTTGATAGATACCCCTGATATACACGGAATATACACCGTGTATATCACGGGTCGACTTAGTACAAAATGGGTTGTTAAACCCGTGATATACGCAGTGTATACATACCGTGTATATCACGGTTTAGTGGTTATTTTAGGTGATGTTTTGTTGTAATTAGAATTGTACACTTACCATAATTGTATAGTTATTGTACAAGTAGAATAAGGTTTTAAGAGTAGAATAGGAATATGATTTTCCTATTATGGAAAATTGTAAATTGTATATATACTCTTTCATTAATGAAAATAATCAAGAGATTATTTCTTTCATGGTATCAGAAGTCTAGGTCTCACAAAAACCTTAAACTCTTCCGCGTATTTGGCTCGCATTCCGAGACTTCTTATCGGCTTTTGCTCGCCAAAAAATCCTCCTCCCATACCAAATTTTCTCCTTCTTTCCCAAAATTTTCTTCCTAATCTCTACTTCTCCTATTGTTCTTCCGTCATGTCTATGTCGAAAAATATGTTTCACCCCACCCTTATAGTTTCCAACATCAGGAACTATATCCCTATTTTTTTTGAGATGGAAAGCGCCCAATATGCGATGTGGGCGGAATTGTTCAAAATTCACGCACGCTCTCATCAAGTCCTCCATCACATAATTTCCTCGACTACTGGCGCAAAAAAGGTGCATGAACCCGAGGTGAGTCCTACATTGTGGACGATACTTGATGATACGGTTCTCCAGTTGATTTATTCCATTATTTTTACTGACCTTCTACAAACGATCATTGAGCCCGATGCTACGTCAATGGAAGATTGGAATAGGTTGCGTGACATATTCAAAGATAACAAAAATTCTCGGGTTGTTACTCTTGAGCATGAATTTTCTCATGTTCACATGGCGGATTTTTCTGAACGTCTCAGCCTATTGCAAAAGACTGAAAGAGTTGGCGGACCAACTCCGCAACGTTGGTGCACCCGTTAGCAATAATCGTCTTGTTCTCCAGCTGGTTGCTGGCCTATCCGAGGCTTATAATGGAGTTTGAACTCTCCTTCGTCAAAGTGATCCTCTCCCACAGTTCTATAAAGCTCGGTCCATGCTTACCTTGGAAGAAGCCGGATTGGCTAAAAAGGCAGTTACTAGTGCAACTTCAGTCATCATGATGACCACATCCGACGCTACTCCATCATTTTCCAAAAATTCAGGCCCAAATCGCAATAACGGTGGCGGCAAAAATAGTAAAAATTGGGGGGGGGGGGAATGACGAAAACCGAGGTGCGAATAATGGGTGTGGGCCTCGAGGCAACTGGCCACAGCCCTGGGGTCCGTGGCCCTGGAACTGGGCTGGCAGTTCTTGGCCCACTGCCCCCTATTACCCGTCATCACCTTTACCGGGAAACTGGGCCCAATATCCCAACCGGCCCAGTTTCTCTGCCCAGCAGTTCAGTCCCCGACAGGTTCCTGGGCTGGGGAAGCAAACGGGTGTGCTTGGGACTCGACCTCCGCATGCCCACCATGCAACGGGACCCACCCCTACCGACATTGAAGTCACAATGCACACACTTGGATTAAATCCCTCGGACGCAAATTGGTACATGGACACCGGCGCCACTACTCACATGACGTCCGACCAAGGTACTCTCTCGTCTTATTCTAATTTGAGCAACAATCGTGGCATAATTATTGATAATGGCAATTCAATTCCAATTCGTGGCTACGGTCATAAAACTTTGTCTCCCCCTATCCTCCTCTTGTGTTGAAAAATGTCCTTCATGCCCCTAACTTAATTAAAAATTTGGTGTATTTCCGTAAATTCACCACCGATAATTGGGTTTATGTTGATTTTGATCCTTTTGGATTTTCTGTGAAGGATTTCAAGACAGGGATACCTCTCATGAGATGTGATAGTATGAGAGATCTTTATCCTATCACGCCCACATCCAGTTTCTCGAGTTACGCCTTGCCATCTACTTTTGCAGCTCTAGTTCCTTCATTGCGGCATGCACATTTGGGTCACCCTGGGTCATCCATTGTTTCTTCCTTGCATAAAAATAATTTTATTTCTTGTAAGGGTATGTGTAGTACTCCAATTTGTCAATCATGTCCTTTAGCAAAACATGTTAGATTACCATTTATAGCCTCTACTTCTCGTACTTTAATGTTATTTGATATTATTCATAGTGATTTATGGACATGTCCGATTTTAAGTTCTGTGGGCCATCATTGTTATGTTTTATTTTTGGATGATTATTCTAATTTTTTGTGGACCTTTCCGTTAGCGAAAAAATCTCAAGTTTTTTCCACATTCTTAAAATTTTGAGCATTCATTCCTTACCCAAATCGAACGGGACATAAAAAATATTCAATGTGATAACGGCAAAGAATATGATAATGGGTTGTTTCGTGATTTTTGTAATGCTAATGGCATAGTTTTTTATTTCTCTTGTCCTCATACGTCCTCACAAAATGGGAAAGCCGAACAAAAGATTCGTACCATTAATAATATTATCCGAACTTTATTGGTCCATGCTTCTGTACCTCCTTCCTTTTGGCATCATGCTTTACAAATGACTACTTACCTTCTTAACATACTTCCTACCAAAGGTTTGACATATTCCTCCCCTCTTCAAATTTTATATAATAAGACTCATTCGTATTCACATCTTAAGGTCTTTGGATGCTTATGTTATCCACTATTTCCGTCAACTACAATTAACAAACTTCAGGCCCGTTCTATCATTTGTGTATTTTTGGGTTATCCGTCTAATCATCGTGGTTACAAATGTTTTGATTTATCATCTAATAAAATCATCATTAGTCGGCATGTTATTTTTTATGAAACCCAATTTCTGTTTGCTAACGCGAGTAGTCCCGTGCCTAGTTTGTATAATTTTTTGGATGACGTCGTCTCTCCGTATATTATCCACCATTTTTCAAACTTATCCCGCACCCATAATCTGCCAGCGAGCCCACTGCTCGCTGGACCTCCTGCCACTATTTTGGGTCCTCTGCCTTCTATCGTATCGGGTCCAGAAACTGGGAAAAATATTCAGCCCAGTTTTGCCCCTGGAACTGTTCTCGGTCCACATCCAGTTTTGGCTTCCAGTATTGGGCCATCAGGCCCACTGCATGCTGGTCAATCCGTCACCCCACCAATTTTGTCCCAAAATCCTCCCAATTTTCCCCCGAGTCACAAACCGGTCAGTCGTAGTCAATGGAGTATTTTTAAACCAAAAAGATATTTTAATCTAAATTCTAATGTTCTTAAATCTCTCCTACCCCGGAACCCAGTGTCCGCATTAAATGACCCGAATTGGAAATTGGCTATGAATGACGAATATGATGCTCTTATTGAAAATAAGACGTGGGAGTTGGTACCGCGTCCTTCTGGTTTTAATATTATTCGGTCTATGTGAATTTTTAATCATAAGGATAATTCTGACGGTTCTTTTGCGAGGCATAAGACTCATCTTGTAGGTGATGGTAAGACTCGTCTTGGAGGTGATGGTAAGACTCGTCTTGTAGGTGATGGTAAGACTCGTCTTGTAGGTGATGGTAAGACTCAACATGTTGACGTGGATTGTAGTGAGACATTTAGTCCGGTGGTCAAACCAGCTACCATTCGCACTGTTCTCAGTCTGGCTTTTTCGAAAGCTTGGTCCATTCATCAGTTAGATGTGAAGAATGCTTTCTTACATGGTGATCTTAAGGAGATCGTTTACATGCATCAGCCCTTGGGTTTTCGAGACCCCAAATATCCTCATTATGTTTGTTTATTGAGGAAGTCCTTATATGGGCTTAAGCAAGCCCCACGGTCTTGGTATAACAGATTTACAGACTATGTTTCATCTATTAGGTTTTCACATAGCAGGTCGGATAATTCATTGTTCATATATTTTCGTGGTACTTCCCTGGCTTATATACTATTATATGTGGATGATATTATTTTGACTGCTTCTTCTGATGCTTTGTGAAAGTCTATCATGACAAGATCTCCATGTATATTATCCACCATTTATCGGACATGTCACGCACCCAAAATCCGTCAGTGGGCCCACTACCCGCTGGACCTCCAGTCCCATCTTATTCTCCCATCACGGGTCCAACAACTGGACTGCTTATCCAGCCCAGTTCTGCCCCAGCTATTATTTCCGACGTCAGTCCCGATTCCGGTTTTGGGCCAGCAAGCCCATTGCCTGATGGCTCGTCCGTCACCAATCCGAATGTTTCCCAAAATCCACCCAATTCTCTCTTGAGTCACAGACCGGTCACTCGTAGTCAACGGGATATTTTTAAACCAAAGAGATATTTTAATCTACATTCTAATGTTCTTAAATCCCCCTACCCCGTAACCTAGTATCTGTGTTAAATAACCCAAATTGGAAATTGGTCATGCACGACGAATATGATGCTCTTATTGATAATAAGACGTGGGAGTTGGTGCCCCATCCTTCTGGTGTTAATATTATTCGGTCTATATGAATTCTTACTCATAAAGATAATTCTGATGGTTCTTTTGTGAGGCATAAGGCTCGTCTTGTAGGTGATGGTAAGACTCAGCAAGTTGGCATGGATTGTGGTGAGACGTTTAGTCCGGTGGCAAACCGGCTACCATTCTCATTGTTCTCAGTCTGACCCTTTCAAAGGCATGACCTATTCATCAGTTAGATGTGAAAAATGTTTTCTTACATGGTGATCTTAAGGAGACCGTTTACATGCATCAACCCTTGGATTTTAGAGACCCCAAATATCCTCATTATGTCTGTTTATTGAAGAAGTCCTTATATGGGCTTAAGCAGGCCCCAGGGGCCTGGTATAAGAGATTTGCAGACTATGTTTCGTCTATTGAGTTTTCTCACAGCAGGTCTGATAATTCATTGTTCACATATCGTAGTGGTACTTCACTAGCTTATATTATATTATATGGGGATGATATTATCTTGACGGCCTCTTCCGATACGTTACCCAAGTCTATCATGACAATCCTCAGTTCTGAGTTTGCTATGAAAGACTTGGGGCCCTTAAGTTACTTTTTGGGGATTACTGTCACTCGTCATGCATGTGGGTTATTCTTATCACAACGTAAGTATGCAACTGAGATCATTGAGCGAGCTGGTATGTCCTCGTGCAAGTCTACTTCCACTCCAGTTGATACTAAACCCAAGCTGGGTGCTGCGGCTGGCTCACCGTATGAGGACCCGACCCACTATCGCAGTCTTGCATGGGCTCTTCAGTATCTTACTTTCACGAGACTAGGTATTACGTATGTCGTTCAACAGATGTGTTTGTTTATGCATTATCCCAGGGTTGAGCACATGAATGCGCTCAAACACATTATTCAATACATCCAGGGAACACTTGACTATGGATTACATTTATATCCGTCGTCGACGTCTACACTTGTCTCGTATACGGATGCTGATTGGGTGGCTGTCCAGATACCAGATGCTCCACGTCCGGCTATTGTATGTTTCTTGATAATAACTTGGTCTCATGGTCTGCGAAGTGTCAGTCTACATTATCACGCTATAGTGTAGAGGCCGAGTATCGAGGTGTAGCCAATGTGGTTTTTGAATCCTGTTGGTTATGTAATCTCTTTTAGAGCTTCATTGTCCTATTCAGAAAGCTACCTTGGTTTATTGTGATAATATTAGTGTCGTCTACCATTTTGGTAATCTGGTTCAACACCAGCGCACTAAACACATCAAGATAGATATTCACTTTGTTCGCGAAAAGGTAGCTCGTGGACAAGTACGTGTCTGACATGTCCCTTCCAGGTATCAAATTGTAGACATCTTTAGTAAGGGTCTTCCCTCGGTCCTTTTTAAAGATTTTAGGGACAGTCTCAGCATACGAAGACCGTCCGCTATGACTGCGGGGGTGTGATAGATACCCGTGATATACACCGTGTATACCACGATTTAGTGACTATTTTAAGTGATGTTTTGTTGTAATTATAATTGTACACTTACCATAATTGTATATTTATTGTATAAGTAGAAAAATGTTTTAAGAGTAGAATAGGAATAAGATTTTCCTATTATAGAAAATTATAAATTATATATATATACTATTTCATTAATGAAAATAATTAAGAGATTTTTTTTTTAAAATTAAAGAATAAAGTATAGTTGGGGTATGCAGGGAAGACGAGTTGTGAAAAGTAGGATGTTAGAATCATGTCTTCCATTTCTCCCATGTGAACTGTTTGTAATAGCAACCTCTCTCTTCTCTTTCCTTTGTCCCCAAATCACTCTCACATGGAGGCGATGTGAATGTCCCTTTTACAAAACAAAAAAAAAGCTATCTCTTACCGTTCTACCTACCAAGATGGAGATAAGGTTGATATACATTATATTCTCTCTAGATTTTACGGTGTGAAATTTTAATGAATATATTGTTGTTGTATCGGATTTTAGATATTTATTTTGAAATCGGATTAATGTGAGTTCGCTCTGTGAAGTTTCATTTTGAGGATAAACTTTCTTATTAAAAAAGACTCTATTTTCAGAACCAGAATCCGACATCATTGAAAAAAAGCAATTTTTCCAGAGATAAAAATTAGTGAACGCCATCGATCAACTATTCTAACGAACACAATCAGAAAATCAATAAATTTGTTTGTAATTTCGTTTTAAGAATTTCGATGAATCGGTTTTTTTTTCTTCTAAACAAACGTTTGTTTATTAATTTAGCCCATAAATGCATGCAAACTATAATTTTTAAATTTTTCCGAAAACTATGAATTTTATTTTTAAAAGAACACCAAGAAAATTCCATCCATTTTAATTTTGTTTGTTTTAAGAAAACCGACGGAAGTCCGGCAAATCTCTGCCCATCATTTCCCCCCTCTTTTACCATGGATAAAGTCAGTATTTTATATCAACATATCACATTTTTAATACTATGAGACCTTTGAGTAAGGATGGAGATTAATACGCTATGATATTTGGTGGTCCAATACCCCACCTCTTACATTAATTAAACCAAATCCAAAACTATATAGTTTAATTTTTAGGTAGTTTCCTTGCACCATCGCCCTACGAGCATTTATTATCAATGATTCTTTTCTTTTCTTATTTGTAAAATGAAATAATTAATAAGGGAGACACTAATAATGATTAGTGATAAGTTCAGAGGCATGTTAAGTACCTCTGTCACGCAGAAACCTTGTCTACTGCATGTGCCTACTATATAATATACTAATAGTATTATCTTATGTTCTTTGTAAAGTTTGAGATCGTTGATTCTATAATTTTGATTCCTCTTTGTCATGCATTATTTTAGTAAACATAAACCCAACCCCTTGTTCATGTTAACTTGAATATGACGTCTTAATTAATTTGCTCTCTTTTCCTTCTTTCTTTTTTTCCTGTTTCAGTAATAATATAGTCATGGAGCATATTCTTGGTTTTAAGTTCACGACTTTTGCTATTCGAACGCGGTTCAGAATCTCGAGGGATTATTTCCTTTTCACCAAATTCATATTATCTCATTTTGGTTCGGATGTGATGTTTCAAAAAAAGTAAAAAACCTACCACCAATTTTTTTGGAATAATGGCAAAAGTTTCTCCGCTCTTAATTGAAGGTCTCGGATTAAAGCTTAATCATAAAATAAAGTTCTTTTTTTGTAGAGGGAGCTACATTCCCCCATAGTGGACTTTCTATGGCGCAAGCTCAAATCAGTCGAACCAGTCAATTATCACATACTATTGGTTACACATAAATTTCTAAATGAAAACATATTGACATGTTTAATAAAGTTGATTATGGCTAAAAACCATAAACTATTTTGTTTTGCAAGTTTCATATGGTAACTGTCGAATGTTTCTATTATCCTCTGAACTATAATTTTTAAGGGTTAAAATCATTTTAACTCAATATTTGTTGGTTGTGTGTTTCACACTCCTAAAATACTTCAAAATATACTGAGAGGCACAATATGCATCATTTGAATTTATAGTTAATATATAAAACTTCTAATTTACACATTACCCTTCTCAGACCTTCCTTGTGAAAATTATACTGAGTATTTTGTTATTGTCGTCGTTGTTATTATTGTTGTTATACTTAAAACTTCTAATTTATTGTTCGTAAGTTTCATACTTTGAATGATGATGGAATTAATATAAAAGATTTACGAATTCTCAATGATGATGGAATAAATATAACAAAGACTTCAAGTTTATAGAAAAAGAGATAGTAGGGTCATGGCAATCCAAGGGTGATTAGCATGTGCAATGCAGGAAGAAATTTTGAGAAAGATGATACCATTTTGCTATAGGCAACAAAGATTATTTGGCTAATATATTTTAGTTAATGTCCCTCTTCATAATTGCCTTTAAAATTTTACTCCATCTGTCTCAATTTATGTGATACCATTTTTTTTTGTCTGTTTTAAAAGAATGTCACATTTCTATATTTAAAAACAATTTAACTTTATGAGATTACATATAATCACACATTTATATAAGACTTATTTTAGATCACACGTTTCAAATTTTTTTTTTAATCTCAAATCAAATGATATAAATCCTAAATTTTTGGATTGGTGGGATCCCAAAAAAATTCTACAAGGGTCCGTACATGAAAAGGCTCAAGGCTAGTAGGACACAAAAGTAGCATTATTATTTTTTTTTATTTTTTTGATAATCCAGGTTTCCAGGCTTGCGCCTGACTACTTCATTGGTATTACCCAGACGTCCTGGAGGTAATAGCACCGGTCCTTCAACACTATTACCAGGTAAATCGCGGGATGTGCTCCGGTGGCCAATTTTCTGGGAGCGTACAACTGATCAATGAGACAAGGTCAAATTCAACACGCAGAAGGTTCTTCGTGCTTGCGGGAATCGAACCTCACGCTGCCCATGCCGTAGCGCTTATAGCGCCAAAGCTTTACATCGACTATGCCCCGGAGGACACAAAAGTAGCATTATTGAACGTGGGAGGAGCCAGCAAGACCCTACTTGTTCATTTCAGTCACAAATTATAACCAATTGGAAAGCTTCCAAAAGTTGAAGGACCATTCCGACAATTAACTTTTCTGTTGAGGGACACAAAAACAAAGGGTGCAAATGTATAAATATTAAAAGAGTGGGTCCTGCTTTAGCACAATTTCATCAACTTATGGGAGACAATGTGATATATATAACATGGCCTACCACTCATAGCTCCTGTTTTCTTTGCTCCAATAAGGTGGAATCTCCCACCCCAGGAGCCCCCACACCCCGGTCCGACAGGTCTGTGAAGGAGGTAAATCATGGTGACTCAATTGATTTCAAAGGTTAGACCAGTACCAAAAAACTAAGGTAGGGTAAACTTTTTAAAGTGACTGGTCCCACCGCATTACGATCCCATACCCCAGAAAACCCCACCTCCTACTGGCCTACTGACAGTATACACCGCTGCCCTACGCCGTATGGAGGATTTTTTTGGGGAACAGCCCACTCACGATCGAGAGGACTCGAACACGGAACCTCAAACAAGAATACCAATGTATTGGCCATCGGGCCAAACACTTTGGATAAAAAACTAAGGTAGGGTAAACTTTTTAAAGTGGATCGGTCCCACCGCATCGCCCCATACCCCGTAAAAACCCCACCTCCTGGCCCTACTGATTAGTATACACCGCTGCTACGCGTATGGAGAGATTTTTTGGGGAACAGTTCCACTCTCGCCGATCGTGAGGACTCGAACACGAAACCTCGCAAGATATACCCTAATGTATTGGCCACTGGGCCAAACACTTTGGATAAACTGTGGTAGGGTAAACTTTTTAAAGTGACTGGTTCCACCGCATTACCGCCTCATACCCCAGAAAACCCCACCTCCGGCCTGGCCCTACGGATTAGTATACACCGCCGCCTACGCGTATGGAGGGATTTTTGGGGAACACAGTTCACTCTGATCAGAGGACTCGAACACGGAACCTCAGACAGCAATACCCTAATGTATTGGCCACTGGACCAAACACTTTGGATAAAACTGTGGTAGGGTAAACTTTTTAAAGTGACTGGTCCCACCGCATTACGGCCCCATACCCCATAAAATCTCACCTCCGGCCTGGCCCTACGGATTAGTATACACCGCTTGGCCCTACGCGTATGGAGAGATTTTTTTGGGGGAACACAGTTCCACTCTCGCTGATCAGAGGATTCGAACACGGAACCTCAGACAGCAATACCCTAATGTATTGGCCACTGGGCCAAACACTTTGGATCATAGCTCCTGTTTTCTAATCCAAAGAAAATGAAATCTTTCTTTAAACGGAAAATAAGAATATCAATAAAATTCGGGTGTTAAATTTTAGAATAACAACATCAATTTTTTTTTAATTTTTTTATTACATTAGGGGAGGGAAAGGATAACGACATCAGATAATATTGTTAATTGTTTTTTTTAATTTATTTATTACATTAGGAGAGGGGTGGAGAAATAGGAGGATAGTGCATTAATTGAGTTTGAAGTTTGAACCCTACACCTCAACTGTGGAAGATATAGAACTCACTATTTGAGCTAGTCCTCATAGTCTGATATCATATATTAGTAATTAAGTTTTAAATTTAATTTTTATATATATTTAATAATTTTTAAATACAAATATAAAATTTGAATTTAAGTTAAAAAGTTCGGCCAAACACATATATAAGCTTTTAGCTCCGCTCTGCTCCTCAGGGGTGATTCACATTCAATTTACGTAAGTGAGGGATCTAAAGAGAAATGCAACTATGACAATGACTTTATCAAGTTGCAATAAACAGAACGGAAAAGGGTTTAAAATGGCCATAATATATTAGAAATGTTTTTAAAATATTATGACACTTATTAGATCAAATTTGCTTTTACTTCCATCTATTGGGATAAAAATGTCCTTAACTTATTAAAATGGCTAAAAATGCTCATCCTTTCATCTATTGGGTTAAATTTGCCCTAACATTATTTTCAAGCTTAATTTTTTTCCTCCGAGCACAATTATATGACATTTATTAAATTTTAATTAAATATGTGACCTTTATTTGGTCCACATAAAATTCTAACACAATCCAAAATGAACCGACCTATTCACGACACAACTTAACACAAAATCTATGTCAAATTAACGCACATAAATCTAACAAGATTCTTCTTGATAAGCCCTTCCGTTCAGTGATTGAAATGAAAAAATAGCAAAGTGCTTCTTGTAATATCCAACTACTAAGAAGGTACATGCGACTGATCACTACAAGAAGAAAAACATTTATCAACAATATTTTTCGTTGCCATATGTTGGATGTTGTTGCTAAAAGTACTTTTCGCAACAATAAAAATTATTGCATACCGTTGCAATAACTTTCGATGCGAAAAAAATTTCACAACAAGTTATTTTTTTTGTTGTCATTTATGTTTTTTAGCAATAAAATATTAAATTTTTGTTGTCATTTACGTTTTTTAGCAACAATATATTGTTGCTAAAGTTTTATTGTCAATTCTATATTTTTTTGTAGTGTGAAATCTCTTGTTGAAACAAAGAATTATCAATAGTAGTTGCTTATAATTAATTGAATTCACTATAATATTTAAATTAGAAAGAGACATTCCTAAATGCAATATTTTAACATGAATTAATTCAATTATTTAGAATATGTCATTTAAACGGATGTATTCGTAATAATAAGAGAATGCTAATTTTTTATAATTAGAAAATAGACTATTTAAGTAGAATTAATAAACACAAAAATAATAAAACTCACCAAGTTAACCAAAATTTAATGTACTATTATTTTTATAATAAATTAAGCTTCATCATATATCAATTGATTAATTAGAGCATATATCATATAGTTTTTCGTTTATAAACCGGATTAACTTACTTGTACTTTAAATGATAAGTAAATCAAGAAAGTAATTATGTTGAACATGTATCAGTTGACATTTTCTTTTTGTAATGACAAGGAGGGTAAAAGAGAAAGTTGAGTATGAATAACAATTCATCAATCTTATATTCCAGCTCTCTTCTTGAACTATTTTAATACAATAACAATTTGGTATCTGAGACTCCCTTTTAAATAAAGGGCACATGCTTAATTAAAATTTAATAAATATCATATAATTATGCTCTTAATAAAGGGAAAATTTTAAGCTTAAAATAATATTAGCGGCAAATTTAATCCAATAGGTAGGAGGGGGCATTTTTGAGCTATTTCTAACACGTTAAGGGCATTTTGATCACAATAGGTGGAAGGAGGGGCAAATTTGATCCACTAAGTGGAAGTATGACATTTTTGAACCATTTCTAATACGTTAAGAATATTTTTTACCCTTTTCCGTAAACAGAATAATCAAAGAAATTGCATGACAATTTTAAAAACATAGACTAGACAGAATGCAAACACTTACGTATTGATATAAGCATTGCTCGATTAGTTAGAAATTTAAAATCTCTTGCGCAAAAAATTATAATTGTCTACTGCTAATAATGGTATTATAACAAAGACAATTCATTTGTTGGCTCCTCGATCCAATAGATAATAATAATGAATATGGTTTCATTAAATCAAGCAACACAATTGCATGTATATTTTTCGTCTGGAAATTAAGACAACGATTCTTGGTAAGTATCTTGGTCAATTTGAAGATGAAAAACAAGAAAATTGGCAATACCATAAATCAAAAGCTGTCCTACATAACCACAGATTTCAATTGAAATTACTACTTAGCAAAATTCCGTGTTTTTAATAAACATATTAACGTATATTAATATAATATACTCCATATATTTGTAATATTTAGTGTCGTATAATTATGGTAGATATAAGATCCTTATTGTATTAGGGTTCCACATTGTACACACTATATATATTTGTATTAATGAGAAAGATTCTCCAAGAGAGATTAATACAATTCTACATGGTATCAGAAGCCAACAATCCTTCCCAACCCAGAACCTAATTTCGACCGCCCATTCCCCTCTTTTTCCGGCGCCGAACCGACCGTCTACTGCCGGTATACCTTCGATATACACTGATATACAGCTGCCCACCCCCAATTTTGCTAATAGCCATGTATACCCTTGGTATACTGCTGATATACAGCCCTCCCTCACTCTCTATCTCTCCAACAGGTCGTATACCCCTTCTATACACGCCGATATACTACCTGTATACATCATTCCTAAGCCGTTCTACACCTCGTATACGACTATTTCTTCCTCATATACTCTTCGTGTACGTCCCAACCCCCCTTACTGTTTTCTCTCTCCTATCCGATCTCCGACAGCCACCATGATCAGAAACCACCACGGATATGGTTGTGGACAGAGGCGTAGGGGTGGCCACAAGGGTCGAGCTGGGAACTGGCCTGCCAGCTTGGGCCCAGCAGCCCCAGACAAAGCCCAGCAGTTATGGCCACCAGACACAGTCCAGAAGCTGCGGCACAAGTTTCATCAATAGTGCAGCTCGCCCTAGACCAGCTGTTGGGCCACGGCCATCCGGCCCACCATCCTTCAGCCCAATAACGGCCCAACAGTCTGGGATCGCGTTCGATGGCCCACAGAAGTCGGGCCCACTTATCTACTCTTAGCCTTCCCCAATCCAATTTGGGCCAAGCTTTTGGCACATTGACTCCTCGGAAGCCCAATAATGCGTGGTATATGGATACGAGCGTCACGTCTCACCTCACCAATAAGTCTAGTAATCTTCCTCAAATGCGTAATTTAAATACTCTGCAATCTATTTTGGTTGGAAACGATCATCGCATTCCAATTCAGGGTTTTGGCAACACTCTAACCCCACCACCGCATCCCCACTTCTCCCTAAATAACGTCCTCTAGGTCCCACACATTATCAAGAACCTAATCTCTGTTAGAAAATTTGTCACAGATAATTCCGTATCAATTAACTTTGACCCGTTTGGATTTTCTATAATGGACCTATGTACCGGGAAACTCCTTACCCAATGCAATAGTGAGGGGGACCTCTATCCTTTCTTATCCACGTCCGCTACCAATGTCACCCCTCTCACATCTCTAAATGCCAAAGTCTCTCCTCCCACCGCTTTAGCAACAATCTCTCCGTCAACCTGACACAATAGACTTGGACATCTAGGAGCTCCTATTTTAAATTTTCTTCGGAACAATAATTTAATTTGTTGTACTAGTGAAAAATCTGCCCAACAATATTTTTCTTGCCGTTAGGAAAACATGTTCGCCTCCCTTTTCAGTCTTCCTTTAGTGTTACGTTTTCTACGTTTGATATTGTTCATGCAGATTTACGAACATCTCTTGTTATTAGTTCACTGGGTCATAAATTCTATCTTGTGTTATTAGGTGACTTTTCTCACTTTATCTGGATTTACCATCTAAAATTCAAGTCTAAAGTGTTTACCAAGTTTATTGAGTTTCGTAACTTTATCAAAACACAATTTGAAAAATCCATCAAATCATTCCAATGTGATAATGGTCGTGAGTTTAATAATTCCGCGTTTCATAATTTTTGCACCAATAATGACATGGTCTTCCGTTTCCCCTGTCCCCACACCTCACCCCAAAACGGAAAAGCCGAATGAATTATTTGTACTATCAACAACATGGTTCGTACCTTTCTTTTTCATGCCTCTCTCCCCCCATCGTTTTGGGTCTATGTAGTCAAAATGGTAGAATACATCCTTAATATTTTACCCACCATTACTCTTCACAACAAAACCCCCACCGAAATTTTCTTCCGTCGGATCCCTTCCTATCACCTTTGAATTTTCAGTTGTCTTTGCTATCCAAACCTTGCCTCCAATGCCCCTCATAAATTAGCACCCTGAACCACTTCGTGTGTCTTTGAAGGTTTTCCATCTAATCATAGGGGCTATTTGTGTTATGACTTGTCCACTCGTCAAATTCACGTCTCTCGTCACGTTACGTTTGACGAGACAATTTTTCCTTTCGCCAATATTCAAAAATTCTGAAACACGGACTACACCTTTCTAGACGAGTCTGACATTTCCCCCATCATACTTCGCGAATTGAATCAGTCCACCCCCCCCCCCCCACAGTTCCGTGACTGTCTACCATCACTGCCACCGCTGAAATTCAGTCGGACCATCCTCTGTCCTTGCCGATTCCCGAGGCCACTAACATGTCTCCTCCGGCCTCTGTTTCACTTTTCAATCGACAACAGCAACTCCAAATCTCTGTGTCACCGACCGCCGCGGCTCCGATCAACCAAACCAACCCCGACATAACCCCACCCGACTCCATCACTGTACCGTCATATGGAACCCCACCTAACCTCTAAACACTCATGTACCGACCCATCACAGTGCCCGAACCCAGACCGACACCGCCTCACCACAGACCACACAACAACCTCCAACCCACTTTCCGTCACATATATTGTCACTAAGTCACCAAATCGACATCAATCTACCCAGATCGACGCCCTCACCAAACCCAACGACACACGCAGATATCACTGCCCAGACAACCTACCCCGACACCGCCACCGCCACCTGCCACCCGAAACTAACACCACAACAGAACACCCACCCTATCCCTGCCCTCACGCACTACATGGAAACCCGTGCCCAACACAGAATTTTTAAATCCAAAGTCCACTTTCTACACAAACCATATCCCCAATTTCCAAAAATCCAAAATTAGCTAAACAAGATCCTAATTGGAATGTGGTCATGCGTGAGGAATTTAGTGCTTTAACAAAACATCACATTTGGAATTTGGTTCCTAGACAAGAGGGGGTGAATGTGATCCGATGCATGTGGCTTTTTCGTCACAAATACAGTGGTGAACTAGAGAGGTATAATTCGAGACTTGTGGTTAATGACACTAATCAACAGGAGGGTATTGATTATGGTAAGACATTCAGCCCGATTGTTATACCGACTACTATTCACATAGTTCCGAGTATTGTTATGGGTAAGCATTGGTTGATTCATCAGTTTGATGTGAAAAATGTATTTCTATACGGGGATTTGAAAGAAACTGTTTACATTCACCAGCCGGCTGGTTTTGTCCATCCAGCAACCCCTCAGTATGTATGTTGTCTTCGAAAGTCACTTTATGCTTTGAAACATGCCCCTCGAGCGTGGTATGATCGTTTTGCACAGTACATTATGCAGATTGAGTTCGTATGCAACAAATGTGATAATTCTCTGTTTATTTTTCATCGAGGTAGTAACATTGCTTATTTATTGTTATATATAGATGACATTGTGCTTACTGCCTCCTCTGATTTGTTGAAAATGAGATCATTGCTTTGCTCAAACTGAATTTGTTATGAATGAATTGGGGAAGTTGAGTTACTTTTTGGGAATATCAGTGACTAGATTTGCAGATACTATGTTCTTGTGTCAGCGCAAGTATGCATAGAAGATAGTATATAGGGCTAAAATGGTGATCTGTAAAATAATGTCCACTCCGGTTGACTCAAAATCAAAGCTTAGCGCCGTTGATGGTGATCCAGTGTCTGATCCTACACTTTACCGGAGTCTTGCAGGTGCACTACAATATCTTACTTTCACCAAGTTTGATATTGCTTATGTTGTTCAGCAAGTATGCCTATTCATGCATGCCCCTAAAGAGCCTCATTGTAGTGCCCTTAAGCGTATCATTCGATATGTTAAGGGCACACTTGATTATGGATTGCTTCTATCTCAACACCGACCAGATTGTTATCATATACGGATGCTGATTAGGTAGGTTGTCCGGACACGCGACGCTCCACCTCCGGCTACTGTGTATTCTTAGTGGATAATCTCATTTCTTGGTCTGCCAAGAGAAGAGCCACATTATCCCGTTCGAGTGCAGAAACAGAGTATAAAGGCGTTGCAAATGTTGTTGATGAGATCTGTTGGCTCTGAAACATTTTTTTGAAGCTTTAGTGTCCATTGCGTAAGGAGTCTTTGGTTTACTGTGATAACATATCCGTCATATATTTATCTCATAATCCGGTTCAGCATTAGCGAACCAAGCACATAGAGATGGTTATACACTTTGTTCGTGAGAAGGTTGCTCTCGGCCATGTTAAGGTGTTGCACGTGCCTTCTTCGTATCAGTATGCAGATATATTCACGAAAGATCTTCCTAGACAGTTATTCCTCGACTACAGATCCAGTCTTAGCGTTCGGCCTCCTCCCGCTCCTACTGATGGGGTGTATTAACGTATATTAATATAATATACTCCATATATTTGTAATATTTAGGATTGTATAATTATGGTAAATATATGATCCTTATTGTATTAGGGTTCCACATTGTACACACTATATATATTTGTATTAATGAGAAAGACTCCCCAAAGAAGATTAATACAATTCTACAAAACAGTCACAAAACCATAGAATACGAGCCTAATCGTTATTCTCGTTATTCTCGAAAGTACGATGGATAGGGGGAGGGGTGAGAAAATACAGTAAAGCCTACATTCCCCTATGGATATTCCTTGTTACATAAGATATTAATAGAACGTCAATACACAACATACCCAATGTGATCCCACCCGTGGGGTTTGGGAAGGATGGAGTGTACACGGACCTTACAGCTATCTTGTGTGAGATAGAAAGGTTGTTTCTCATAAACGCTCGGCTTAAGAAAAGCGTTTTCAAAAACAGATTTGACAAATAGAAGAGTAAAAACTATGGTGAAAATATTGTAGAAAAGAAAAATACAGACAGCAAAAAACAATAAAGATAACCCAAGTCAAAGAGAAAATGTTGTGGATTTGCAGAACGTCTGTACAGCAGAACATAGATTACAAGTCTGTACAACTTCAGCTCTAGAAAGATAAGGTCAACAAAATAAATGTTTTTCGAGAGGTAGACTACTGCGCAAAGTATGTACAAAATTTATAATACAGTTTCAGGAACATTTTCCTCATCTTGGAGAATAACCTGTTTAACAAGAGAACAAAATGCCCGCTCTTTTTAATGATTCATCGACCTACCATCAACCCCTATATTCACAAATCCTTTTTCCCTGTAGGCAATGCTGTGGATTTGCATATAGGACAAGTATTCTTCACAACCAACCATTTCTTTACGACACTCTGCATGATACTCGTCCCGCACTCAAGAATGCCAATCTTTTCTTGGTCGTCGTAATCAGTCAGCAATAACGTGTGAAACATATGCAGGCCATCAGAGCTATCTCAAAGAAGCAAGCGACAAGAAAAGGAATATAGCTCCACCGGAACCGTGAGTTCACTAGCCATGAAAGGAGGATTATCTTCAAGATGGAAAACTTTATTGCCCTCTTCTCTTTTACTTCAGGAAGGGGGAGAGATAAATCAGATCTACTCCCGTTACTGAAAGACAGTAATCCAACCATCCAACCATAATCAGGTCGAGCAACCTGGCTGTGAGAGAGAGATAAATGTGATGTAGTAGAACACAAAAGTGAGAGGATCTACCCCAAGTTAACCTCTCTCCTCAAGATCAAGTACAGCACCACTTCTACAGATGCTTAAGAGAAGCTAAGGTAAAAAACCATATTCCGGTGGTAGATACATAGGGCAGCTACACAGGTACCCACTGCCACAAAGAACAAAACTTACAGCCTGATACAAATGGAGATGATGGCGAGACAAAGAAGGTGGTGAGGAGAAATAAGGTTAAATGGGGGAGGGATTGAGCACCAATAATGAGATATCCATCGTGAATCTGATGATGTCTTAAAGTAGCTAAATTACACAACTTCTCTAGTATAAAATGGGTGGAAGGTGGAAAGCAAAGGTACAACAAGATGTGCAAAATGCACCAAACAAGCAGAAGCTATCATTTGTCAGAGAAGGAATTTAGTTCATTAGAGCAAGTAAGTCGTTTCTGTTGCGCTTTTAAACCATTAGAGGCGAAATATTTCAATTTTATTAAAAGTGAAGAGGTAGCTGCATGATACTAATGGTATCGCAGTAAGCATAGTTACTCAAGCAGCAGCCTTAAGGCTTCAATAAATGTAGCCTTGTGAAGTTCAAACCGACTAGCTAGACCATTTGCAGCTACGCATTCAAAGGACTTCCACTACAACAACAACATACCCAGTGAAATCCCATAACGTGAGGTCTGGGGAGGGTAGTGTACACAGACCTTACCTCTACCTTGTTAAGTAGAGCGGCTGTTTCCGAGAGACCCCCGGCTCAGGACATGCAAAGCAGAAAAAAAGTCAGACCCGGTCAAAAATAAAAAAAATAAAAAAATTTAAAGCAATATGCAAATGCTGATAGCAAACATGAATGCGCTAAATAGCGCATTCTGAAAAAGAAGGAAGAAGCAGTAACTAACACAGATAAATGAGATAAACCAAGTACATTAAAGAATGCATAGCAGAAAAAAATACTACAGAAGACTATAACGCAATACTACGCCTATTCGTATGATATGCTAACCGGGCTTACAGTAATAACACTACAACTACCCGTTTGTAAGCATAAGTAGGACTATGCTCGACTACCTACTACCCCTCCACCCTAATCTGTGTACTCCACAACCCCCTATCTAAGGTCATGTCCTCTGTAAGTTGCGTCTGCTCTATATCCCGTCTAATCACCTCTCTCCAATATTTCTTCGGTCTACCTCTACCCCTCCTGACCCGTCCATAGCCAATATCTCACACCTCCGCACTAGAGCATTTGTATCTCTCCTCCGCACATGTTCAACCCATCTCAACCTCAATTCCCGCATCTTATCCTCCACCGATGCCACTCTCACTCTGCCCCGGATATCATTATTTCTAATCCTATCCCTCTTTGTATGCCCACACATCCATCTCAGCATCCTCATCTCCGCCACTCTCATCCTTTGGGTGTGCAACGTCTTGACTGGCCAACATTCTGCCCCATACAACATAGTCGGTCTAACCACCACCCTATAAAACTTGCCTTTTAATTTTGGTGGCACCTTTTTGTCGCACAAGTCTCCAGATGCAAGCCTACACTTAATCCACCCTGCCCCAATACGATGTGTGACATCATCATCAATCTCTCTATTCCCTTGGATAATAAACCCGAGGTACTTGAAACTTCCTTTCTTCTGAATGACCTGAGTCTCAAGTCTCACCTCCACGCCTGTCTCACGGTCGCTCCCTTTGCTGAACTTGCACTCCAAGTATTCTGTCTTGGTCCTACTTAGCCTGAACCTTTTAGACTCCAGAGTCTGTCTCCAAACCTCCAGCTTAACGTTCACCTCGCTACGAGTCTCATCAATCAGAACTATGTCGTCTGCGAATAACATACACTATGGCACCTCCCCTTGGATTTGTCGCGTCAGTCCATCCATCACTAAGACAAATAAGAATGGGCTAAGAGATGATTCCTGGTGCAGCCCTATCATCATAGGAAAGTGATCCGAGTGTCCTCCCACTGTCTGTACGCTGGTCTTGGCTCCATCATACATATCCTTGATCGCCCTAGTGTACGCCACAAATACACCTTTAGCTTTCAAAGATCTCCAAAGAACCTTTAGCCTACCATTTTACCAAAAATAAAGAGCAGGAAAAATAGAAAAGTGTAGTTTCTACATTTTTATGTAACGTCATATAAAAGAATGGAATCACATTTCTAAAGCATTCAATTCCCTCAGATGCCAAATTTCTGACCTGGATACGTACATCGACATTATTACATTGCAATGATTAGCTTTATCTCCAGACAAATAATGTAATCATAATCTGCAATATATTCCCAGCTAAGCGTAGATGATACTAATTATTACCATCCTTTTTATAATACTAATTATTACTCGTACCATCCTTAAACAGACAACATAAACGATAAGTCGATAGGTAGAAGCAACGCATGCATCTACTATTGTCAAGAATTACTAACATAAAATGTCTGACTTACAGACAACTGCAATATACTTTAAAACGAAAATTGTTAAATAGTGGAAATAACTAAAAATTTCAACTATGTCTCAGCTCAAAACATGATGTCATCTATCTGAAAGAAGAGAGAGAGAGAGAAATGGAAAGTACATTAGTGTCTATTGCCTAATCACACTTCGGAATTAGATGCAAAAATTTCAAAACAATAGGCTCTTTTTGACATATCTCTTCCCCTAAATACATGTTAACATGCCAATACTTTCTTCCTTGAAGCATCCTCCTGGCCTAGATAATGGCAAACATGAAACCAAATAGAATCTTGAAGTCTACAGAATGAGAATCCAGCATGGGGAAAAGAGACTTCTACATTTTCATTCACACAGAATTAATTCATTTGCGCATAAAAGAAAAAAAGAAAAAGTAAGCTCATAGAAAGGATATGAAACTTAGTATAATTGATTGCAGATGTGATAAGGGCAAAAAAAGAATTGGGTAGGATAGAGGTAACTATTACACGTTGGTGTAGAGGTAGCTATCAACTACCAAAAGTATCTGATCTCCATTATAGGTTAAGCCGAATTTGACAAGCGGTTAGTAAACACTACAAAGAGTAAAAAATGTCCAACAAGTAGCATCGACACAAGGAGTGCATATGACAATGGCTACAAAGAGTAACCAGATAGGGAGTACGTTTCCTAAAGGAAATGGCTATAATTAATCGTAACAAAGAACATACACTTGAATTTCAGAACCAGTAGTTTACAAACTCAACAAACCTTGATGACTGAGGTAACCCAAGGCAAACATAACTCCGTAAACCTTTTCTTTATAAGTCATACCTTCAAAAACTAAAAAACAAATATACATTGATCAAACACACCACAGACAACTTTTTCTTTTTTTTTTCCAGAACATATTTATCACTCAAGAAGCTAAAAGACATCGATATAAGAACAGCCAAGAGCTACATTCAGTAACGAAAATTTATTCCATTAGTATCACAAAAATCCCGAAATAACCCATTATCATATTCTTTGTCATTATCACATTGAATATTTCTGATTTTCCGTTCGAACTTGGTACGGATGAATGCTCTAAATTTTTAAAAAGTGGAAAACATTTGAGATTTTTTCGCTAACGGAAAAGTCCATAAAAAATTAGAATAATCATCAAAAAATAGAACATAATAACGATGACCCAAAGAACTGAGAACAAGAGATGTCCATAAATCGCTATGAATAATGTCATTAAGGCATCAAAGTACGAGAAGTAGAGTCTACAAACGGTAATCTAACATGTTTTCCTAATGGACATGAATGACAAATTGGAGTACTCTGTGTACCCTTACAAGAAATAAAATTATTTTTATGTAAGGAAGACAAAATTGACGACCCCGGATGACCTAGACGTGCACGCCACAAGGAAGGAGCAAGAGCAGCAAAGGTGGATGGCAAGGCATGGCTCGTGGAAATGGAGGTAATTGGATAAAGCTCCCCTACACTATTGCATCTCATTAGAGGTGTCCCCGTCTTGAAATCATTCACAGAAAATCCAAAAGGATAAAAAATATCAGACACCTAATTATCATTGGTAAATTTTCGGACTGAGAATAAATTTTTAATTAAGTGTGGGGTTTGAAAAACATTTTGCAAGACAAGAGGTGGATGTGGGGAAGACAGATTGGTATGACCATAATCACGAATTGAAATTGAATTACCATTACCAACTATAATACCATGATTTTTGCTCAAATTGAAATAAGACGAGAGAGTACCTGGGTCGGATGTCATATGAGTAGTGGCTCCGGAGTCCATATACCAATTAGGGTCCGAGGGATTCAATCCAAGCGTGTGCATTGCGTCTTCAATATTTGTGTGAGTGGGGCCCATAACATGGTGGGTCTGTGGAGGCCGAGGCCCAAGCAGACCCGCTTGCTGCCCCGACCCAGAAGAGTGTCTCGGGTACCACTATTGCTGGGAATAACTGGCCTGTTGGCGGTTGGAAATTGGGCCCAGTTCTTGTTGTGGGCATACGACAGGCAGTGGGATCGTTGGACCCAGGGCCACTGGCCCAGTTCCACGACCATGGACCCCAGGGTTGTGGGCAAGTGTCTTGCGGCCCACTGCCCCGAGGCCCCGTGCTACTGGTCCGGTCCCCGTTATTACCACCTCGGTTTCCACCACGGGTTTTACCATTATTTTTGCGATTCTGACTCTTTTTGCCATTTTGGCGGGAATTGTCGGAGACAGATGGAGCATAGTTGGACGCGGTCATCATTACGACAGAAGGAGCCCCAGTGGCCGCCTTCTTAGCCAAGCCTACTTCTTCGAGCACGAGTATGGAACGGGCCTGATAAAAATGCGGAAGAGGACTGCTCTGACGAAGAAGCGTACCGACGCCACTATAGGCCTCAGATAGGCCTGCAACTATTTGAAGGACAAAACGATCGTTGGTAACGGGCGCACCAACGTTGCGGAGTTGGTCCGCCAATTCTTTCAACCTTTTGCAGTAAACTGAAACGTTAGGGAAGTCTTCCATATTGACGTGGAAAAAATCCTACTCAAGGGTAACAACACGAGAATTTTGATTATCTTGGAATATATCACGCACTCTATTCCAAGTATCCATCGTCGTAGCATCTGGTCGATAATCGTTTGCAACAGGTCGGTAGAGATAGTGGAGTAAATCCACTGAAGAACGGTAGCATCAAGGGTCGTCCATAATTTAGGGTCATCCTCGGGTTTAGGCACCTCCGCATCAGCAGGAGCCGAGGGAATTATGTGATGGAGGACTTGATGCGAGCGTGCGTGAACTTTGAACAGTTCGGCCCACATCGCGTATTTGACGTTCTCTATTTAAAAAATGATAGGGATATGGTTCTTGATGTTAAAAACAGTAAGGACAGGGTGAAACGTGTTCTTAGCCATCACAATCAACGCAAGACGTGACGTAGGGATTTGGAAGAAAATTTGAGAAAAGAGAAGGGAGCAAAGTGCACGGAAACCGAGGGGAAGTTCTCGAAAATCGAGGCACGAGAGAAGACAGTTTGGGAGAGGAAATATTTGACCTAGACTTCTGATACCATGAAAGAATATAATCCCTTGATTATTTTCATTAATGAAAGAGTATATATACAATTTACAATTTCCATAATAGGAAAATCCTATTCCTATTTTACTTCCAAAACCTTATTCTACTTGTACAATAATTATACAATTATGGTAAGTGTACAATTCTAACTTAACTACAACAAAACATCACCTAAAATAGACCACAAAACCATGATATACACGGTATGTATACACCGTGTATATCACGGGGTTCCGTGATATACATGGCATATATACCGTGTGTATCACGGGTGTTTATCAAGTCTACTAGACTAACGGGAAACAAAATTTAAATAGTACTTCCTCTTTTTCAATTTGTGTAGCCCGTTCAGATAGAAAGTCAAATTTCTTACTATTTTGATCCTGAATTCGAATATAGAATCAAGTGTTTTGAAATAAATTTTATAAACTAAGAACTGAGTTAAGAGGCCGCGTTTTCTTTTTGGTTGGTATGCCCGCACTAAATTCTTGCTGCCACAAGATTGCTGCTGTGGATATTTGGTCCAATCCAGTGTTTTTTACTTCAGTGCTTGTGGTTGCTGTTCTGAATACACTCGACACAAATTCAACTGCGCTCCCTGTTTGATTTTCAATCAGCTTGTAATGATGATCATTTGAAAGAATAACAGTCAGCAGCACTCAACGTGTTGACAACTATCAAACACAAGGAAACAAACAGTGACCACTGGAGCCATGCTTATCTTCAATTTGTGCGTGTCATCCTTACACTGGAGCCATGCTAATCTTCTCTGTATTATTTCAATTTTATGGGATGTCCCAAAAGGGACTGCGGCCTTAACAACATAATGTGACACATAGAAAAATTAACGAGCATCACAACTACATTAATGTACAAGTGTAACAGAGCCTTTTTTTCATTTTCATTCATGTTCAACAATATTTCTATGCTATCGAAATTGAGTAAATTTCAAGTGGCTCCGGCAATCTGAGGCTTACATAAAGTGGTTGAGGACATTTGCTCTTCAATTATATGAGGTCAACAAGGATAAGAATTAGTTGTAGTCTAGCTATGCTAGATTTTGTATAAACGTTGTTGGTTTATTATCACAGTTCAATACGTATATGGATTTAGCACTAGGGATGTAAAGATTCATGGATATTTTACTTCTTATTCCAAATGGATATTTACTTCGCATTATTTTTCAAACTTAATCAATTTGGAAAAATGAAAATTACATCCGGTCTGTAAAATATCTAACTAAACCAAATCATTTTTTTTCGCGGATTTCCCTTCACAAGCACTGGTCTTCATTTTTACCCCTAAAATTGTTGATCTTTAATTTTTGCCCCTTGCTTAAAAAAGTGATAGAAAATATCCCGAGATTAGGGGTTTGAACCCCGCTCAGTTAAATTTTTTTAAAAATCACAAGATAGAGTTTTAGATTCGCAAGGTAGAGTTTGCATTTTGCATGAAGGTCAAAGTTTGCCTTAAGGTGCAAATTCTGCTTTGCGATTTATTTTTAAAATTTTTTTAATTGAGCTGCAGTTCGAATCCAGGAATTTTTAGGCAAAGGAAAAAATTAAAAAAATTCAATTTGATGAGCAAAAATTAAAGAATAATTAACTTGATTAGCGGCCCAAAGTGATCCATTAAAAAATTTAGCCATACTTTCCCCTTTTTACTTTATTTGCACATTTTGAAAGAATATGGCTACATCAACCCAAAACTCTAATACCCACTCCCTTTCTTTTAATTTCCTTTGCTCCCTCTCTTGCTCTTCACGTCTGTCTCTCCAAAACCAGTAAAATATACTGTAGTTCTCAATTATTTTTCACTCCTTCCTAACTTTAATATGTTCCGTATGTAGAGATATTTTCTTCTTCTTATTAGATCTGTCATGAATTTTTTTAAGACCTGAGATTATTTATTTGAGAGGTGTCTGGAGAGAAGAGAATGTATGAGCAATTTGGATTTTGAAAAAATAGGGTATGACTTTGTGGAAGGTGAATGCGGTGTATAATAAATGTATAATGAGTGTATAATCAACATATAATATATATATATATACATGTATACAAACTATGTGGTGATTATACATCAAGTATACACTGCTACTCAGTGTATAATGTGTAGAAACAATAAAAAAAAAAGGGCAGTCCGGGGAAATTTTGGATGAAAAATTGAGAGGTGTAATGATGATTGATGCATATAGATATGTTATTGACACTTTGACCGTATGTATATTATGATTTTCGGGAGATCCAAATGTAGAAATAAAGTTGTTTTAGGCCTATAAGCACAGATATTCCAAGAATTCTACATAACTACTGCAAAAATAAAAATAAAAAGGAACTTGTTAATTATAAAAGAAAATACAATGCAACTATGGACGTTAGCCTAAATCTGCCCAGCTATGGATTTTCTTTTGGTGAGTGTAGAACTTCAACTTGGGTTTGGAAATATCCGCTGGGTGGAGGCTAATATATTTGAAGTTTTCTTGGCTATAATTTGTGGAATAACTTTTAAGGTTAGCGGCAGTAAAGATAGATAATCGACCGGCTAGTTATTTAACTTTCCCAAAATTAAAGACCACCCCGAAATAAGGACATTCCTGCGAACGCCCAAACCAAATAATTAAGCATATAGGATCTGTGTTCTTCAGCATGGGCCTATAACTTCTTGTCCGGAAATAATTGTGCCTGCTCCATTGTATCCTTAACAGTCTCTGCCATTGGTGATCATTTGCCAATAATCTTCTGGCCTAACCAATATACAACCGTTTATTAATTAGTCACTGCGTCCCATCCAGTGACCTTGTCTTTAAAAAAAATATACAACCGTTTATTGGATTGCAAAGCCCAACTACCTGCTGCATCTAGAGGAATGAAACTTTTTTATTTTTCATTTGATGTTCGGTATCCATATAAGGTTTAAGACTAATTCGAATTTGTCCCAACACGTAAGGCTCATTTTAGGTGGAAATACTCTAACAAAATCTTTTTTTATATAACTGCTCGATTTGAGACCTTTTATTAAAGATGAAGGGGTCTATTCATCCCACCACAACTCATGTACTGATTAGGATTGCAGCTAGCGCTAAGAGGATTTTTTGTTCATAAAAATTGACATATTTATATCTGACATTGTGCTCTAAGAGATTGTCGTATAAGAAAAATTTGAACTGTACATTTGCATATAAGCCAACTCGAATAGATGTTTGGAGAAATATCTATAGCTTATATGGAGTACTTATTAAGTTGGACTTTTGCTATTTAAATTTTCTTATTTCAGTGAGACTCTAAGCATCCAATAATATCAAATGTTGAGTAGAATTTCTCATTTACTTTAATTTCAAACCACTTCAAAGAAGGTCTATGAAAACAAAGAGAAAGATGATAAGGAAACAGTTGTTTTATTGTTCTTGACATGAGCTCACCTAACAATTCTTTTATATAAACAATATGAAAATGGACTAAGTTGAACTGTTGAGTGCAGAAATACTTATTTTAATCGTAGAGTGCGTCAGATATAATGTAAGATGTTTTCCAAAGAAAATTATTTTAGGAAACTAACATGCTAGGTTATTAATTATATCTTGGCGTGTGATTAGGTATAAACACCCGCGGAGCCAAGATGTTACTAAGGAAAGTCAAAATATAATTTACACCTTCTTAAAGGATTCAACATATATATATATATATATATATATATATATATATATATATATTTGACCTATTTATACAATATATTTTTTTGAGAAAAGGTGTCAATTGACTCCCCTTGAACAAGGATAACTCCGCCAATGCTAATAAAAGTACATATTATTACGTGGTTATGGTAGGTGGGTGATCTATATGAGAATATGTATGGATCTTGTGGTGATTGTTGTGAGTTTTAGAGGTTGACGACAATGTTCGTATGAAACGAGTTTATTAGATGCCCACAAAATATTGCGTGTCACTTTCCCCATTTTGGTGTAAATACTTTCAACAATTTTGATCAAGCAAATACTGACATAAGTTAATGAAGAGAAATATTGCCTCAGAAATAATTTTAAGTGTGGAAGTTATTAGGATGCCCTTGATTAAACTAAAAAAGATTACAACACAACAATGAAAAAAAAGTGAAATTTACAAATTAAACGAATGTTATTTTTGGAAATTAACTAAATAATTTTGAAGAACAAAAAAATGTTAACATCTACTTTGCAAGAACAATGAAGAAAAGCCAAAAAAGGTATCCACAACTTCTCTACTTTCACCGAAAAATAAAAAGTAACTCACAAAAACACATGATTTCTGTTCTCCTCTATGCATTATTTGTCTTTCTCTTCTTTTTGGATTAATATGACAACCTTTTAGACCATGAATCTTACATTTACAATTACAAGTATCGAAAAGGATAAAGCAATAGGTCATATGAAACTTTTTGGCTGAATTTAACATTATCTTTTCCTTTTTTATTTCTTGTTTTTTCTTTCTCCTTTTTTTTTGGTCTAATTTGGTGGTTTCTTGTTGTCATTGAATGTAAAGATTACTTAAGTCTTTGCTAGCAGAGTCATTTTTGTTTTCTTGTATCTACTATATATAAAAATATTGGTAAGCACCAATTTGTTAAAGAATCCTAATATTTGAAACTTTTTACATCTTGTCACTACTACATGTTTGACACAAAAATATACTTGGCACCTTTCCGCATCTGTTTAGCATATAAAGGGATTTTACAAGTTGGGTACTGGATTATATAGAAAAATTTAAAATAGATTGTGTTTAATATTTTATATTTGGCTTAAAAATAAAGTGTCACGTCACTAAAAAAAATGGCCTGATATAACAAAAGAAGTAATTTTTCTGATATAAAAAAGTGACTTTGTTCACGTATTTACAAAAGTTATAGTTGATCTTTGCACATTTTAGCAAGTAACCAACATTTAGCACCTAATATTTCATACGATGCAATTAGATTAACCAGGCTTAAACTGAAATTGATCCTTGAAAATGCACTAAATCCAGAAATGCTCTCATCTAAGCAGGTAAATTAGGTATACTCAGAAAAGCATGTTATATCTAATATTAAGATGCTACTACATAACAAAAATGTTGCAAATTAAGTCAATCTTTTTAAATAAGAGTTCAAGTCCTTTACAATATTGTTCCCCCAATGAATACTTTGATTATGCAACAAAGTTGTAGTAACAATAAATCTGTCTTATGAGATGCAGAAACAGAGGATATTTCTATAATCAGATAGTGAACAAATCATCTTATACCTAAAGTAAAAATTGCAAAATTAACCACTTTTATCGCACATTAGATGCCACAGCTCTAGCCCAAAACTTGATCTGTTCTTTCATATGATCTTCTGGTGAATAGGGTAGTCTTCTGATCCTGTCTATTTCTGATAAACCAACTGGTTTCTTCTTGTTCTTCTCTTTCAAGACTGGAGTACTTGTGTTTGCAAATTTTGGGATTGAATCCTTCTTTTCATTGTTCAAGTCTAAGTTCTTGAAATCTTCAACCTCTAAACCATTTGAACTATTTCTAAGCGTGCTTTCTTGATCTTGTTTTCTCCTTGAATGGTGCTTTGTGGTGGTAGATATGCTTGGACTTCTTGTGAGACCCTTCTAACATAACAACAAATTAATGTGGATGACATTCCACAAATAAAAAATCTGAGGCGGTTTCAGAATTTGAATTTGATGAGTGTTAAATATACACGTGATATACACTTACCATAAGTAGTGTATATCACGTGTTTGTCATGGTTTTGTATATATTCAGCCCGTGATATACACGGTGCTATACACACCGTGTATATCACAGTTTAGGGAAAATTTGTTGTAATATTTTAGGGTAAATATTGTATTAATTAGTCTTGTACACTTACCATAATTATAGGATTCTTGTACTACTAGAATAGGATTTTGGAAGTAGAATATGAATAGGATTTCTGTTATGGAAAATTGTAAATTGTATATATACTCTTTCATTAATGAAAATAATCAAGGGATTATTTCTTTCAATGAATTCAACTTCTAACGTTACTCTAATGAGTGTACTTCTAAGATTATGGTTTTATTGAAATTCAATGTGTTTTTTCACATGTATACTCAAATCCAATTGATGTTGAGAAGATATAATTAAGTCACTATCGAAAAAATAGGAATTAGCGACGGATAAACTTTGTAGCTACATAGAATAATCTGTCGCTAATCCTATTTATGGACAGATTATCAAACAATTATGTTAGCTACGAACAATTTAACGACTAATCCATATTTAACTTTTTTTTTGTAGTGAGTTAATAAAAGTGTGTTATCTCATTGTTAGATTATCACGCACTTCAACAGTTGAACTCATAAGTCTAAGCTTCAGCCGCCTCTGGTCTAAACCATATTAGTAAAAGCTGGTTGGAACAAATTATGTTCAAGAAAAATTAACAGAAGTAGGCAATGTTAAGTAGGAGAATAGTAAGTGTTAACAATACCTTTGAAGTATGTTTAGGAGGCAAGACTCTTGCATGGTTTAAAGATGCTTGCCTAATCAACTTCCCCATAGAAAACTCATTTTCCTCTTCATGAATTTCTTCCATTTTTGCAAAAGCTGGCAAAGAAGGTGCTCTCTGCAGATTGCTCTTTGATGCTTTTAGTAAATTGACCTGTGAAGTGTGTTTTGGAGGTGAGACTTTTACTTTGTTTATAGATGCTTGTCTAATCAACTTTCCCATAGAAAAATCATTTTCTTCATCATGAATTTGTTCACTTTCTTGAAAAGCAGGCAAAGAAGGTACCCTTTGCAGATTGCTCTTTGAAGTTTGTTTTTGTGGTGAGATTTTAACTTGGTTTATAGATGCTTGCCTTTTTCCCATAGAAAAATCACTTTCTTCATCATGGGGTTCTTCTTTATAGTCTACAAAAACTGGCAAAGAAGGTGCCCTCTTCAGATTACAACTCTGTGATGATGCTAATCTTGGTTTGCTTTTTCTTGAATCAAGATTCAATTTTTCACCTTGTGGGAGTTTTTGTAGTGATGAAAATGTTTCCTCCATAGATTTTCCAGCAAACAAATCTTTATTACTCTTAGTGGAAGGACAAGGATCAGAATAACATCTCAACATTCTTGATTTTCTGTCAAGTAAGTTACCAAAAAACCAACTTTCCTCAAGTAGTACACCAGGTTCCATTTGGTCATTTTTAGTAGGTGTTTTAGGAGATGTTGGAACAGACATTTCATCAAAGAGATCCATGGCTAGCTATACAAAATTTCAATCAAAAGTTTCAACTTGTTGTCCTCACAAAAATAAGCTGTTAGTCCCACATGGGATTCTTCAGGTGTCCCCTTATAACTTTCTTTTTTATATGGATATATCTAGAACAAAAAAGCTGTCAAATGGGGCTGATTAGTGAGGCCATGTTGTATGATTGGATGTCATGTGCACATAAAAAAGTTGAGTGTATAACGAAATCTACTAAATATGTACGAATGTTACTCATAGACCAAGATATATCAAAGGTCGGGTTTTGTATATTATTTTATCATATTTATAGAATTCTTGTACAAGTGTAATTATGGTATTAGTCCAGTATTAGAAAAAACTATTAGAATTATAGTAGAAAAAGGTAGAGTTATTTCCATATCTAGGAATTGTATATTTGTATATATACCTCTTCATTAATGAAAATAATCAAGGGATTATTTCTTTCATGGTATCAGAAGTCTAGGGCAAATATTTTCCTTCTCCAAACCCACAATTCCGCAGCCCTCTCTCTCTCTGTTTCCATGCTACGGCCACCTCTTTTTCCTTCCAATTTCTTTCCAAATCTCTAATTCTCCTCTTGTTCTTTCATTATGTTTACCTCAAAGAACACGTTTCATCCTGCCCTTACAGTCTCCAACATCAAAAACCACATCTCTATTGTTCTTGAGATGGAAAACGTCCAATACGCGATGTGAGCGGAATTATTTAAGGTTCATGCACGCTCGCATCATGTCCTTCATCACATCATCCCCTATGTAACAAGCATGGAGAAGGTGCATACCCCCAAGGATGACCCTGCGTTATGGACAACCCTTGATGCTACCGTTCTCCAGTGGATTTATTTAACTATCTCTACAAACCTCTTGCAGACGATTATTGAACCTGACGCCACGACGCTGGAAACTTGGAATAGGGTGCGTGATATATTCCAAGATAACAAAAATTCCTGTGATGTCACTCTTGAGCAGGAATTTTTCCATGTCAACATGGAAGATTTTCCGAATGTCTCAGGCTATTGTAAAAGGCTGAAGGAATTGGCGGATCAACTCAAAAACGTTGGTGCGCCCGTCATCAATGATCGTCTTGTTCTTCAGATGGTTGCAGACCTATCCGAGGCCTATAATGGCGTTGGAACACTTCTTCGTCAAAGTAATCCTCTCCCACCGTTCTACCAGGCCCGTTCCATGCTCACATTAGAAGAAGTCGGCTTAGCTAAAAAGGCGGGTACCGGAGCAAATTCTGTCATGATGATGGCCACGTCAGACAACCCTCACTCGTTCTCGAAAAATTCTAGCCAAAACCGTAATAACGGTGGCGGCAAAAATGGTCAAAATTTGGAAAATGGTGGCAGGAACCGCGGTGGTCGGAACAGTGGCGGCAGTGGAGGACGTAGTGGCAGTGGGCAGCTGGGCCACAGAACCACTGGCCGCAGCCTTGGGCCAACTAGGCCGTGGGGTTGGGCTAGTGGCCCAACTCGCCTTACCCATCGAATTTTCCAGCTCCTTAGGCCCAGTTCCATAATGCTTCCAGGCCCAATTTTTTGGTCCAGTTCCAGAATGCATCACACGACCTGCTGGGCTATGGCAACAGGCCTTCGCTGTTGCGGGACCATTAGCAGTTCCGACGCCCACGGATATCGCAGTCGCGATGCATACACTTGGATTAAATCCCCCGAACGCAAATTGGTATATAAACATTGGTGTCACTTCTCACATGACATCTGCACCAGGTAATCTCTCATCTTATTTCAATTTGAGCAACACTCGTGGTATAACTGTTGATAATGGTCATTCAATTCTAATTCGTGGTTATGGTCACACATATTTGTCTCCCCGCATCCACCTCTAGTCTTAACAAATGTTCTTCATGCCCCTCACTTAATTAAAAATTTAGTATATGTCCGAAAATTCACAAATGATAATTGGGCTTCTATTAATTTTGACCCTTTTGGATTTTTTATGAAGGATTTCAAGACGGGGATACCTCTAATAAGATGTAATAGTAGGGAAAAGCTTTATCCAATCACCACCACCATTTCCACGAGTCAAGCCACACCTTCAACATTTGCCGCTCTTGCTTCTTCTTTGTGGCATGCATGTTTGGGTCATCCGGGATCATCTATTATTTCTTCTCTGCAAAATAATAATTTTATTGATTGTAAGGGTACGTGTAGTACTCCAATTTGTCCTTCTTGTCCATTAGGGAAACATGTTATAGTACTTTTTGTAGCTTCTACTTCTAGTACGTCAATGCCTTTTGACATTATTCATAGTGATTTATGGACATCTCATGTTTTGAGTTCTTTGGGCCATCGTTATTATGTTTTATTCTTGAATGGTTATTCTATATTTTTGTGGACTTTTCCTTTGTCTAAAAAATCTCAAGTTTTTTCCACATTCTTAAAATTTAGAGCTTTCATATGTACCCAATTTGAAGGGAAATTAAAAACATTCAATGTGATAATGGTAGGAAATATGATAATGGACCATTTTGGGAATTTTGTGACATTCATGGCATATCTTTTAGATTTTTCTGTCCTCAGACGTCCTCATTTGTACCATTAATAATATTATTCGTACCTTACTAGCCCATACTTCCTTACCTCCGTCTTTTTGGCATCATGCATTACAAATGACTACCTACCTACTTAACAAAAGTTTAGCATATCAATCCCCACTTAAAATTCTTTACAATAAAGATCTCTCGTATTCTCATCTTAAGGTATTTGGGTGTTTATGCTATTCGCTTTTTCCGTCTACTACAATTAACAAACGTCAAGCCCGTTCTACCGCTTGTGTATTTTTGGGTTATCCATCTAATCATCGTGGTTACAAATGTTTTGATTTATCCTCTAACAAAATCATAATTAGTCGCCATGTTATTTTTTATGAAATCCAATTTTCGTTTGCTAAATTGTATAGTTTTGTGCCTAGTTCGTATAATCTTTTGGATGATGAGCTATCACCGTATAATATCCACAATTTATATGAGCTATCCCGTAACCCAAATCCGCCAGCAGGCCCACTGCCTGCTAGCACAAATACAACCGCTCCAGTCCCTGAATCTCGGCCAGCAGGCCCACATATTCACGACATTGTTCCTGTGTCTCAGCCCAGTCCCAGTCTTGGGACTGTTCTCGAGTCACAGCCCACTGCCTTCCACCGAGTCTCGGTCCGGTCTGGGTCCAATTTATGGCCCAAATAATTCTTTCCAACAACCACTTTTTCAGCCACCCAATGTTGGGCCAGCCGGCCCACTGCCTGCTGGCCAGCCCACTGCTTACCCGAAAAATACCCAAATCCCATCCATTTCTATCTCGAGTCAAGGGTCCGTTACTCGTAGCCAATGGAGTATTTTTAAACCAAAATGACATTTTAATCTTAATTCTAATGTCACTAAATCACCCCTACCACGAAAACCAGTGTATGCCCTTCATGATCCGAATTGGAAAATGGTCATGGATGATGAATATAATGCTCTTATTGCAAATAAGACGTGGGAGTTGGTGCCCCATCCGCCTGGTGTCAATATTATTCGTTCTATGTGGATTTTTACTCATAAAGAAAATTATGACCGTTCTTTTGAGAGGCATAATGCCCGCCTTGTAGGTGATGGTAAAGCACAACAGGTTGGCGTGGATTGTGGAGAGACATTTAGTCCAGTTGTCAAACCGACAACCATTCGCATTGTATTTAGTCTGGCTCTTTAGAAAGCATGTCAAACCGACAACCATTCGCATTGTGTTTAGTCTGGCTCTTTAGAAAGCATGACTCATTCATCAGCTGGATGTGAAAAATGCTTTCTTACACGGTGATCTTAAGGAGCCAGTATACATGCATCATCCATTGGGTTTTAAAGACCCCAATTATCCTCACCATGTATGTTTGCTGAAGAAGTCCTTGTATGGGCTTAAGCAGGCCCCCCAGGCTTGGTATAAGAGGTTTGCAGATTATGTGTCTACTATTAGATTTTCTCACAACATGTCTGATCATTCTCTGTTCATTTATCGTCGTGGTACTTCTCTAACATACATTATGTTTAGTCTGGCTCTTTAGAAAGCATGACTCATTCATCAGCTGGATGTGAAAAATGCTTTCTTACACGGTGATCTTAAGGAGCCAGTATACATGCATCATCCCTTGGGTTTTAAAGACCCCAATTATCCTCACCATGTATGTTTGCTGAAGAAGTCCTTGTATGGGCTTAAGCAGGCCCCCAGGCTTGGTATAAGAGGTTTGCAGATTATGTGTCTACTATTGGATTTTCTCACAACATGTCTGATCATTCTCTGTTCATCTATCATCGTGGTACTTCTCTAACATACATTATGTTATATGTGGATGATATAATTTTAATTTCCTCCTCCGATAGTTTGCACAAGTCTATCATGTCCCTTCTTAGTTCAGAATTCACTATGAAAGATTTGGGGCCCTTGAGTTATTTTTTGGGTATCGCTGTCACTTGTCATGTAGGTGGTCTATTTTTATCACAGTAGAAGTATGCGGTTGAGATTATTGAGAGAGTTGGCATGTCGTCTTGTAAGTCCTCTTCTACTCTGGTTGATACCAAACCGAAGATGAGTGCTACTTCTAGCACACCATATGAGGATCTCACCCACTATCGTAGTCTTGCAGTGGCTCTTTAGTATCTTATTTTCACGAGACCAAATATTACTTATTCAGTACAGGCAAAATGTGTTTATTTATACATGATCTGCGGATTGAGTACATACATACGTTTAAACGCATTATACGATACATACAAGGCACGCTTGATTATGGATTGCATTTATATCCATCCTCCATCTTTACTCTCGTGTCTTATACAGATGTTGATTGGGGTGGATGTCCAAATACCAGACATTTCACGTCTGGTTATTGTATGTTTCTTGGTGATAAGTTGGTCTCTTGGTCGACAAAACGCCAGGCTACTTTATCATGATCCAGTGCAGAGGCCGAGTATCGAGAAGTAGTCAATGTGATGTCTGAGTCATGTTGGCTGCGTAATCTTTTATTAGAGCTTCACTTTCCTATTTAGAAAGGTACCTTGGTCTACTGTGATAATGTTAGTGTCGTCTATCTCTCTGAAAATCCGGTCCAACATCAGCGCACTAACATATCGAGATGGATATTCACTTTGTTCGCGAAAAGGTAGCTCGTGGACAAGTACGTGTCTTGCATGTCCCTTCAAGGTATCAAATTGCTGACATCTTTACTAAGGGTCTTCCCTTGGTTCTGTTTGAAGATTTTAGGGACAGTCTCAGTGTACGACAACTGCCTGCTATGACTGCGGGGGTGTGATAGACGACGATATACACAGACAAACCGTGTATATCAAAGGCCGGGTTTTGTATATTATTTTACCATATTTGTAGAATCCTTGTACAAATGTAATTATGGTATTAGTCTAGTATCAGGAAAAACTATTAGAATTATAGTAGGAAAAGGTAGAGTTATTTTCCATATTTAGAAATTATATATTTGTATTATATCTCTTCATTAATGAAAATAATCAAAAAATTATTTCTTTCTGTTACATTTCGAACCTAATAACTCAATTGACTAATGAGTTCATTCATCGTCCGAACACATAAATTTCAAATCATAAATCATCATATAATATGTGTAAATGTTTTACGTGAGAGAGAAAGAAAGAGACATGAATATGGTATCTAATGATATGGTCTAGTAGGTAGTGAAATAGATTACAAATTATGAGGTTTAAAATTCGACGAAAGCAGAAATGACTAGCTGATTTCTTCTCATACGTTCAAACTTTAATGAATTCTATACATTGATGGTGAAAATAATAAATGCTAAAATTAATTGAGGTACGCGTGAGTTGACACGAAAATCATAATCATCAAATAAAGACAAAGATATGTGTAAATGTTTTATGAGAGAGAAAGAAAAAGACGAAATTAAGAAAATTGATGTGGTGGGAGAGAGAAAGGAGAAAAGGGAGGTGTATGCATTTAATTGGAACAAAAAAGGAATGCAAGGGACGTGAAAGGGAAGACTTGGCTCATGCCAGCACATCCCATGTGATGGACCTGTTTTTTGTTTGATTACTTCTCAGAATTCACTAGAATATTGTTTACTTCTTTCTCATAATGTAACAGCTTAGTTATATACTTAGTTGGACAACCTAAGAAGGAATAAGTCTTACTTTGATGGCGTTTATTTGGCGTTTTTTTAAGTAAGAGACCTTAATTTTCTTCCATCATTTCAAAGAGGTCATTCTGGTTGTTTAGTTAGCTGGACTGCTGAGTACATGAAAAAAACTGGCACGTTTTTTTGTTTTTGGCTCGATTTTTTGTACTAGTTTGGAGCTTAATTAATTTGAATTGATGTCGGAATATTCCAGTTTCGAGATAAAGTGCTTCTTAGTTCCTACGAGAGGTGCAGCTTGAATAAGGTTATGGTTTCGACATGACCTAATAGCTTTGATCTAAATTTTATATTTATTTTAAAAAATTTATTAAATATGTATAAAATTATTAATTAAGAATTCATTAACTTAAATGATGGAATAGATCTGAATTCATAAGCTTCAAATTCTAGTTTTGTCTCTGCTTCCTATCAAAAGTGGTTCTATTCTCATAGCTAAAATCGAAACCTCTAATAAAGATAAAGAAATACTCACTCCCCTATCATAACTTTTAACATTAGTAATTTACATGTTTATCTTTCGATAAAAGATGCTCAAGGTCTTTTCAACATTGTTTGCACATGAACTTAGCAGCTGTATTATTTCCTTCACCTCCACTAAAATATGAATGCAAAAAAATAATCTTGCATAATTTGTTTTTATCATTTAACTATAATTTTCTGTGAAAAAAATAATCCCCTTGATTATTTTCATTAATTGAAAGGTTATATATACAAGTTACATATTTCCATAATAGGAGAATCATATTCCTATTCTATTTCTAAATCATTATTCTACCATATATACAAGATTGTATTATGATTCTCCTGTCCGAGACTGGGCTGGATTGGCCACTGCCGAGGCCCACTGCTGCCACTGCCGAGGCCCACTGCCACTGGCTGCTGAAAAGCCCACTGCTGAAATAGAGCAATATACTTGTGATATACACTGCTGTATATTGGGTGTATATCACTGGTATATTGCTCTGTTTAACACACCCCCGCAGTCATAGCGGGCGGTCGTCGAACGCTGAGACTGTCCCTAAAATCTTCAAAGAGAACCGCTGGTAGACCGTTTGTAAAGATGTCTGCAATTTGATAACGAGATGGGACATGACATACGCGAACTTGACCCTTTGCAACCTTTTCACGGAAAAAGTGAATGTCCATTTCGATATGCATGGTGCGTTGGTGTTGAACTGGGTTACATGAAAGGTAGATGACACTAATGTTATCGCAATATACCAAGGTTGCCTTCTGAATGGGACAATGAAGCTCTAACAGCAAATTGCGTAGCCAACATGATTCGGAGACCACATTCGCTACCCCTCGATATTCTGCCTCTGCACTTGAGCGTGATAGAGTTGCCTGACGTTTTGCCGACCAGGAGACCAAGTTGTTGCCAAGGAACATACAAAGAGCAGTCGACCGTCTGGTGTCGGGACAACCACCCCAATCGAGATCCGTAAGAGACAAATGTGGATGTAGATGAAAGATACAAGTGCAGCCCATAGTCCAGTGTCCCTTGAATATACCGAATGATGCGTTTGATTGCATTCATTGCTCAACTCTGGGATCATGCATGAATAAATACACCTGCTGAACCGCATACGTAATATCCGGTCTGGTAAAGGTAAGATACTGGAGGCCCCTGCAAGACTGTGATAGCGGGTTGGGTCCTCGTATGGTGCACCTGTTGTGGCACTCAGCTTGGGGTTTGCATCAACTGGCGTGGAAGTGGACTTACAGGATGACATCCCAGCCCTCTCTATGATCTCAGCAGCATACTTTCGTTGAGACAAAAATAATCCACCTGAATGACGCTTGACGGCAATCCCCAAAAAATAACTCAAAGGCCCTAAGTCTTTCATAGCAAACTCGTAATCGAGCAAGGTCACGATAGATCTGCGCAAGGCATCGGAAGAGGCAGTCAATATGATATCATCCACATACAATAGAATGTAGGCCAAGGACGAACCACGGCGGTAGATGAACAATAAATTATCTGACCTGCTGTGATTGAACCCAATAGTCGAGACGTAGTCAGCAAATCTCGTATACCAGGCTCGTGGAGACTGCTTAAGCCCATATAAGAATTTTTTCAATAAACAGACATGATGCGTACGGTTAGGATCCCTGAAACCCAACGGCTGATGCATATAGACTGTTTCTTTGAGGTCACCATGTAGGAAGGCATTCTTGACATCCAACTGATGAATAGGCCAAGTCTTTGAAATATCCAAGCTAAGCACCGTGCGAATAGTAGCCAGCTTGACCACCGAACTAAACGTCTCACCACAATCTATCCCAACCTGATGAGGCTTACCATCACCCACAAGTCGCACCTTATGTCGAGCAAATGATCCATCTGAATTCTCCTTATGAGCAAAAATCCACATAGACCTGATAATATTAATACCATATGGACGGGGCACCAACTCCCACGTCTTATTATCAATAAGAGCATTATATTCATCAGTCATAGCAATTTTCCAATTAGGGTCATTTAATGCGGACACAGGATTGCGGGCAAGGGGGATTTAGAGACATCAGAATGTAAATTAAAATGTCTTTTAGATGTAAATATATCCCGCTGACTACGAGTGACTGGTCTATGACTCGAGGAAGAATTGAGGAAATTTTGAGAATTTTCTGGGGTCGACGGACGCCAACAGCAAATGGCCCGCCGCCCAAATCGAAAGTGGATCATCAATCGACCAGCCTGTCGAGTGGTGGATCGCCCAATTGCTTTGGGGCCGACGATGGAATCGAGGCTGCCATCTTGGCAGATCTTGTGGGTCCAGCGGCAAGGCGATGGGCCATTGGCGGATTTTGGGTGTGGGAGATGTTCGAAAAATTCTGAATAATATACGGGGATATTTGTTAATCCAAAAAATTATACGACCGAGGCTCGGGAGTCTGAACTTTCGCAAAAGAAAATTGGGTTTCATCAAAAAGGACGTGGCGATTAATTATGATTTTATTTGGGGATAAATTAAAGCATTTATAACCACGATGATTAGACGGATAACCCAAAAATACACACGGGGTAGACCGAGCCTAAAGTTTGTTAATTGTGGTGGATGGAAATAACGAAAAACACAAGCACCAAAAAATCCAAAGATGAGAATAAGGAGGGTTCTTATTATACAGTATTTGGAGGGGGGAAGAATATGTCAGACCTTTAGACGGAATTATGTTAAGAAGATATGTGGCCATTTGTAGAGCATGGTGCCAAAAATATGAAGGTACGGAGGCATGAATTAAGAGAGTTCGGACAATGTTATTTATGGAATGAATTTTGCGTTCGGCCTTCCCATTTTGTGAAGATGTATGAGGACACGAAAATCGAAAATGGATCCCATTATTAGCACAGAATTCCCGAAACTCCTTATTGTCATACTCTTTCCCATTATCACATTGAATATTTTTATTTCTCTCTCGAATTGAGTACGAATGAACGCTCTAAATTTGATGAAGACGGAAAACACTTGTGATTTATTCGCAATTGGAAACGTCCACAAAAATCTAGAATAATCATCTAAAAATAGAACATAATATCGATGACCCAATAAACTAAGAACAAGAGATGTCCATAGGTCGCTATGAATAATATCAAATGGCATTGACGTATGAGAATTGAAGTCTACAAAAGGCAACTTAACAATTTTTCCTAATGAACAAGACTGACAAAGTGAAGTACGACTCGTACCCTTACAAGAAATAAAGTAATTTTTATCTAAAACTGATAAAATAGAAGATCCCGGATGACCCAGACGAGCATGCCACACGGAAGAAGAGATGGCTGCAAAACCTGACGGCAAGGCCGACTCGATGGATCAAATCGGGCATGATAGGATACAGATCCCCTACTATCACACCTCATGAGATGGCTCCCCGCCTTGAAATCATTCACGAGAAACCAAAAGGATCAAATTCAACGAAACCGAATTGTCGGGCCAGAACTTTGGACATACACTAAATTTTTAATCAATTTAGGAGCATGTAAAGTATTTTTCAAGAGAAGGGGTGGATTGGGAGACAATGTTTTCTCGACCATACCCTAGAATTGGAATAGAATCGCTATTACTAACAATTATCTCTAGGGTGCTCAAATTGAAATAAGATGAGAGAGTACCTGATTCGGAAGTCATATAAGTTGTGGCACCGGTGTCCATATACCAATTTGGGTCCGGTTGAGTTAACCCCAACGTGTGCATCGCGGCCTCGATATCGGTATGAGTGGGGCCCGCTACATGATGGCCTCGTGGAGGTCGGGGCCCAAGAATTCCTGTCCGGGATGGAGCTGGGCCATAATCGCGCTCGCCGTCTTTGGGCCATAGCTGCTACTGCCGTTCTTCTTTGGGCCATCGCCGATGGTCGCCATCACCGGGTGTTGGACTCTGAATCGCTGGCGCCACCGGCCGAATTTCTGGCCGACCGATAAGAGTGGCTGTCCACGACCATCGCCCGCCCATCGCCATGGGCCCCACTGCTAGGACCAGGGGGTGGTGGGCCATTGTTCCCTGGATGGGGCCCACCGCCTGCTTGCTGACCACCGAAACCGCCACCAGAACCGTCGCGTTTGCCCCCGCGGTTTTTGTTATTATTCTTACGATTATTTTTGCCGCCACCATGATTATGGTTTTGGCCCGAATTATTAACAAAACCCGAAGAACTTGGAGATGACGCCACCATGACGACAGAGTTTGCTCCGGTAGCCGCTTTTTTTGCCAAACCGACTTCTTCCAAAGTAAGCATGCAGCGGGCTTGATGAATAGCGGGAAGAGGGTTGCTTTGACGTAGGAGAGTTCCAACGCCATTATATGCCTCCGAAAGGCCGGCAATCAATTGTAGAACCAGACGATTATTGGTGACAGGTGCGCCCACATTACGGAGTTGATCTGCCAACTTCTTAAGTTTCTTGCAATAGGCAGATATGTTAGGAAATTCTTCCATGCGAACGAGGGAGAATTCTTGCTCAAGTGTGGCGGCACGCGAATGTTGGTTATCTTTGAATATGTCACGCAATCTATTCCAAGTAGCCATAGCCGTGGTATCCGGCTCAATAATCGTTTGTAGAAGGTCAACTGAAATAGTGGAATAGATCCACTGGAGAACGGTAGCATCAAGCGTTATCCATAATTGAGGATTCTCCGCGGGGACGAGGTGTAGTAGGAGGAATGATATGATGGATAACTTAATGGGAGATAGCGTGTATTTTAAACAACTCCGCCCACGTCGCATATTGGACGTTTTCCATCTCAAGCACAATCGGGATACAGTTCTTGATGTTGGAAACCATGAGGGCAGGATGATAATTGTTCTTAGACATCGTGAAAGAACAAAGAAGGAAGGGAAATTTAATAGAGGTTTTTTAGAGCGGAAGATGAATTTTGGAAGAGAAACCCGAGGGGGGTGGGGTGTCTCGGCCGAAACAAGGAGAGGACAAAAGTTGGGAGAGAAAAAATTTTGTTTTAGACCTAGTCTCTTGATACCATGAAAGAAATAATCCCCTTGATTATTTTCATTAATTGAAAGGCTATATATACAAGTTACATATTTCCATAATAGGAGAATCATATTCCTATTCTATTTCTAAATCATTATTCTACCATAATTCTAACTATACAATTATGGTAAGTGTATACCACTAATTAAGGTAACATTTACATTACAATATACTACAAATATATATACCATATATACAAGATTGTATTATGATTCTCCTGTCCGAGACTGGATTGGCCATGAGGCCCAGCCGCCACTGTCGAGGCCCACGCCATCGAAAAGTCCATCTTGAAATAGAGCAATATACTTGTGATATACACTGCTGTATATTGGGTGTATATCACTGGTATATTGCTCTGTTTAACATACTGAATATTTACTTGAATTTGTTACTCTTAATACTAGCTAGATATGGTCATTTGGTAAAAGCACCGACGTCGAGTACGTGTATTTTTCTCGAACCCCAAAAAGAGCAACAGTCAAGTTTGATCTCAAGTGTAGTCTAGATCCGGTTTGTCTTTTTTTGGGCGTCAACTAGTTTTGGCGAATGGGTCGTTTGGACTGAAATTGAGCGGGTCAAGATTGATTGAACCAATGGATGAGTCAATGCCCAATCATGTCCAAAGATTATTTGGGCTAAGATAGGTTGGATCAAGGTGGGCTAAATGATGTGTCATAACTCAATCCGCCCAACTTAATCCACTTTTAAAACATTTTGAGAAATTATAAGTAAAAATAAATAAATAAAAAAATTCAAACAATTTTTTTATAAAAATTTAAAATAAAAACACAAAAAAAGTTAGAAATAAAAATTATTTAAAATACAAAAAATTAAGAAGTAATTAAAAAAAGAGTTAATCATATTTTGTAGCTTTACACTTCTAAATAGAGGGCAGTTGATGGGTCAGTTTGGATTAATAATTTGTGATAGATCAACTTAGACTAGCCCGAATCAGTCCATCTTCAAAAAATTTCTAGCTCAAACCTATTAAAATTTGAACAAATTAAACGTATCAAATGGATTTGAGTTAATTTTGACACCTCTAGCATCAACCAACATGCCTATCTCACATAGGTCTACGCTTATTTGTCCTCTTGTTACCTTCCAAGTTCCAAGTTATGAACGTCTTTTTGTACTTCGCCATAAACTAGTAAAAAAACAAATTGGACACTAGTCCTTGTTTAGTAATTTACATCAAGTTTTAAATTTTTTTTTTTGCACAGTTTCCTATTTGGGATATATTCAAATATGTTTCTTGAACATTTTTCTTTGAAGTTCAAATAAAATTTATTGAACTTATGATGGATGTCTGACAAAAATGACTAAGCTTCAATTATGTATTACTGAAGTCATGCAGAAATACCTGAATTTCATACATTACTACTTTAGATTCTGAAGTGGTAGACGTGCAAACATTATTAACTTAAACAATGGCAAAAATCATGTATTTGTGCTCTTTCCCTCGTAAATTGTTGTAAAAAATAGTTTGATTTGTCAGTTTTCAGATCGAATATTTAATTTTTAATCACTATTTAAGAGGTAACTTAAAAATAATATGGTAAATAATATTTTAGACATAGTGTCTAGCATCTGTGACAGCATGTGCATGTGCATCCTGTTGGAACATTCAATCAAGTTAGTGATATACACTGAATATTCATCATATACACAATGCAATCAAGAGAAGTAAACTGAAGCAGTAGAGAAGAGAAAAAGAAAAGAGAAAGAAGAAGAAGATGAAGATGAAGATGAAGATGTAGTCGAATTTTATTTCATCTTAAGTGATTGTACATTTGTATTACATCTATATGTATGTATATATATATATATATATATATATATATATATATATATATATATATATATATAAGTGTAGATATTTCTTAGATTCTATTCTAACTAACTTTTAACTAACTTATAACCTCCTTAACCTCCTAACTAACTTACTAACTACCTTACTTACCTTCTAACTGTTTTGACTTCACATTTCTTCTTCCTCAACAGTACACCTCAAGCTGGATGCTGGGAATATATTCAGCAAGCCAAGCTTGGAGCATAAACAATAATATTGAACTTTATTCAGTCCTTTAGTAAGTATATCTGCAGGTTGATTTGAGGTGTTAATATATTCTGGTTTTATTGTTTCTTTATGTATTTTTTTCTCTTATGAAGTGTAGATCAATTTCTATGTGTTTAGTTCTTTCATGAAACACTGGATTTGCAGCAATCTGGATTGCAGATTTGCTGTTTGTGTAGACTGTTATTGGTGTATTAATTTTGATCCAAATTTCTCCTAGTATGCCAAGTATCCAAGTTAGCTCAGCCGATGTTCCTATTAGACATCTATGTTCTGATTCAGCTGAGCTTTTTGATATTGTAGATTGTTTCTTAGACTTCCATGAGATCAGTGATTCTCCTAGCTTAACCAGATAACCAGTGACTGACTTCTTGGTGTTGGGACAAGCAGCCCAGTCAGCATCACAGTATGTTGTTACTGTCTCTTGAGTCTTACTAGACAATAATATTCCTTGTCCAGGTTGTATATTTATGTACCTAACTATCCTGAGTGCAGCATCCATATGTGACTTCTTTGGTTGTTGTAAGAATTGACTGAGAGTCTGCACACTTTAGGCTATGTCTGGTCTTGTACCAGTTAAATACAATAATTTCCCTACCAGTCTTTGATACATCCTAATATCTTCCAATAGTTCATCTTCTGATTTTGAGAGTCATGTCTCTTATAACTTAATATAAAAATTGTTCTTGACGTAGAATCATTAATTATGATATTTTTAATCTAGGTAAATCGATATGCATGTGGTAGTCGTTATGGAGCAAAGAATAGTTGCTGCAAGATATGATGATTTAATCGACTTATTGGAGAATTTCTAGTGGTTAAAATTGCCATAAATTGTCAATATATAAGATATTCTTTTAAAGAATGTGATGTAAGAATTTTCTTTTGACCTAAAATCATCATAGTGATTCACAAGTTATTTATTGTACTTTGATACCGAACATTAATCATCCTACAACAATGGGTGACTGGATATTGTGTATGATTAAATATTTGTAGAATTAATGATTGAGCAAGATGAGATCTGTCAACTTTTGATAATGAATTTAAGCTCTAAGTTGTCATGGATATAAACAACCAAACTAAGACCTTGGCCAGGAAATTGAATAAAAGAAGAAAAGAGTTTCTTTGATCATTTAATGATCGATTATATTTAACATACACACATAGTTGATCGCTTATTGGGATTTAACACCTAAATCATAACCTAGGGTAATTTGGAGTTGTAAAGGCTGAAAAATACTATATTATTCTTTCACATGCTCTTTGAGAGTAAATTAATACTTCATTTTGTCAAGTTGTTAAGGAGTGGTTCTAGACACATTCAATTCCTTAAATGGTCATCGAATTTGTAAAAAAGTTTCACTAAAATAACTTTTGAATTTTTTTTAGACAATAAGGTCATCAGACTATGCCATATTTCAGGAAAAAAAAGTAAAACAATCCATTTTTTAACATAAGACCCCTTAACTAATTTTTAAATTATAAAACCCGTTTAAAATATTTTTATTTTATTTTCAAAATGTGAAATATATTAATTCAAAGAAAAATTTTAAAATATTACAAAATTGTAAGTAGACAATAAAATGATATAGTTGAATGGTAGTAGAACTAAGCACGATGCTTAACTATATTTTTTTTAACTGATTGTTAATAGTTTTCCCTAATATATAAAATTTTCGATTATCAGAAAAAATATTTTCTACTTTTACTTTCTTATGGCTTGAAATAATACGTTGAATATTTCTATTTTATTATTAAACATGAAAAATATTAATTTGAATAAGAATTTCGGAGTATCATGTACGCGCCCATTTTCGACCTCGCTCGGGGTCAAAGCGGAGCGCGGACGTGTGGAGTGATTCCTGGGTAAAGGATTGAGGAGTCGCCACCTAATTATTTTTTACGGTGAATTAGGACACCTAAATATTTAAACTAAGTGCTGCAATGTAACTCCAATTTTAAGGTCTGCGAAACTAGTGAGATTCTAGGTAAGGGTTCTTTATTATCCTAAAGGGAAGGGGTTAGGCATCCTTTTAAGATCCGCTTAACTTGCGTTATCCGTAAAACTCAGGTTAATTATTGATAGAAATAACATGTTTTACAAATATGATAGATAAAAAGATGTTTGCAAAATATGATGCATTTTATACAAGTAAATATGATGCATTTTATACAAGTTAATATGATGCATTTTATACAAGCGTATTCGGATGACATAAAAGAAAGATACATGTAAAGTTTTTAGAAAACATGCATTTGTGACAATAAATTCTTTATAATGCCAAAGAAGCTTAATCTTTCAAAATCAACAAGTTGCAAAATAATAATAAAGATGAACTTATTTGTACAATTAATTGAAGCAAATAAAGATGACAAGAGTTGTTTTAAAAATCTTGAATAAGCGTGGACGAGCCTAAAATAAATAAACTAGCGAAGGATTTCTAAGTTTACAGCCTACAAATAAAATAAGCTAGCGACCGGGTTTCAAATCTTAAACTAACCTATGAATAAATCCTAAGTTTGCCTATTCTAAGCATTTCAATAATTACATAAGTGCGATAAATAATATTACAATACAAAGCGAGATAAAAGTCAATTAAAAGAAAGAAATAACAATAAATAAACTCCGAGAATATTTGCCGCTTATTTATTTTAATCCCCGCAAGTATCGCCAAGAACAAACGGTTAGAAACAATTAAATACAATAACTTCATATCCGTATTCAAAACAAAGGGAATGTTTTGATCACGGAGGCTCAGACTTAAATTTTTGAAAAAGAACATTCCAATCACGCCGTGTTTGCAAACATATGACTAATGTAGTTTATTTTGATTGCCTCGCCTACTAAACGTGTTGGTCTCTCGGTGGAATAAAAAAGATCACTATAATCACGCCGTGGGTCGCTAATATATAATTCACCTCGCCTACTAAACATGTTGATCTCTGATAAAAGGTTTAAGTCTTCATCTTTGCCTGTAGGTTATATTTCCGCCTTTAGCAACTATGTAGGCCTCAAAATCGATTCGGATATTTTTCATCGCCGTAGTATCGTGTTCAAATCAAGAAAAATGAAACAAGAATGAGGGCGGTAGCATAGAATGTAAGAAGAACAGCTTCCAAAAATGACGCTGTCTAGTTTAAAAACAAGAAACAAGAGAACAAATATTTGAATGTCAAAACAGTTGAACTCAAATAGAAAGCAATGTTTGAAAATGCTGTTCGCTTTAAACAAGAAATGATAAAGCAAGAAACGCATCTGAATGGGAGCAACCAAACCAAAACAATGAAACAAAGAATAAACAGAGTGCAGCCAGAGCGAGCGTAGCAGCGAAGCGTAGCAAAGAGCACGAGCGATGCTTGCGCAGCGTGAGCGCAGCGAGCATGTGAGCGTAGCGAGCGTAGCGTAGCGATGCAGCGCAGAGCAGCAGCGCAGCGATGAGCGTGCGATGAGCGTAGCGCAGGCGTGAGCGTAGTAGAAAATAGTTTCAGATAGACGCGTGTTTTAGTTTAAAAATAGTAAAACAAAGAAACAGACGCAGTGATTTATTCAAACAAGCAAGAATATTTAAACCGAAGCGTCTCAGAGATGGACGCAATATTGGTTTGAATCAATAAAACAACAAAGAGAATGCTGTATTAATTCAATCAATAACATAATAATAATGCCAAAGAAACAGACAAGAGCGATTTTAAATACCGACCCAGTTCAAATTATGGAAATATTCAAATCGGGTCGCCTCGACCCGGCCTGATTCAAACCCAAATCAGATTTAAAGACCAATTTCGATAACCAAGAACGAATGTGAAATGCAAGAAATTCCGAAAATGTTCAAATCGTGTCGACGACTCGGTCATGACGACCAAAATCGTTGATCCAAATCAAATCGATTTCAACACCAAATTCGGTATAACCAATAACAAGAATATGAAATGCAAGAATTCGAAAATGTTCAATGAATTGACCCGACCGGTCAAGGATCCACCCGGATCGTTGATCCAAACTCAATCGATTTCAACACCAAATTCAGATAACCAATAACAAGAATATGAAATGCAAGGATTCTGAAAATGTTACTCAAACCGGCCGACTGACCGGATCGGAATTCCGACCGACAAGTTTCAACTCTGATCAAAACAAATTCATCAATTTCAGATAACCAATGATAACAAACAAAGAAGAATGTAAGAAAATTAGGAAAATCTAAACCGTCGACCGACCAGGTCAGCCTGACCGAATTGTGTGTTCAACCCGAAGTCAAATAATTTCATCAATTTCAGATAACTTGATGATAACAAACAAGAATGTAAGAAAATTGGGAAAATCTAAACGGTCGACCCGACCCAATCGATCGTTGATCCGAAACAAATCTTACACCAAATTCGATAACCAACATACATAAACATGAAATGCAAGAATGTTCAAATGTTATCGACCGGGTCGGTCGACCCTGACCGAATCATAGAAAATCAGAGAAATCAAAGGGGATGACAAACCTTTTCGGACTTGATTCTTGGAACAACAACGAAGCCAAATACTCTCAACTCAAGAACACAACAAAATAACTATGTATATATTGAATAAACTTCCGAAAACCCTTTTTTTCTCTCTAAAAAATCTCCTCCTTTTCTTTTTTCAAATGAAGAACAACATGGGGGTATTTATAGGTGTATTTGCACCCCTCAACGTTCGAGTTTGAATTCGAATTAAAGGTAAAGAAAAATCCGGATTTGAGGGGCATGGGTTATGGATTTTTGTGGTAATGGGTCGGGGAGTTGGTGGTGGCGCAGGGGTCATGGTGTTGGTGTCGGGTGAGGACCTGACGCATTGGGTCGCATGTATGGGGGTGTGGGTCGCGGTGAGAGAAAAGTGTAGGGTTTGAGATTTTTTTTGTTTGGTTTTTTTCTGATTTTGGGAATTAAAAGAGGTTTGGGTCATGAGTACTGCCCGTGAGTGGTTGTTGGGTCAAGCGTCGGGTAAGGCGACGGGAAATAAAAAGAAAGCTGAGTGGGCAGGGATTTAATCGGGGAGTGGGCTTGTGGTGTTGGCCGACTTTGGGGGTCATGGATCGAGGGTCAGGAATTTAATTTGGGGATTGGGCTTGTGGAATTGGGTTTTAATTTAGGTTGGGTAGAATTTGTATTGGGTTTGGGTATAAGGGAATTTAATTGGGGAGTTTGGGCTTGTGAATTTTGTTTGGGTAGAATTTGTTTTGGGTTAGGAAATAAAAATGGGTTATGGATTTAAAAATATATAAGAGGGGTTTAATATTAAAATATATTTTTTGTAAAGATGTGAATTATTTAAAATAACATAACGATGTGATAATAAAATATAATATTTACGAAATGTTTAATGCTTAAAAAAGGAAAATGTTATGCAATTATAGAATAAACTAACATAGAATTTTCGGATAAAACTTATGATTATTATAAAATGCAAATGATATAAAATATGAGAATAATAATAATAATACGAAGATACACACATATATGCCTATATTTTAAAATTATTTTAAAAGTGTCAAAATATTAAAAATTACGAATAAAATCATAAAAGATGGGACAAAATTGGGTGTCAACATATCAAAAGTTGTTTTTAGGTAATGAATTTTATAATTTAAAATGGGTTATGGGGTCTTATATCCAAATATGAATTGTTTTACTTTATTGACCGCCCTCCACATCGTTATTTTTTCCGTAGATATCTAATTTCTCTTGCCATTTATTCTTTTTTGGACTTTCTTGTGGTAGTAATTGCGAATGAAATAAGGAAATAATTTGATGACTTTATTGTCTAAAAAAATTAGAAAGTTACTTTAGTGTGATTTTTTAAAAATACAATAACCATTTGAGGAATTGGCTCTTTTAGACACTATCATTGGTTAGTATATTAATTCGATCAATCTACTACCGGCTTAGTATTGAATCTATTTGGTCCCACACTAACAAACGTTTAGATCTTTACTAAAGGATTAATAATTTTATTGCTTGATAATTAAATTAGAGAAAATATTAAATTATTAGTCCAAATAAAATATTATTATATTCTTTACTAGGTCTGTAAATATAATTAATACTGTGAATAACTTGAAGTTTTTTACTTGGAATGAAAAATCGAATTGTATATTCTGAATAAATATAATTAAATATTTATTCATATAAGAGATATAAATAATATATTAATAAAAATATCTTGGAATCCAATAAGGAATTGGATTTGGATAATTTCCCATACTACGACAGTCACAATTCCATTTTGTATGACCATCTACGTAGAGAGTCCATGAAGGACTTGTCCAGTATACGGCCATCAAGCATTCCCAATTATTTTCTTATTCTGTTTATTTGGAAAAATTCACCGCGATGTAAAATTGTTTGGTGTGAACAAGTACTATTGTAAAAAATTCAATTACAATTCTCGTTACCAAATTTGTCTTAAAATTAATTTTAAAATACAAATAATTATTTTTGGCGGTGTGTCATGAACATTGCCCAAATCTTGCTCTGAGCACAGACGAATTGATAAGTGATAAATTGATTGAGTACAATTATTCCGACGTCGCAAATTTAAATTCGTGTGACGACAGTCTTTGCTGAAATATTGTAACGACTATTGCTGGATTCTTATTCCGTTAATCCTCTCCCTTGGACTGCCACTCACATCCTCGATTTACATTTCACATGGCACGAAATAACCTCGATTACAGGTGGCGGTTTCGCCTTCTGACTTTCCCCTCACAAAACATTGCCCAAATCTTAGATAGTCAGCAGTCACGAGACTTACCACTATATCCCTTTCTCTTCTTTAGCAGAAGCTAGTTCCTCGAAGAACCGTTTCCATGGCGATGGGATTTTCTAGCGTCCCTTTGCTGCGGCGGTACCCTATTTATTCTCCGGCGCTACCTTATTTTTTCTCACTTCGACCCAACCGTAGAGTCAATATCGCCGCCTCTCTTTCTACAGCAGAAGAATCAACTTCTTCTTCCCTAATTCAGCCTACACCTTCGCGTACTCGGTGGAAGCCAATGTGTCTCTATTTTACTCAAGGTAAGTGCACTAAGGTAATACAACTCAAACCTTCTTATACACACTTCTCTTGTACAAGTGGCGGAGCCAGTAATTTTAGTAATGCTTGTTAAAAATAGACACCTAAAGGATAGGGGGAGTCAAATATATATATATATATATATATATTTAAACAGTGTAATTTTCCAAATTGACACCGCTTAGCATAAGTTGGCTTCGCCAGTGCTGGTAGTCTGGGCGGAGCCAGCCTTAAAGCTAGTGAACACAGTAAATTGGGTTCAAATCCTAGATTTGTATTTAAATTTTCATTTAATATGTATGAATAATCTACTCAAAATCCAGTAAACAAACAGGATTGTAATTTAGAACCGATAGATTTACTTGTAGCTATTCAATTGATTTCGACATTAAACTTTTGTGTTTCTTACTTCTCTGTTCGGAATAAAACTGTAGATGGATGATCCTATGCATAATGATACGTTTAATCATAATTGCTCATTGGAGCTTATGCAAAATACGGCGGGACTTAAGAATGTGCGGCAGCAGGAGTTGGAGTACTTTTTGGTGCTTGATTTGGAGGGTAAAGTTGAGATTCTCGAGTTTCCTGTTCTCCTGTTTGATGCTAAAACCATGGATGTGGTCGACTTGTTCCATAGGTCAGTTCAGTTTTCTAAGCTTTAATGTGATGTTAAGTGCAATATGTCAAATGTCTTATTTGCTTGAGCTATTATTGGAAGGATGCAATACTGTGCTAATATTCAACAGTTAAATATGTTTGAGAAATAAAACGTCCAGTAGCTTATGGGCATTGGTATCATTTTTTTTTTTGCCAGATAGGATCGAACAGGTTTAGGATTATTTGATGTTACGTGGAGTGGGAAGCCTCTGGATGGAGAGTAGAACTTCCCAGAATGCACGCTTAATCAAATGATCATAGTGGATACTTCGATGATGCTTTGACTGATAAAATAGTTGTAGAGAAACATAAGTAGGACTAAGGCAGGATAAGGCATAAAGATGCACTTCAGATGCTAGTATAACTATTGATTATATGACATATTAAGGTTTGTTACAGGGGCGGAGGCATAGGGATGCAAGGGGGTTCAATTGAACCTCCTTTGAAAATTACACTATGTAAATAGGGCAAAAATGATTTTTTAGCATCTATAAGTTGTTGAATCCCCTAAGTATAAGATTTTTTTTTCTTGAATTCCTGGCTCCGGCACTGATTTGTTAAATTATTGTGTTTAAACATTTTGCACTTGTGTGAAAGACTATGTTTCAATGTTGAGAATGTAGCGTTGTGTTCTATTTGACAAGATCCATCTTAATTTTATTTATTTTTTGGTATTGCTACAGGTTTGTGAGGCCAATAAAAATGCACGAAGAAAGAATAAATCAATATATAGAAGGGAAATATGGAAAGCTAGGAGTTGACCGGTATGGTAACTACTACATTACTTTGAAGTTCAATTCAGTGCTTGGCACTTTGCATCTTTTGCTTCTATATGAAGAATTGCAATGTAGTTATATCACATGTTAAACTAGAAACATGCAACTCGATGCCTTTAGTTTGTTTCTTCAAGAAAAGCATTGTTTCCTCTTTTTTCTTTCCTTATGAACTTAAGAGCTTCCCATGATAGTTCTTTCTTCATTAAGTGAAGCTATGGCAATCAGCTTAAGCATATGCTTCACTTTGTAACCCTGCTTCTAAATCTTTTTTTAGCCGAGGGTCTATCGGAAACAACCTCTCTACCCACAAAGGTAGGGGTAAGGTCTGCGTACATCCTACCCTCCTCCACTTGTGGGATTACACTGGGAATGTTGTTGTTGTTGTTTTAATTTATGTGGCTTAACTTTCCTTTCCTTTTTAGTTAGTTTTTGTGTTAAAAAAGAATGTCACTTTCTATATTTAGTAACTCTTTAATTTCAATATCCCACGTTGCATGTGTAAGACCATATGATTCAAAGAGTATTTTGGTACATTATACACACCTTCAGTTTAAGATTACAAGATTCAAAAGTCTTCCTTTCTGACGTCACTCAAACTAAGACACATTTCTATGGAGGGAGTACCTAATTTTCATGGATTTGATTATCTGATCCCTGTCTTTTTTCTCATGAATACCTGAAGTCGTGTCTCTTATGGGTCTCAATTGTGCGTGCAGAGTCCATTATTGACATTGCTTTACCTTTTTCAAAGTCTTTATTATTTTTCCTTCTTTTCCATGATCATAAGAACGAGTTCTTCACTACTTTGTGGTAGCTCCAGAGTGGTAGCTTTTCATTATGGCATCTAGGTCACAGGTTCAGATATTGAAGCAACATGTACGTTTGGGTAAATATGTGGACACATTACCCTCCTACACCCTGTAATGCTGCAATTCTTATAAGCTAGGTTACCTTCTTAATAAGATGTATTCACCAGAAAAACTGGCACCGAAGAGTATAGGAAACATACTTGCAAGATCCAAATCTGTTGTTAAATTATCAAGAGAGGAAAAACGATTTCTATATTTGGATGTTTTAGTGGAGGACAATGGTGAGGGCTCTGTAGGTAGATAATTATTGAATCACTATGCATGCTTAATTGCTGATATAAATTAATCCCAATTCATTCTCGTTAACCATGGAAGCATGCACCATTTTCGCAACAGTTGCTAATTTCTGGATCTGACTCTTAATGTTGTTCATTTGCATGTATGGCAATTCATGCAGCGTCTGGCATGACACAGCTATACCATTTGCGGAAGTCATCGAGCAGTTTGAAGTTTGGCTAAGTGAACGTCAGTTGTGGAGAAATGAACTGGGTGGCTGTCTTAATAATGCTGCCTTTGTTACTTGGTGAGTCGTTGTTATGAAAGTATGAAATATTAAATAATTGCTACTGGTCAATTAGAAGAATCAGTTGATGGTTAAACTTTGTTATCTGATATTATAGTTAACAGAATGCAAATTTAACTGTACTAGCCACATCCAAATGTGTTATGGATGACTTGCACAGATGCTCATATCCAAAAAGGTGGTACAGCCCTTCTTGCGGTGCATTTGTCACTAACTGGATAATTACCTATTTTTAGCTGTACTAGCCCATGTCAGAGCTAACTATTTGGTAGCACGAGCACCTTCATTGTTAGGATATATCATGAAGTTAAGATTTGCATGTGATGCCACAATAATGCTGTCTTTACACCTATCTTTCATAGTTGAGTAATTTATAATATTGGTAGTATCTTACGTTTATCCCATGTAGAAAAGGGAGGGGGTATGACATATTCTGGTATGGTTTTGCATTGTTGAGTATAGTTTAGAAGAAGACCAATAAGATAATGTTCACACTGAGCGTAAATGCGTAGGAATCAACAGAGCGAGTAAATACTTCTGACTAATTCAATTTGTATATGGCAGTGGGAACTGGGATCTGAAGACTAAAGTTCCTCAGCAGTGCACTGTAGCAGGGATGAAATTGCCACCGTATTTCATGGAATGGATAAATTTGAAGGATGTGTTTTTGAACTTCTACAAGAGGAGGGTGAGTATGCACACTTCTAACAATGAGATTCTCTCAGATCGATTTAGGAATTTTAGATTTACTCAACTTCTCTTACATTCCTCTTTCCTTTTTGTATACCTTTTGGAATATATAACCGAAAGTATGGTTTTACTTCATTGATGATAGGCCCCAGGAATGCTCTCAATGATGAGGGAGCTCCGGATTCCATTGTCAGGAAGCCATCACCTTGGAATAGATGATTCAAGCAACATAGCAAGAGTGATACACCGCATGCTAATTGATGGTGCCCTTTTGCAGATAACAGCTAGAAGGGACCCGCGTTCGCCTGAAAAAGTTGAATTTCTTTTTAAGAATCGCATTGTATAACTAGTTTCTGCTGAAGAATCTTGTTATCATCAAAACATTTTTAGATATCCTTCCCCTTAATTTGTTCTCAAGTTTCAGTTGAGGTCTCTTTTTCTGCAAAACATCATACCCACCTGTGCGCCCCAACCTCTGCCAAGACGAAAAAGAGGTAGAAGGTAAAAGAAAAAGCCTATTGGTAGAGACTTGCATAAGTGTGTGTACATTAATACTATCATTTCCCTTCAATTGTTAACTGTGCACCAAGTTGATGGAGTTATTACTGGGAACTTTTACCTTATAATGGAGTTAGTACTGGGAAAATCATAAACCTTTCTTAGTTGGTTGGGCTGGTTCTATGGATTTGTTCTTGTTTGATAATTGTTTCCCCTTTCTTCTTGCAATCATTAACTGTTATATGCAGGTTATTAGCATTTTTATTCTTGTAACTGGAAAGAACAACTAATTGAGCTGGAAACTAGTAAGGGATCGTTTGGTTGGGAACAAGTTATTCCGGGATTAGTTATCCCACCCTCTCCCATAGGGATAAAAATAACACTACTATCCCGTGAAAACTAATCCGGGATTAGTTATATTATACCGTAATTTTATCTCAATCAAACGTGGGATAAACTCAATTTAAATTTAATTTTGAAATTAATTATTCCTTATCTCTCGTACCAAACGAGCCCTTATTATCTGTCCTTTTCCACGTACCTATTTCTTTTACCTGTTTTAACGAACATACATATGACATATATAGCGAAAGTAGAGGCACATCCAGATTCCTAAGCTTATGGATTCTAAAATATAAAGAAGATTATTTATTTTTAGATAATTTATTTATATGACACAAACACACAGTTGTGATCAAAGTTGATGCATTATGCTAAATCCGTAGTTAGAATTCTAGCTTTGGCTAAAAGTTTCTTTCCTTTTTCCTGCTGGCAAGTGGCAAGGTAACCCAAGTTGAGCTAGTCATTTTACGGAGTATAGCCTGTGTTAGTGTTAATTTGAAAATTGGAGAGTTTTTTCTTCGTCCCTTTTATTTGTTTTCCAATCATCTTTGTAATCGTGTTCCTTTTTTGCCAGCAAGAGTATTGGTACCGTAGCTTTCCACTATTTAAATTGTCACAACGTCTGAGCCTTTATTTGTCTTTATGTTGTCCAAAATTCATAACCACGTGCGATTGGATTAAGAAACAAATTTTTGTTATCCAAAATGTTTGGCCCAGTGGCCAATACATTAGGGTATTCTTGTCGAGGTTAAGTGTTAGTCACTCGATCGGCGAAGTGAACTGTGTTCCCCCAAAAAAATCCCTCCATACGCGTAGGGCCAAGCGGTGTATACTAATCCGTAGGGCCATGCCGGAGGTGGGATTTTCTGGGGTATGGGGCCGTAATGCGGTGAGATCAGTCACTTTAAAAAGTTTACCCTACCACAGTTTTAGTCCTCCGGGGCATAGTCCAGTGGCAAAGTCTGGGCGCTAAACTCTGCATGTTGGGGAATTTGACCTTGTCTCATTGATCAGTTGTACGCTCCCAGAAAACTGATCACCGGAGCACATCCCGCGATTTACCTGGTAATAGTGTTGAAGGACCGGTGTTATTACTTCCAGGACGTAGTCAGGCGCAAGCCTGGAGACCTGGATTATCAAAAAAAAAAAAACAAATTTTTGTTTCAAAACCTCAAACCGAAATTTCTATAAAAGCAAAAAACAAAAATTCGCTTTCCAAGAAAGTAGTACAGATATTAAATCTGAATACGCAAATCCTCGAAAATTTATCCGCAAGAGCTAAATCAAAACACAAACATCTCCGACTTTTGAAATTTGTAAAATGGTTTATGTTTTTTTAATTTATATTCGAGGTTAAATATATTTGTAGCTAAAATAGATTGTTCAAATATATTTTATTTATTAATGGTAGAAGCTTTTCAATATATGAATCATTTTTTTATACCCGAACTTTGAAAAAAGGGAATCATTATTCTAGCCACAGTAATATTATATTCTTCAATAACGATAAGGTCTTTATTTTCAAGCTCAAATTGATCACATTCAAACTTCAAATCACCCCAAATAAAACTCAAACAATGAACAATTACACCATCAAGTTAACTTTTCACCTTTTTGGAACTCCGTCCACGCAATTTCATTACCCATCTTTTTCATATCATCAATAGCAACTCAAGAGCTCTACATCAACCTCCTAATGCTAAAACAAACCTAGATATATAGTAAATAGCTTTAACTGTTACAATAAATATTGTGGCAGTCAAGCTAAGGTGATAGTAGTTGAGGGTCGATGGTATTACAACACAAGTAAAATAGTGACTAGAAAAAGTAGTAAAGAGAAAGGTGCGGGAGAGATCGTTCGAAAGGGATGGTTTTAATTGTTGGAATTTTTTAAAATATTTTTTTGTGAGTATCATAGTGAAGTGATGATGGAGTAACAATGATCTCCAAACATTGTGTATAAGTGTCGATAGAATAATTTGTTACTATAATCATTGATTTAGAGTGATGATAAATGGTGACTAAGATAAATCTAATATGCACTCTTCATCTCAGCCCAGACATAACAATGCTAGGGATGGCAGGTGGGTACAATTTTACGGATTCCGTATCTGCCCCAACTGGGGCGGGTATGGGTATAACTTTGGCGGGTAGTAAGAGGGTATGAGTATAACTTTGGCGGGTATGAGTATAACTTTGGCGGGTAGTAGGCGGGTATGAGTATAACTTTGGCGGGTAGTAGACGGGTATGGGTAGGTGGTGGATTTGCAGTTATACCCGCCTCATATCCCCCTGCCCCGCCCGCATCCAACCGCCTGCCTCATACCCGCCCATCCACCTTATACCCACCAACTATAATTTTATTTGTACAACTTTATATTTATCTAAAGCCCAAATAATTTGACACGCATAATTTTAGCAGCACATAAGACTAATAATAATGAATTGGCAGGTTGACAAAATGACAAATGAATTGATTAAAAAATATGGCTGACGGGTATTGACGGGTGGCGAATATCCACTTGGGTGGTGGAGCGGGTGTGGATTTAGAAATATACCCGCCTAGGAGGATATGGATGTTGAAAATGTACCCGCCACGGGTATAAAATTTTCTGGCGGGTACGGGCGCGGGGGAAGGGGTACCCGCACCCGCCCCGCCAAATTGACATCCCTAAACAATGCCATTATAAGAAGCGTGCTCTACCACTGAGCTAATAGTCGGTCGTGCATGCCTCCTATTGGGGTCCGCTATACCAAAAGCGAGAGAACTTCATCCCTATTCTTTCTTTTTTTCGCCCTCATATCGCCACACGGAGAAACTGAAAGTATATGTGTCCTAGAGACAATCCTAATTATGGACAAATGTACTTGAACACACCCGCAAGGGTAGCCAAGTTGGTGTAGCAGTAGAGCGCGGGACCGCAAGGTCACGAGTTCGATCCCCTGCATAAACCTTCTTGGTTGAGCCTGTCACACATGGCTTGCCAAGTGTGGTTAATCGGCTGACGTGGTTTGCAGGCTATTGCGTCAGTCCGGGGTTTACCCTGTGCGCACTCGAGAGAATAGCGGCTGCGGGTTCCTTCGTCAACAAAAAAAAATGTACTTGAACACATCATATTAGTAATGATTAATATTTATGACATTTGCAGTTATTGAATTATTGTTTGATTGTTTGCAATTATTCATATATGTGCTCCCTTGAGTTAGCGTTGTCATTGATAGAGTGAGATATTAATGATAAAGCGTAACTCTCAAAATTGCCTCGACTAATGATCATCGAGAATGGGATATCGATGATAAGTTATAAGTCGACATGAGGTCTGCATCACATTCTTAGAGAATGTAGTGAGTCTCACGACTACGGGTAATTGTTATTCGTGATTGGATACTTTGGAGAGTATTGGTACATCCTGCCGATAAACTATTTGTTATACATGTTTAAAGTGTTATCGGCATGTGGGATATAAAAGTCCTTCAACTTGAGGTCAATATGTGCCTTGTTTGCATAATGGTGTACTTTGACCAAGTTCAAAGCTTGCACTCCTTATGGGGTAGATACTGCTTGAGTTGGGTGCATTACAATGTAAACAAATGCAGTAGTTGAGTCAAGAATATGATTCATTCCTCGATTGGAAATTCGAAATAACACTCAACTTCTCTATATTAGGTCGAATAAAGTCATTAGCCAATGCAAGAGACATACTTTGAATATGGTCTAGTTGTCGACTAATAAAGATGACATAAAGTGATTAAGTCATTTAGATAGACATTTGGCAAATCCTAAGCTTAATCGAGTGTGTCGTGAATGAAAAGATTTTATTATTCCACATAAAGGTAAAGTTTGCTGGATTCGTGTAAACGTACTTCACATATTGAGTTCGTCATACGAAGTCGTCTAGAAGTTTCGTATGAACCTTAATTAGATAAATGTCGATATGTGAAGGCATATAGGGTCACACTATATTCGATTGTCTTTTCAATCTAAGAGTGTATTGAGAAAGTATTACATATTCGGTTAGGAACCGAAATATTTAATTTATAATAATTATGAAATATATTTCTATTTGATGAAAATTATTTAATTAAATCAAGATTGAATTTTGGACTTAATTAAATATGTTAATATAATAAAGGGGCTTGGATGAAAACCTAAAGAAAGTACTTGGGCCTAATTAGTCTTTTGTACTCTTTTTAGGTTTAAATTTTTTCCTTTACCTATTATATAAACAACACAAACCCCATAATTATGTAGTTAGTCAGTCAGACAAAACAAAGGATTCAAGACTTAGAGTCTTGAATCACTTTCTCTCTTCTAACAAAAGAATTCCTAACGTTCTTTGTTAGATAAATACACTGGAGTTAGAACTTGCAATTGGAGAGACAACTCACGTGGATGCCATAGTTATGAATCCACCATACAAAGACTTGTAATTATTCCTGATTATGTTTTGACATTCATTAGATTATCATATAGCTATATCAGTTCATTATTGGGTAAAATTTTAACTTCCGCTATGCGAACATTGTGTTCATGACCCAACAAAAATCAACAGAAACATGGGGACGTAAAAAAAGGTGTTATAAAATTTGGGACAAATCTCAATAGTTTCACATAGTTTACAGGCACCTTTGTTAAAAAAATGCTCGTGTTGAAACACTTTGGCCTTTAGTGAATAAGGGGCCGTTTGATAGGGTGCATAAGAATAGTGTTGAATATGGTGTATTAATAATGTTAGTATTAGTAATGATTGCATTAGTTATGCTGGAATTTTTCCTTATCCATTGTTTGATTTGGTGTATTAAAGCATTGTACGATTCTTAAAAAAAAAATTTATTTACAAAAATATCCTCCACATTCTCCATATAACTAGTGAAATAATCAATTACATAACAAATTTTATTAATAATTCAATGTATCGAGTGTAAAAATATTTCATGCTGTTTTTGTTATATCACAAAATATTTATCATCAAACTTCCAAAATATGTCTTAAACTGTTTCATTGTATAGCATATATACCATTAATTATAAGAACTTTTAAATTAAAGACATTACGCTTTTTTATTTAACTGAACCCATTGCTTTGGCTCTCTTAACACTGCAATTTTCTTTATATCGTTCTAATTGTAATTGATGCCCCGAGAGGACACCTTAATTAACACCTCAATGAATGTAGGATGCATCGAGATCAAATTGGTGGGGAGTGGGACTGAATTACGTAGTAAACATTTTTGCTAGCCAACTTTGCTGCGAATAAGAAAAAAGATCAAATTTTGCTACATATCTGCCACTGCTAGTTGATCTCTGAGAAACAAAAGGCTAGGTAAAAAGTTTCTTTTAGATGGACTGGTCCAGCTCTAAAAAAGAGTTAATTTATAGCACAAAAATTTAAGGTATTTAGTTGTAAAAATATTTCACTCTATTTGTGTTACATTACAAAAAAACTATCATCAAATAATAAAAAACTTGATGTATTCAGTTGGCAAAAAGCGGAGTAAATTTATAGCATGAAAAAATCAATATATCCAGATGTTATGTAGCAATATAATTTAATGATTTGGTTTAACTTTTGTTTAAAAAAATACCCTCCATAAATATCTTTCATGACCAATTGTGTCTTTAACCATGCTTATGCATGCATTAAAATTCATTGCATTACTAATATCATGGTTTGCTAGGTATTAGTTATATTGGATAATACCAAATAGGATGTAACATTAGTTATGCATATGATGAAAAAGTGTATCAAATAAGATATTAGCAATACACAAAGCTAATGCATTAATACACTCTATCAACCGATATTATTTGAACAAATCTTGTAAGATAGCGGTGTATTTGACCCCCGGGAAGCAAGTTTAGACGACTTAACACAACTCAAGGGTAATTTGGATTTTTTCCCTTTTATTTTGGCCCTTTGCTTAAAACTTATTTCCCCTAACGTACAACACCCACCAAATTCTTCAAACTTTCCGTAATTGTGGAAAAAATTGAAACTAATACCTTTAATACGAAAACAAAGAGAAGAAAATCTATTTGGCGGTAACGTTTGGTGCCAAATACCAATAAAATTTGCAAATCACTCCGATTTTTAAAACCCACACCCATCTAACCAAGAGCTTGATATCCACCTCCACAAATCAGCCCTTTTTACGTGTTCCTATATCACATGATATCCACATTCACTTATCGCGCGTGGATATAAAGATATAAATCACTACGATTTCAAGTGAGGAACATACAACAACAATTCTTCCATCTCAATCAATATCGCATATTTATTTTGAAACATCTGAAACTATCTGACTAATATGGGACTATATTGGATATGTTGTCTCCGAACTATTCGACACTTTCCATTAGTAATGTTATATGATACAGCTCTCTACAACTTCTATTAAATTTTTAACTCTTGACCAACTTAATATAGTTATATCGTTTAGTTTAATATTTCTTTTAATACTTGGTCCTACTCAAGAACCACTTGGGTCCCAGAAGCACATAACAGAACCGAACCTGGCTAAAAACTATTCTGTCTGTATCATTTATTATTCAGACACAATATTTGCATAACGACTTCTCCCGCCTGTACAAGTAAAAGGAACTACGCTTGGAAAGATCATAAGAAATCACTCACTATTTTTGTCCCCGCTGAAATTTGAACCTAAAACCTTATGATTCTCAATCAACTTCATTAACTACTAAGTCACAATCTTGGGTACAAAAATTGTCAAAGTAAAGGAAAAAAAAAGGTCCACTCGCAATTTATGCAGGTATGCACAAGTTGTTCCTTTCTAAGAATTTCAAAGTATTCATTTTCCCCTCTTGGAAAAGAGAATCAAAATAGTTCCGTCCCAAACTTTATAAAAATTAAAACAAGGCTTTCCCGTTGCTTTCTTTTTTGCAAAAACATAAGCCGTTCATGAGTAGAACCCTGAATATCTTAGAGGGTCAAGAGTCTGTCAGAACCTCAAAATCCTCAATCCTCTTCTTCATCAAGTGTAGTAAAATCCTCTATCGCATCAGGTCCATTTTGCTTACTCATGGAGCGGACTTCATCAATTTCTACAACTAAAAAGGGGTCACGTAACACCCTTTGCGCCTGAAGAATTTTCGGACAACCTGAAAGAAAATTAACTTGCATTTAGTTACCGAATGAATAGGAATCCATTTTTGTTAGGAAAAGGACACATACCTGCAACGGGACATCGGCCACGTGTGGTTTTGGATTTAATGTACTGCATAATAGCTTTCTTTTCGTATATATGCTTGCAGTCCATGCTGCAAGGTTAGCAAAATATGTAAACAAAAATTAAAATGAACATATCGAAAAGGAAATTTCTAAGACAAATATCAACCAGCCCATTACTGTTATAACACGCTACATACAGGATTACTGGATTACTGGGTAAAAAGTATAAAAGCTCAGAAGGCAGGCAAAAATGGGATTGTGTATGAAATCTCAAAGATGGGGGAGAAGACAAAATATAAGGAAGCATTCGCCAATCCTAATAAAATTGGATGAGCCTTAGTACAGTTTTTTTAAAGGAGATTATATTCCAATGCGCATTACAACTAAATAACAGAAAGAAACTATAACAAACCCAATTGTTGGCTCAACAGTTCTATTGGAGCTAGTTGCTATATAGTGATAAAAAGCCATATTTGAGGCAGAAGCAGTGAATTGGATAGAGGTTCTACAGCATCTGAATCGAGAATACGCAAGGCAATGGACCTTAGTATAGTGGCAAAGGTGGGAAACTAGATTATATAAAATATGTATGCAAAGTGCTTACATCTGTTACTATCTACTAATGCTCGTGTCTAAAGCACTCTCACCATTGGAAAACTAGACATGTATGAATTGGAAGAAAGTTGTTCACTATACCTGCGAACTGGTTCTGCAAGTTCAGTAACAGGCTTTCCACTTAACGGGCAAGTCACATTCAGAAGATTGCATTGTGTACTGGTCATTACAATGTCCTCCTGCTCGTCACCTGGCATTGGCTGTCCTGCATGATGAACATGCTGCAGAAGAAAGAAAGAGCTCAATTGCCCTTAGGATATTACTCAACAGAGGCCCTAGATAATACAAAGGAGGGGCTAATAAATTTAGAATACAGATTAATCTAAACCATAAATGGAGATTCCAAATGGAAATACTCATCTAGTGGACATGGTAAATGCAGAAAGAAGACAATGACATTCAGAGGAGAAAGCATCCCCTTTTGTTGGGACCATCTCCCTCTTTTTATATTTTTTTTTCTCTTTCGTCTTCTTTGCCGCTCTTTTTCCTTTGGCTTCAGCACGGGAGGGTTGAAATCCTCTTCTTTGTGCTTTTGCTCAATATTAGTATGATCTCTTTCCTTGAAAACAGGAACGCAAAAAGTTGAAAACGAGAAAAACATACCCAGATGGCTTCCCGGAATTGTCTCAACAAAGGCTGGTTCTGAGCGTGACATGATGATCTAGCCTTTGATTTTGCAATTTCTTCATCAAATTTCTTCTTAAAATTTGTTGGCTGCAAACAAATGATGCAGGGAATGGATATAATTGAAATCTTAATGGTCCAAGCTGAGCAACAGAAGATCAATATACATATTTTGGATGAAACTTCACCTCTGGCCCAGGCTCTAATTCATCGCCTATAGACTGAATTGCCTCGGAAAGATGAATGCACTCATCAGATGCTGCCAACAACTGAATAACACCAGCTTCAAGATCCTTTACCTGCAACAATATAAGCCAAACTCATCGACATCCTATCAAGAAAGAAATTGTATAGTTTCCTATAATATTGAACAATATTTGAAATCAGTTTTTAACTTGTTAACATCAACATTGACAGGATAACACAACATCTGTTAGTTGTCCGCATTACAACAACATACCCAATGTAGTCCCACAAGTGGGGTCTGAGGAGGGTAGGATGTAGGCAGACCTTACCCCTACCTTTGTGGGGAGTTGTCTGCATTAAGAACATATAATCCACCTAAACTTTCTGAAAAAACTAACCTTGTGTGCTTTATCATCAGTCACTACATTCTGATAGGTGGAATCGAGTACTATAGTGCCAGTTTTTCCTTAATTAGTTAGTATATCCCAATTTTTTTTTAAAAAATTAGGATAGCTATAACCTTCTACTTGGCTTCGTTCAACCAGCATTTTCTTCAATTTCTAACTAAAGGTTCAGTTCCTATTGCAGATCACACCGGTACCAAAAGTCAAAAGAAACACAATGGACTGTGTACATAAATGATTATGGTCAAAAACTAATCACAAGTGTGACTTATATAAATGGTTGTTAATACTAACTGCTCGTTTAAACTTCTATTGTGAACATATAACTAGACAAAGGGAGGGGAATCCACAAGAATATCAAGTCACAAGATGCAAGAGCTGGCAATTAGTTAACCATTTCATGCAACAACTATTTGAAGTAACTCTTTTCTCCTAGTTCAACTTTCCGACTTTGTCTTTCAGTAACAAAATAAATGCCTTCGCCTACTCTCAGCCTGATTGGTCTTTTCCAACAAAGCTTAACAATTTCGTAGAAATTTTAGAAATTCACCTCCTCGTCCCAAAAGAATGTGAATTTTGCAGCCCAAGCGTAAAAGCATCTAATTATTGGTCTTTTCCAACAAAGCTTAACAATTTCGTAGAATTTCTAGAAATTAACCTCCTCGTCCCAAAAGAATGTGAATTTTGCAGCCCAAGCGTAAAAGCATCTAATTTTTTATGTGAATTCAAACATATTTTTATGCTTAAAAATGTTTGAAATTATGTAGTCAAAGAAATATTGTTTTAACTCTCCAAATAGTACTATTTCCATCTTTTAAGAAAATGCACAAATGCTTGTGCGACTATCGGAAACAGCCTCCCTACCCTACAAGGTAGGGGTAAGGTCTGCGCATCCTACCCTCCTCATACCTCACTTGTAGGACTGCTCTGAGTATGTTGTAGTTGTTGTACAAATGCTTGTCTAGTAGTATTATTTTCAAAAGCTTTTGTGAACCTCAGCTTGGTCATTTGACCAACACATCAAATCAAAGCAAAACAATTGAAATTACTAAGATAAAGTATAAATTACCACACCTACTACATGATTAGCTGATTATTAACATTCATATTTTCAAACTATTCAAGGTAAAAATAAAAACATAATGTGAGATTCAAATTCAACATCATTACGGCTATCTCTCGCATAACACCGATTACAAGGTGAACAATTTGAGAATTAAAATGATATACTAACATATAACTAGGGTTTATTATACCATCTCGGTTCTCTCATCTCTCTCTAAGTCAACTGCAACATCCTTCATCACAGCCACAGCCTTCCTAATTTCCTGAAATAAAAAATAAAAAAAAGTCATATTAAGAACGAAAAAAAATGAAATTTAGTGTTTTAATTACAAAAATTATGAGCGCAAGCATTATACGCGGATGAGAGATTGATTATCGGAGTAAAGTGCTGATGTATGAGATATGATTCTTCCGGTAGCTACGCCGCTGCCACCGCCGGACGTCGAAGCCATTGTGAGTGTTTTACGGCGTCTTTGGACTGAGTTTTATTTGTTCCTTTTTCTGAAACTTGGAGGGAAAGAGGGAGCTTTGGGAGTATAAGCGCGAGGGCAGAGAGCAATTTTATGAAAATACATATTTAGGCATGAAGTTTGTATTTGTTACCAAGAGGCCTTGAAAGTTTCATTTATGATGCTTCTGCCCCAACTCCCAATCATGTTCAACGAGATTAATGTCATGAGAGTACTTTTCAGAAAAGAAATGTCATGAGAATAATCAAATGTATGTATAAGATTTTTTTAGTTATCTTAACGTGGAAGAAGCTTGATAAAAATGTTCCAATAGCATCTCTAATTATTATGAGAAAACAACAATTTGTATCAACCATGTGAACTTAATTACCAATCAATTGTAATTATGTTGGGTGTGAGGATAAAAATTTATATTGAAAATTGATTAAAAAAAACTACTCCATAAATATGATGATACTCTTAGTAGTGTGAACGTTTTGAGAAAAATGGTACGTATGAGTTTGGTCAAAAACAAATAATATCATACCATATTCGGAATATTTTTGGGTTGGTTGATCAGTTCATTAATTGAGCGGTATCAGACTCAATAATTCAATGAGATGAATTGAGATGACAAAGTAATAACGTGGGGCTTGACTTAGTTCCTTTGCCCATTTGATGGCCGATTTACTATCATTACTCGTGGTTTTGAGACACGCAAACAAGAAGAAGCAAGTATGTAGACTTTGGGTGATCATAGACTTTGATAATGTGAGTGACATATTTTTTTAACCTCCAAATAAGCCCACGAATCACAGTAATGGATCATGTGAAACTTAATTCGAGGAGAAAATTATTAAGTGTGCTAACACAATCTCCCAAATTAAAAATTGATAAGAAAACAAAAATAGAAAGGAACTTTAGATTAAAAAAGATCATTGTACAATTGAGAATATGAGATTCTTTCTCATTAGATTTCCCAAAATTCTTATTCATTATTTCACCAAGTTGAACGACAGTAATTGGAATTTTCTTCTGCACCTATCATAGCATAAAGCTCATCAAATTGAAAATTAAAATTAGCCTCATCACTATGTACCCATGTAGTAGTACTATAACTGATCACATCTTCACAACATGAATTAGATAGTGAAAATTCCCTTATTTGCCCTTGTGCTCCTGACTTTAATGCAACTAACATTTCCTTTGCTTTTTCCAACTCTCCTCGAAGAGTCTCAGTTTCTTTTTCGAGTTGCATTTTCTCAGATAATGCATTTTCAAGCTTGACTTGAAGGGCATTATAGTCATTCTCCAAGTTCTGATTCTTCCACCGTGCTCGCCTGTTTTGGTACCAAATTGAAATTTGTTGTGGTGGAACCCCTAATTCTTTTGCTAATTGGATTTTTTTCTCCAGTTCGAGTTTCTTTGTTGAGTCGAAACTCGCCTCTAAAATCTTAACTTGTTCTTGATTTAACCTTTTTTTGTTGTGTTTTGGGAATTTTTGCAAGTTTTGAGAATTGAAGCAACTATTCATGTTGGAAATGATGGAACTATAGGAAGAGTTTGGAACTTGAAATGAAATGTAGTCTTTTTCTGTTGTGCACATTTATATATAGGAGAGAGGTGACAAATTGAGGGGTGGGTTTAAATTTTGGCAGTATCAAAATACGAGTCAAATTAATAAACTGGTTATGATCAATACGTTCAAAGTTTATTTCGGTCAGAATAAATTGGATAAAAATGGGTCAAATAATGTGTTATTACAATCAAACGCATTTAAGCTCTACAAATCCAACCGTTAAAGATTATTAGTATTGACCCCCCCCCCCTCTTTTAATTTAGTAGATTTTTACACATTCGTTTATGTCCATGAAAATATTAAGTTCAGATAAATCTGCAGCTAAATAATTATATTTGCGCTTGTGGCCAAAATGACTCAACCTCTCTTCCTTTTTTATTTACTTTTTAGATGTAAAAGCTAAAATATTTTTCTCAAGTAATTAGTTTAAGTTCTTTTATATTTAATCTCTAAAGTTGATTGTGTATGTTCGATTCCATTGATTCATTGGGTTAATATTTTACTCGTTTTGACCAAATAATTAGGTCAAATCACTAAACATGTTATAACCCAACTCGTTTCAACTTGGACGGGTAAAGTTAGTTACTAAAAAATAAATCGATTCTGCAATGATTGGTATAGGATACGCACATAGGAGGTTTAATATAAATTTATATAATTCATAAGTTCACATGAATTTAATATCTTTTACTTAGATTATACACACGCTCACACACACATATATTACTTAAAATTGTTATAAAAATCTATAAACTTTAAAATTTGAATTTGCTTCCGAATACGCGAAGTCTTCAATGCAATTGTAAGTTGTAACCAGATAGTTTTATTAAACTATGGTCATAACATTTGTTTAATCAACATGGGGAAGCTTCAAAAGATTTGTGTAAAGAAATATACGATATTGATGGATGTGGCTGACTTCTCTTGCAGTGAGCTTGTGTGTTCACGTGAAGTTGGTCCTACTATGTTAGGAGAGAACAATAAGTAAAATTTTAATATGTAATTAAAGTATTTAATGTTATCCATTACGGACTAAAGAGTTGCTAATCAAATAAATTAACAATATCCTCTACTTTTTAGCAAAACAATAGTAATATACCAAACTAGTTCCGATCTTGATTTCATGTACTTGGTCAACTTTTTGATGACCCACTACAACATTATTTTACTTAGAGAAAGAAAGCACACAAAGAGAATATTAAACAAAACTATATAAACTAATGTTATCTATTTTTCTTCCTCAAAAAAATTAATATAACTGTATATACGCAATAGTACTTTTTAAGTTCTTAGATATATTTGTTCGAGCATTTCCAGTCAATTGGTTATTCTCCGCATAAGATAGATGTATTCAAATTTCAAAGGATGTATATATATTTTCAAATTTGATTTAACTTTTTTGAAAGTAGAAATAACCAAATATCACAAGGTAAAGTATGTCTTAATTTTTAATCTAAGTTTGAATGGAGGTAATGGTATCCCAAAAAACAAAGGGGGTAAACCATTAAAATACGAACTACCAACAGTAGCTATGACCATTAATGCTTGCCCGTGGTAGTTCCAAAATTGAAGTTATTGTTGGGTATTACAAAGATTGCAGGAAACGGAAATTACAAGTAACTGCTTATGTAAGAATTGAAATTACAATTCAACTAGAAAACTGGAAATTACAATATAACAATAAAACCGAAATTACAATTTTTGTTGATCAAGAAAACTGGAAAGTTGTTTTTGCTGAGTCGAGTGTGGCACTCTGTCCTTAAGACAATATTGCCCCGTATGTATCCTTTATACGTCCTGGACAATTCGTCTCCCAAGATAAAGCGACAATGGAACTATTGAGCAAAGGAAACTCAAAGCTACCGTGAAGAATATTGAATAACGAAATGATGCTTGGAAGATTAGGAAGAAAGCGCTGCTTTGCTTTTCGCTTTGTGTATATTCGTGTATATCAAGTGTCCCTCAACAATGATGTAAGGGGTGTTTATATAGGAGGAAGAGGGGCTGTTTGACTGCCTCCATAACAGCCATTATTGGCCAAATAATGACCATTATGGAGGTAGTAAAGCCACCAAATAAATGGAGAAAATTGCCAACGGATTGGCCATTATTGGAGGTGTAATTCAGCCATTATGAAAGAATTCTGGTCCAAACTGCACATCTGAAACTTCTGGGATCAAACTGTACTTCTGACAAAGTTTTCTGGCCCAAAAAGATAATATCACGCAGCCAGTGGACCGGAACCCGAACCTGAACCGGACGGCAAGGCGGCGGCCAGCGTGTGGTCTTTCCTTGAATCAAGCACATCTAGGTCCTCCCTCCTTTAAACAAATGGGATACCCCTTGGGGTCCCAAACCCCAAACACATTTCGAGTCTTATATACACAACAATTCTTTCTTCCTCTACCGATGAGGGAGAATTGAACACAACACCACACTTTCCATGCTTCAAACACCTCACTTCGTGAACCAATATCTCTTTCATTTCTCAATGAAATTTGACGATTCTTGGCCCTACGGTTATCTACGTACTTAGTACATCATGCATGTGTGAAGAACCGGATTCTCCAACATACGTAACACTAGTGTTTAAGCCGTTAAAGTTGGTCGGTCGCAACTCCCGCCAAAGGCTAATTTCCAACAGTTATTTGTATATATCAACATGGATTTAAGTACTCCGTCAATACATAAAAAAATTTATTATATAGTTTTCTTAAGATGTGGGATGTATTTTTAATCTTAAAAATACTATAGGTTACTTGCAACCGCAAATAAGAATAACGTAATATTAAAAAAATCCTTTAAGGTAACGATATACATAAGGGCAACATATGTGGGTTAAGGCAGATCAAAAAATGGAGCCAGTTGTAACCCACCTATTACTTTTGCTCAATTTATATATATACACACACGCAAACGAAAAGAAAATTAAATTAGCGCGTACTATATAATAATGGCGGAGTTAATATTTTTACTAAGGAGATTCAAAATATGAAGAAGTAAATACTTAAATAAATCAAAGGAATTTAAAATTTACTATATATACATAAAATTTTAACCTTATATATATCACGTAATTTCTGCTAAATGAATCCCTTTGCTTCTAGTCTGCTCCACCTCTACTATATGATAATAATAATCAAAATAATATGAACACACGACTTGTAGATTTTGAAGTCCCTTTTCATGTATTTCTCTCTGAAGGCGAACTCAGTTGTCAAAAATGTAAGGACACCCTCAGTCACTTCACAGATTACGTAAGGTGTAGCGGTTGAAATTTTTGTCCATGCATGCATATGCGGCTCTATGTTTAAGCTATTGCTAATGACTAGGGATGATAAAATTAGTTCAAACTCCGAGATTTCATTAGTTTGGACAACAGTAATTTTGATGATGGGTTTGTTTGGACTAGTTGACCCATCATAAATCAACATTCCAGATGAACTCATAATGATGTTCAAAGTTGACCACGAAAATGTTCAATTTTAATGATTAGAGCACCACTCTAGATTAAGATTTTTGTTTATAAATAATTATTTAAAAAACTCCTTTATTATTTCGAAATAATAAAAATACACCAACGCACCTCAACCACCCACCACACTATCCATCCACCCTACCCCTCCCCTACACCAATCCCCACCCAAGCACTGAAACCACCTTCACATCTCTACCCCTACCTTCCCTATTCCACCTCACCCCTACCTACCTACCTACCACCCCTACCCACCTCTACCCCATCTACCCTTAACTCCCGCCCTATCCATTCTCAAATTTTTATTTTATATTTCTTTTACTTTCATAAATAATTTATAAGAAATATGAATTTTTTTCTTACCTCCCCCCTACCCACACCTCCCACTCCCATTGCTCTACCCCATCCTCAAATTTCTATTTCATTTTTTTTTTACTTTTATAAAAAAAATATGAATTTTTCTTACCTCTCCCCTACCGCCTCTAACCCCCACCTACCCCCACCCCCACCCCATCCACAAATTTCTATTTCATATTTTTTGTTACTTTTATAAAAAATTTAAAATATGAATTTTTTTCTTACCTCCCCCCTCCACCCCACCCCATGCCCTACCCCCCCTATCTCTCAAATTTTTATTTCATCTTTTTTTAATTTTATAAAAAAAAATTTAAAAATATAAAAAAAATGCTTACTCCCCCCAACCCCCTACCCTCCCACACCACTCCAAAGTTTTTATTTTATATATTTATTTTATTTATATATAAAATCTTATTAAAAATGAGAAAATTTTCATACCTCCCATCACCCAACTCCCCCGTCCTCCCACCCCACCCCACCCCAAATTTTCTATTTTATATATTTATTTTACTTTTATAAATGTTTTATAAAAAATGAGAAAAATTTGCTTACCCCATCCCCACGTCACACCCCACCCGAAGTTTTTACTTTATATATTTGTTTACTTATATACAATTATTATAAAAATGAGAAACTTTTCTTACCCCGCTACCCATCTACTCCCTGCCCTTCCACCCATTATTTTATATATTTATTTGTATTAAAAAAATCTTTAAAATATTATTCTTATTTTAAAAATAAAGATATGAAAAAATAAAATATCATACAAAATAAAATAACATCATAAAAGATAAGTTTGAAATTTGTAAAAGTAATAGATCAAGTTGGGTTATAACCCATCATTTAGTCTATTTTGACCTGTCTATCGTAGCCCATGTAAGTTTTGGACGGGTTGCCAATAACTCATCTATTGATTCAGTCCAATCACCAATGTGGGCTGACCCGATCCTGTTAAGAGGTAAAAAGAAAAAAAAATCTGCAGAGAAGTTACCTCACACCTATTAACCTCTACTGTTATTAACGTAGAAAGTGAGGGATATTAATTTCTCTGGGATAACCTCTTCTTCTCTTCTTTAAAAGACACAACACACTTTCTTCCTCATTTAACAATACTATAAACACATAATACTAGGACATCTAGTTCGTGGGAGATTTGACTTTGTTTCCTAGTGAAACACAGTTCGACTTGGAGCAATATTATCGACACATGTTCCGCAAATTTCCGCACAATCATTGTTCCTGTTACTGAATAATCTTACACAAATAAAATTCTATGTCCAAACGGCTAAATTTCATGAACACTCAACAGGGGATCTTTTGAATGAACCATATGATAATTTTCATCGGAAGCTTTACCAACTTTAAGGAAATTCTTCCAATTCCAGTACAGCAAATACAACAAGGGCAAAAACAGCTCAACAATCACCTGCATTCATAAATCTCAAAATAAGGACAATCCTAAATGCATAAGGAAATCATATTTTGAAATTGGATTCAAGTTGTATACACTGACAATGTAATGATATACTTCATTAATAAATTTTATTATGTGATCATAACAAGTTGATTACCTCAGATTATCAATTAGTACTGTTTATAATAAAGATGTACCTGCAATCACCTTATAAATAACTTGATTGTCTAAATAATTTTTGCAACGTAAATACATAAAATTTAAACTCTTTTAAATTTCCAACAAGTTATTCACATTTATATTGGTGAAACTAGATAATGTGACAATGGCCTTGTAAAAGTTGCCTCTCAATGACCTATTGAGAGAATTGAAAATGGCGTGGATATACGGTAGAAATAATGTCCAATGCCTATTGTTGGCTCTCTTTGAAAAATAGTCCGATGTTATGGAATTCCAAATTTCACATGTATCGTCCAATTTGAAACTTTATGACAGTGACTATTTTTCATTACTGAGATTAAAAAATGGCTATTTTACCTATGTGTTTGTTGGAAATTTGCCTTTGGCGGGAGTTGCGACCGACCAACTTTAACGGCTTAAACACTAGTGTTACGTATGTTGGAGAATCCGGTTCTTCACACATGCATGATCTACTAAGTACGTAGATAACCGTAGGGCCAAGAATCGTCAAATTTCATTGAGAAATGAAAGAGATATTGGTCCACGAAGTAAGGTGTTTGAAGCATGGAAAGTGTGGTATTGTGTTCAATTCTCCCTCATCGGTAGAGGAAGAAAGAATTGTTGTGTATATAAGACTCGAAATTGGTTTGGGGTTTGGGACCCCAAGGGGTATCCCATGTGTTTAAAGGAGGGAGGACCTAGATGTGCTTCGGTTCAAGGAAAGACCACACGCGCGCCGCCGCCGCCCGCCCGTCCGGTTCGGGTTCTCGGGCCCACGGGCCTTGGGAGATTATCTTTTTGGGCCAGAAAACTTTGCCAGAAGTACAGTTTGATCCCAGAAGTTTCAGTTGTGCAGTTTGATCCCTGAAGTTTCAAGATGTACAGTTTGGTCCCTGAAGTTTTCAGAAAGTTGGAATTTCGACGGTCAGAACAGAAACGTCCAACGTATGGAATCATTTGCTTGTTAAAAAGCACCGCTCCTCTAGAACTTAGTCACACCTACTTGGGTGATTTGAAGTTTATACAAAATAGGGGGGGACAAGTACGTTGTGATCTTCATTGATGATGGTACAACGTATGGAATCATTTGCTTGTTAAAAAGCAAAGATGAAGTTGTTGAAGCGGATAAGCGCTACAGCGGTTGAAAATCAACTAAGCCTATGGATTGCGAATTCATAGCGATAGAGGGGAGAATGTGAAGCAACGTTCATTAAACGATCATTCATTACTTCACTTTCGGTCTAACGGTGTTAATAGCTGCGCAAACCCGTGCGCCTAAATTTATGTGGGGCAAGGCGATCCTTACGCTAATGCGATCCTCAACTAACTCCGCATAAGGATAAGGATAACTCTTCGTGTAAGACATGAAAAGGATCTCACATACAAAAGTTGTGATGTGGGGTGGCTTGGTAAGTTGGACTAGAACAGTCAGAAGTTCGACCTAAGGCTGTAGATTGCATATCCACCGGATGCAGTAAATAACAGTAGTACTTATCGCTCTTGGCGTCAAAGAATGTTGAATTCTTATAAGATAACTTTCCTTGAAAAGGAAAAAGAGTAATTGCTCAAGGTTAACAAGAACGCGTTTTGGCTCACTGTCCGAACTAGGCGTTCCGTATCTACGAGGACTCGAAGTTCTTTGGCTATCCGAACTCAATATTCCGGTCTGAACTTCGTGGGATTCTAGACGCGTTGAACCAAGGCGAGTAAAGAGGGGACAAGGACTTGTTCCAGATCCTTCTAGCTTGTATGGTTAGAACGAACCATGGACAATTAACAAATAATTGTTATCTCCAAAGCGCCGCTTTGGAAAGAAGCTAAAGAGAGAAATATATTCCATCATATAGAACCATACTTGCGTAATGGTTGATCTTCCTCCGGGAAAAAGAACCTTTGGGTTGTGAAAAATGATACTCAAAGTGAGTACAAAGTAGATGGATCTACTGGACGAGTTCAAAGCCTCTACTTATGTACATGTGCTCCCCAGGAGTAGCTTAACATCATGGGCCATTGCGAGTCTTGCGTGGCATGAATGTTGAAACGACCTTCCCAACCGGAGTTGGAAGAAGAGAATCGAGTTGGTTTCGATCAGTTGGGCTTCTTCGAACTTTCATCTTAGTCACGAAATGTTTACATTTTGGTCCTGAAAGTTTTCAGATAAAACGAAACAATGAATCGAGTTACAAAACATTGAATCGAAGTTAGAAAGCCAGCTGGAGAATCAAGCGATCAAAGTAAAAGTCATATTGAAACAAAGTCTCGATATGAAAGATATGGATATCACGGATGACATCTTAGGAATTGGATTTAAAGACATCTAACGGATCGATAGTTGCCTGATCTCGTTGAGCCATCAATGGATATGAATCATAGAACTGATTGGAATCATGATGCACCCATAGACAATGAGTGATACGCCGGATCACGGTAGTTCAATGTATTGTACACTACAACCGACCTGGTATCGTCCTACAAACGGTCGGTTGAACTAAGTTTCACCGATGATCTTAATACATGATCAATAGAAAGTGTTAAGTCGGATATGACGATATCCCAATTATTAAGCTTATCTACGGATTATAGTATTCGGATGTCCAGTGCTTACGAGAGAACACAATGATGCAAAGACGCCGGATCGAAGAACACCAAAGCCACAAGTAAATGTGTATGGTGGTTCTTGGAAAATCCTCTCGAGCAAACTTGCATCGGCCGATTCATGATGAAATCGGAGTTTATCGCTTTATACAAGGCATGAAAGAAGTTGAGTAACTTCACGACTCTCATAGAGGACGCCTTGTGGGAAAACCCGTGCCTTCGCCAGCTGATTATACCGCTGTGGCTAGCCGGTCGGCTTTAGGAAGGACACGCAGATAGCGGCGTCTGGACATATCTGTCGAGATTTGTCGGAGACATAAGACCGTATGGCGATTGATCATCACGGGTGTCACTTCCTTGTTTACAAACCTAAGGACTACCCGAGAGATCAAGTGGTCTCCGCCTCGTCTAGGGGAATGGGCTTAAAACCTAAAATATACGGACTAATCACAGCTGGGTAACTGACCTTACTAATCGAGATCCCAAGAATTTGGTTCAATGGGAAAACTAAGGCAGTAAAGGTTCGGTTGATCGCTTTAGTGGAAGCATGAGCACTTCGGATAGTGATTTTACGAAAAGAAATACCAAATCCAAAGCCGTTCCCGCGATAGACTTTAAGTGCTGCTATCTGCCGAGCTGGGTAAAGGTTAAGTTTTCAAAACCTATAATGCTCCTCAACAATTGAGGTTAGGTTTTTGGGAAACTTTTAATAGTTCCTAACACTTGTGAAGTGGGTATAGCGGGGATACCTTGTAGGAGACCACCTATTTAAGTGCGAGGCAGACGCCTCAAAATGAACGCACTTAAGAATCCAAGACGTCGTTGTCCATGGCCAAAACGGACAAAACATTTGAAGAGAGTAAGGGAATTTGTTGTGTTGGTATCATTGTCTGCTTACACTAAACACTTGACGGTTCAAGACATCACACCGCTGATGAAGTAAGTCAGATGGTATTCAACTATGGAAGGTTCAAAGTGAGGCTACCTCTCCTTATGCAACATCGTCCATTGAAATATTGCTGAAATGAAAAAGACACCATGTGAGTGCAAAATCTCTTTTGAGGGATTGTTGGAAATTTGCCTTTGGCGGGAGTTGCGACCGACCAACTTTAACGCAAACACTAGTGTTATGATGTTGAGAATCCGGTTCTTCACGTTACGCATGATCTACTAAGTATCGTAGATAACCGTAGGGCCAAGAATCGTCAAATTTCATTGAGAAATGAAAGAGATATTGGTCCACGGCAGTAAGGTGTTTGAAGCATGGAAAGTGTGGTATTGTATTCAATTCTCCCTCATCGGTAGAGGAAGAAAGAATTGTTGTGTATATAAGACTCGAAATTGCTTTGGGGTTTGGGACTCCCCAAGGTATCCATGTGTTTAAAGGAGGGATGCTTGTTCAAGAAAGACCACACGCGCTTGCCGCCTTGCCGTCGTCGGTTCGATTCCTGATTAGAGTTCCTGGTTCAGGGTTCGGGTTCCTGGTTCGGTTCCGGTTCCGAGTTCAGGTTCTCGTCCACGGTCCACTGGTCACGGTCGTCGTGGGCCTTCCGATATTATCTTTTTGGGCGTAAACTTTGCGGATACAGTTTGATCCCAGTTTCAGATGCGCTTGGACCGAGAATTCTTTCGGTTGTGCATTTGATCCCCGAAGTTTCAATATGTACAGTTTGGTCCTCAAGTTTCGAGAAAGTTGGAATTTCGACCGAGCGAAGCGTCAGGCTCTCAATTCACCATTTATTTTGGTGAATTACTCCTCCTATAATGGCCAAATCCGTTGGTCTTTCTCCCATTAATGTTGGTGGCTTTACTACCTCCATAATGGCCATTATTGGTCAAGTATGGAGGGCGTGAATCACTCTCCTCCCTCACTATTTAAACACCCCCTTACACCATTGTTGAGAACACAAAGAATGACCAGAACATACATATATGATACACGAAAATACGTAAATATACACAACAAAAAAGCAGTTTCTTCCTACACCTTCCAAGGCATCATTTCGTTACTCAATATTCTTCACGGTAGCTCTTGAGTTTCCTTTGCTCAAGTGTTCCATTCTTTGTTTTATCTTGGGAGACAAATTGTCCAGATTTATAAAGGATACATACGGCAATATTGTCTTAAGGGCGAAGTGCCACACTCGACTCAGCAAAACCAGTTTCCATTTTTCCGTCTTCAACAAAATTGTAATTTCAGTTTTGTGATTATATTGTAATTTTCATATTACTAGTTGAATTATTGAATCTTTGTTTATCCTTTCGAATACTTGTAATAGTTATATACTTCCCGTACTGCTTTATAAAGTACCATAGAGCAAAAACTCCCAACAGTGTTCTCTTACCAGGCGTAACAAATTACATCAAACAGAGGAGAGAAAAAGGAAAAGCACGGGAAGAAGAAGAAGAAGAGAACTAACCCGAAGAGCCATACGATGGCTCCGACGAGAGACAGAAGCAATGGAATAAAAGCAAAAGGCAAAGCAAACAAGAATGCCAATGGCCTGCAATCTACCATTCTGTTTATTTATTGATTCCTTATTTCTTCCACCTTTTACACAACGTAACCCTGTGAACCTTTTCCGTTAAATCTAATTCAGAAATGGCAATATACAAAGTTGAAAAAGATTTAAGAGGTGTATTTACAATGGTTTTAACTTTAACTGTCGTTTGGATGAAAGTGTTGGCGGTTTTCACCTTTAAACGGGCCTATATGGCGAAACCATTTGAGAGTATACAGTTCTGTTTTAAAATTTATTTTTTTCTTTTCTTAAATGCAACTAAAGTTGTAAATTCTTATTTTCACTCCCCCTATTTTCCTTTTCTTTCTCCAGTAATAGGGAGGAAGGGAATATTTTTCATCTTCTGAGTATGAAATACACGAAATAATAATCCAAATTCATAAGAAAAACACCCACGTAATCAAGTGTGATAAGGTGCTAAATCCTAACTTTGAAGCATTGACCATCACATTACTTGTAGGTAGCAGCATACGAAGTGAAAGTTGGGACTCATTTGCTTGTATGTCTAAACTATATTCCCATAGATCAAAACCATATGTCAGATGAAATTGAAAACAATTTATTGTGTAGAGAGGGGAAAAAGATTGGAGCAGTCGATCTATTCCAAACATAAAAATAGAAAAAGTTCATGTACCAATACATTGCAAGCCTATTTAGTTGACTCACTTCCGGCAGTCAGTACTTGAAAAGCATCATGCAATATGCTAGAGAACCACCACACGAAATAAAGCTTATTAAGACCTACTTCTGTGCCACAGAATCAAGAAACATTGCTACCACCCGCTAAGAAAACAGAATGACATTGACTTCAAATCCGCTCTCTATCAGCATATTCTCCGACTTAGAGATCGATTTCTTACACATATGGAACTTGAATTCTATGTGTTTCTGGGCCAGCTGCCATATCTTCCCAAAGTAAATCCGAGAGTGTCATTGTCAATTCTCCCACTTCACCTGTCATAATAAACAATGTTAATCTTCTCTCCTATGCTTGCAAATTCACCGACGTCTAGCTAACAGACGTGAACAAGAAGGATCAGCCAACATTTCCAGCTTCGGTTTAGTATATTGCATATCAAGCATGTTTATCCTAGACAACCTTGTTATAAAGTTAGTGAGAAATAGCTAGTTGAGTGGACTTACCATTTCCAATAGGTTTCTCATCCCACATGATGATAGGTAATAAAGGAAGTGTACTTCCAACATACATCATTTCAGCAGCTCGTTTGGCATCTTCGACTGTGATATCAGTAGTTTTGACACTTTTCAAACGTCCCTGATCGACCAACTTAGGTGCTAGTTCAAGAAGCCTCATAGCAGTGCACCCACTAAGGATCTTATCAAAGCTAGGCAAGATAAGCTCCTTATCAGAAGTTATAAAAGCAACATTCACATTCGGACCCTCAGCGATATAACCACCTTCGTCAACCCAGATAGATGCAAATGCTCCCTTATCCTCGGCCTCCATTTTGGAGAGGACATTCGGAAGGTAGTTCACATTTTTCGAAGTAGCAAAGAGAGGTGATTTCATGGGGATCGCAGAAGTTATCACTTTTACCCCTTCTTTGCATTGTGTGAAATCCTCATCAATCACCACAGCATAGAATGCAGATGTCAGGCATCCAGCTGGGGAGAGTAAGAAGTCCCCGGGCCCCGCACTCAACCAATATCTCAGAGTGCCTTTCCTGCACTTTGATGCTGCAGCAAGTTGAATAAGAATGCTTTTTAGTTCGGAAATTGTAAATGGAGATACGATCCTGGCTTTGGATGCTGATTTAAGAAATCGGTTAAGGTGGACATCCAATTCGTAGAGATAGCTGCATTAGAAAACCAAAGAGAAGCTGAATCAACCACAGAATTATAGCTTAGTATCTTAACTCCATTAGAGATATTAGAGATACTTCAGTTTTATTGTTACTTAGTGATTTTAGCATTTACTTCCTTTTTTTTATAACTGTGGTGTCAGGCAAGCTTGCACGCACCTCTACTAATTTCACGGGATACCTGCCACCTCCTACCAACAACATGGACCAGGTACCAAGTAACTTTCTCTGCCCACCAAGGCTAGGACAAATGGGAAGAAATCACTTATTGTTTTTTTTTCTCCACTGGGATTTAAATCTGAGACCTTATGGTTCTCAACCCACTTTATTGATCACTAGGCCACACCCTTGGGTGCTCATATACTTTTATTTTGTTTCTACTTAATGATCTAGGCACTTGTTTTCTTCTTTTTTTTTTTTGTTGAGGAGGGGGATTGACTGATAGGGAAAGTGCCTTGTATATCAGAATTTATAGGAATTGAAGCACGCTATTGGCGGGTCTAACATAAAATTGATACTTTCAGAGATCAATTCACAAATTATAACATCAAGAATAATAGCTGTGTCAAAGACACCATATTTGAGGAACTAGATTAGACTCATACCCATCAAGAATAATAGCTGTGTCAAAGACACCATGTCCACGATGAACCATGTGATCATCCATCGGAATAACCATCATTGCTGGATCAAGAATGATTCCACCAAATACACTAGAATACATTGCCGGATAAGGTTGCCGCTTCACTGAATTCCACTTCTTGTGCAATTTTTCGAGTAACTGCTTCAACAAAAAACATCTAACTAAAGTCACATACAATGGCAATAGTCAAAATTTTCACATACAGGGGAACTTCTTTGGTTCATTTACTTTTGCTTTAGATCATTAACTTTTAACAATTAGACATGATCTGTCCCTAGCTTAAATTTGCGAAAAAGAGCACTGTAAAAAGATGCCAAGAATCAATACTAAGTCTGTTGGGCAGCAATCAAGTTTGCTGGACTTAATTCATTTCATATCACGTGCTGCATTTACTTTGATTTTCTTAAACTACTGAAACTGCTACATTGGAAAATATTAATAGCTATTAGCTAAAATTGAATGCATGGCTATGAGAAAATTTGAATGATCTCCACAAATTAAATAGTTAATAACAGAGGAACTACTAGTTATTGAAGGAGGAGAACAACATATGTTTTAAACACGAACTTGTTTTGGAGCACAAAGCACCTATACTGGAGTTTGCCATAAGAACTAGCCCCTCACGGAGGGTCCCTCCACACTATATGTCACAGTCCAAGCCCATGGAACATATTATCCGACTTGGCCCAACAGACCTCACTGATTTGACGTTTGGGCTACGCTATCATCAAGCTCAAAAGTGCGCGTACCATGTTAACTTGTGCCTTATAAAGCTTTTAACTTTCCTCTCCCATTTCAATGTGGGATTTGCGCAATGTGTAATATGCACCCCTTCTTCAAAAGCTTGTCAGCCTAGAAGCCTGTCAGTCCTTTTGACCTGCCTTCCGTCAGGGACGTCACACTACTAGTTCTTGACCCGATCGAATGGAGCAAAACAATTTCCCTTCCCTCTCATATGTAATATCATGAAACTATTATCTATCAATTCTTTCAACATTTTATCATTGTACTAATTTTCTTTTTAATTCCTATTATCTCAAATTGTTCAATATCTATGGGATTCCAAAACTAATCACTCTTTGGAAACAAGGAAATTGCTATAAACAAACCAATAACGCAAATGAAACAGTAACTAGTCAAGCTAAAGATAAAGAGGGATTTCACAAACTCTCACCTCAGCGGAGGACGAAAACACATGAACAGAGAAATCTTCCCCATTCTTAGCCTCTGTTGCTACAGCTACTTCTCGGAAAACCATATAGCAAACACCAAACAACGGCAAATTATGTTTTGACAATCATCAAAATAAAACTTAGTGGGAGAAAACCCAATATACTTTGAGAAAAGAGAAAGTACCTGATGTCTGATCATAAGAAGAGTTTGAGGCTGCCATAGCACAAAAGATTGAAACTTTACAAGGAAATAGGAGATGGGTATTGAAAGTGAGGTGAAGGGACAGCGTTTTATAGTGTAGAAAACAGATGGCATATGAGACGAAAGCAGACCCTTTGGTTCCATCATACGAGTGTAAAGAACAGAAAAGAATCAACTTTTTGTCTTATAGTTTGTTGTTAGTACTAGATTGTTTTGGAATTTGGATAATGGGTTTGATGCTTAAGACAGAGCTGCCGTCCAACTACTCCATTCTATTATTCTTCAAGAAATTTTTCTCTTTTGTGTGCTTCAAAATGGTCTTTCTCAATTTCAACGAGAGAGCCGCTCCATAGTGCTCTCACTGACATTATTGGGCATAAAGACTCATCAATCGTATGTATAATGATGTACTAGTTGTCTATGGCCTTTTGTTTTTCAAAGCATATGAAATGGCCATAGTTTAGGTATGCCAATTGAAAAAGTGTTATAGGTCAGAGAGGTTGGTTAGTACTTCTTGATTCTTAATTAATTTGAGCTTTAAGTATATCATTATCTTTATTAGGAAGACTTTAATCAACAACAACAATAACATACCAAATATAATATCACAAGTGGGGTGTAGAGAGGGTAGTATGTACACAGATCATACCTCTACCTTTGCGGGGTAGAGATGTTATTTTCGAGCCTCGGCCAAAAATAACACAAGAAAAAGTCAAGACACAAAACAAATGGCGCAACTTAGTAATACACACATAAAGATAATTTTCTACACGATACCAAAATGATACAACGAAGAAAAGGAGAAGAGGGAATGGAAAGGCTAGCCCCCACCTCTCTCTCACACACATCATGACAAAACTCAAATACCTACTAACCTTCTATACTAATCTTCGACCTATAGATCTTCCTATCTAAAGTCATGTCCTCGGTTAGCTAGAGCTGAGTCATATCTTATCTAGTCACATCCTCAGTTCTTCTTCGGCCTACCTCTACCTCTCATAACTCCTGCAACCGCCAATCTCTCATATTTCATAACTAACACATCCTCACACCTCCTCTTCTACATGTCAGAATAATCTCAGTCTCGCTTACCTCATCTTGTCCTCACGTGGAGGCTACTCTAACCTTGTCTCGTATATCTTCATTTCTAATCATATCTCTCCTAGTATGACCACACATCCATCTGAGCATCCGCATCTCCGCTACCTTCATCTTCTGAACGTGAACATTCTTAGCAGGCCAGCACTCTCTATACAACAATATTGATTTAACCACCATTCTATAGAACTTATCTTTCAGCCTACGAGACACCTTCTTATCGCAAAGTATTCCAGAGGCGAGTCTTCATTTTATCCACCCTGCTCCAATACGGTGCGCGACATCATTATCAATCTCCCCGTTTTCTTGAATAATGAACCCAACTTACTTGAAACTCCCTCTTTTGGATATAACTTGTGCCTCAATTTTCACTTCCACATGTGTTTCTTGCATCACATCACTGAACTTGCACTTCATGTACTCCGTCTTACTCCTGCTTAATCTGAAACCTTTAGATTCTAATGTCGTTCTCTAAACTTCCAGCCTATCATTAACGCCACTACGCATCTAGTCAATCAAAATTATGTCGTCTGCAAATAATATACACCACAACACTTTCTCCTGAATATGTCGCGTTAATTCGTCCATCACTAAGGCAAATAGAAACGAACTAAAGGTTGATCATTGGTGCAACCCCATCACGATCGAAAAGTGTTCTGAATCATCTCTCATTGTCCTATGATGTAGCCCACAGGCATACCTCTAGACTCCAAACATCTCCAAAGGACCTTCCGAACGACTTTATCATATGACTTCTCCAGCTCAACGAACATTGTGCAAGTCTCTCTTTTTATCCCTAAACTACTCCACCAATCCCCTAGCAAGATAAATAATTCATGTAATCAATCGGCCTGGCAAGAATCCGAACTGGCTCTCGAATATCGACACATCCCTTCACATCGTCAACTCGACCCCCCTCCAATATTGAACTCCAATATTGAACCGAATGATAAGCTAAACTCAAAAGAAAATAGAGATATTTATCGAAACAAAAGGAAGGTCCCCACAGCTTGTCCGAAATCATCACCAGCACCGATAATTTTCTCAAATTCACCTTCACTATCATGTGAAAATACAGCAGAGTGGGTGAATTATAAGGCAAAAATATCTTAGACAGTTCAACTTTTCTCCTGTGTGTTCAACTCATTGCTCTTCGTCTTCACGCTTTCCTATACACCACTACAACGCTTATTCCAGTCCTGTTAAAACTTCAGAAATTTCGCTTTGCTCTGTTCTTCCTTCTCGTTTATTCCTGAAATTTAATTTCTTGGGCAAATTGGAGCACTTCACTGCAAAATTGTCAATTGTTCGAAATTTATAATACTGATGCTTAAGCATAAATCCTGCTCCAAATAGAGACTTAATATTTGGTGGGAAAGCTGGATTCTTGCTGCTAATTTAGGCCATGTTTTCACCTTCAATTTGCTTTCCAACAACAATTCTTCAAATTCATCCATCTTACTCTTCAGATAATACAACCCGCTTCAAAACCCACAAATGTAAAAGCTACACTGACAATAAAAAGCTCCATTCTTTCTCTTTCAATGATCCATCTTTCTCAGCTCAATTTGATGTTTCTGCAAATAAAGAAGCCCCATTGGGCTGTTCTAGAGACACCCAAATGGTTGAATTGGAAGTCCCCAATGATACAACTTCTTCTTGTTCCAATGTTTCAGTGAATAGTTTTTGTAGCTGACTCAAGTTTGCTTGGCCATTTACTTCAATCTAGCTCTAGTCTAAGAGAAGTTAAAATATTGCATGCCATTGTATTGAAGTGCTTGAGAAGTAGTACTATTGTTAAGATAATCTCCATCATATCAAATATTATGTAATTAAATCAAATTAAATATTATGTAATTATATTTGTAAGATGATTAGAATATTCTTAGGATAATTCTTTATAAATAGTAGTCATAGATTAATTTTACATAGTTATATATATATATATTGTATTGTATTATTGGTATGAAAGAGATGTATGAAATTAATTTCCTTCACGTTATCAAGAGCCACAAATTAACCCCCATTTTTTTGCCCTATCTCTTCTCACCAGTCTGCCTCCCCAACCTTACCCGAAAACCACTCTTCGGCCAACCAAAACCCTAGCCGAAACCACCCTTATTTTTGGACTCCAACACCTAACCTTAACTAGGGTTTTTCAACAATCTACTCTAGCCGAAATACTACCCTCCTACCCAATTTTTTTTCCGGCACCTTCCAAACAAACCCTAATTAGGGTTCCTCATCTCCCTTACTCTACACACCAAAATATCCCTTCTCTTCACCTTTTCTTGGATAACAATGGCCGACAAACAAAAATTTCATCATGCTCTTACCGTAAACAACTTCAGAACTTTATTCCTATTACCCTTGAGATGGAAAAAGGTAAATACTTTTCTTGGAAGGAGTTGTTTCAAATCCATTGCCGAGCATACGAAGTCATGGACCATATTATTCCTCTCAAGTCTTCGTCGAAGACCACCGTTGATGACAAAAATTTATGGTCTCGTTTAGATGTTATAGTCATTCAATGGATTTACGACACCATCTCAAATGACCATTTGCACACCATTTTGTAACCGGACTATACGACTTAACAAGCATGTGAGCCTTTACAAAATATTTTTCAAGATAATAAAATTTCTCGGGCGGTATATCTTGAAAACCAATTCACCAATGTAAAATTGCATGATTTTTCAAACATCTTCGCATATTTTCAAGAGTTGAAAATGTTTGTCGATCAACTCTCAAATGTTGGTGCGCCAATGACAAATCAAAGGTTAGTTCGCCAATTGATTGCCGAATTGAATGGACAATTTGATAGTGTTGCTACATTTATTCAACAAAGCAATCACTTACCACTATTCTATGAGACTCGGTCGAGATTAATTCTTGAAGAAACTCGAAAGCAAAAATAGGCGACGGGGGTGGCAACTGATGCCGGCACCGCTCTTATTTCCACCAACACGTATAATGATGATTTTGGCACTCAAAATTTTGGTTCCGATAGTAGTTTGAACCGACAAAGTAATGGGTCAAAGGGTTCAAAATCATAACAATAACAAAGAAAAAAATAATGATGGAAAGGGACGGGGTCGGGGTGGTGGACAGGCGGCCATGGCGGCAATAGCCGCGGCCAGCAGGGCCAAAACAGACCTTACTGGCAGCAGCCCAACCAACCAGCGGGCAGTGGGGGCAGTACCCACCGTAGGGCTGGCAGTCGCAACAGTGGGCTTTCCCACCCTGCCCGTACCCCATGGCTCAATGGGCCAGACCTCCTCCCGCCTCTAGACAGCCCGGGGTTCTCGACTCTCGTCCGCAGCAACCTTTTGCAGCACATGGACCATCTTCCGCAAGTTATGCTCCCACGGTTATTGAACAGGCCATGAACAACATGAATCTAAGTGTTCCCAATGATTCATGGTACATGAACACTGGGGCAACGTCACACATGACGGTATCTCAAGTAATCACTCATCTTATTTTAATATGATTTTTACAGTGGGCAAGAAATTCCAATTCTTGGTATTGGCCAATTAAATATTCCCCCTCCTCACCCACCTTTACATTTGAAAAACATCTTACATGCACACAAACTGATTACAAACTTGGTATATGTACGTCGTTTTACAACTGATAATAATGTTTTCATTAATTTTGATCCGTTTGGGTTTTCTGTAAAGGATTTTCAGACGGGGATGTCACTAATGAGATGTAATAGCAATGGGGACTTGTATCCCATCACCACCAATACCAACAACCAAGTCATCAATCCATCAATTTTTGCAGCTATTTTTCCTATTTTATGGCATAACCGGTTTGGACACCCGGGAGCACCGGTGTTCAATGTTCTTAGAAAAATTAAATTTGTTGATTGTAACATACGTATGGACTCTCATATTTGCCAGACTTGCGTGTTTGGGAAGCATGTTAAACTTTTTTTCATTATCTACTTCAAATACTCTTATGCCATTTGATCTTATGCATTGTGATTTGTGGACATCCCCGATTTTAAGTTCAGCATGTCATAAATATTATATGCTTATTTTGGATGATTATTCGAATTTTCTATGGACATTTCCCCTATGACAGAAATCGCATGTCTTCACCGTTTTTAAACAATTTAGTGTGTTTATCAAAATCCAATTTGAGAAATTCATTAAATGTTTTCAATGTGACAATGATAGAAAATTCATAAATACTCAATTTAAAGAATTTTGTCACCAAAATAGAATGTTCTTATGTCTTTCATGTCCACATACTTCTCCTCAACTGGGAAAACCGAAAGAAAAATGCAAACAATCAACAATCTAATTCGCACACTTCTTGGGCATTCGTCCACACCACCGTCCTTTTGGCATCATGCACTTCAAATGTCCACATATCTTTTAAACATTCTTTCTAGCAAGCTACTCTCAAACCTATCACACACACAAATGTTGTACCATCGTCTTCCTTCCAATACACATTTGATGGTTTTTGAGTGTTTATGTTATTCCTTGTTTTCGTCCACAACCATTAACAAACTTCAAGCCCGTTCCACCCCTTGTGTCTTTTTGGGATACCTACAAAATCATATTTGGGATACCTACAAAATCATAGGGGATATAAGTGTTATGATATGTCGAATGGGAAAATTATCATTTCTCGTCACATTGTTTTTTATGAGTCCACATTCTCCACATTCTCGTTTGCTAAATCTCACATGGTGTCACCGTCTTCGTACAAATTTTTGGATGACAGAATACATCTAATTTTACATCACCATATAAATACCCAAACCCATACTACCTCCACTGGACCAGCCCAAAATACACCATCAAATATGGCGGCCCAACAATGAAATGGGACTAGGCCCGTCCGAGTCGAGGAGCCCACTGTCCCCTTCTCCTCGGTCTCGGCCCAGTCCATTTTTTGTGAATGGCAGGCCCACATGAGGGAGCCCACTACTCCTTCATCCGTGTCCCCAACCAGGCCAACAGGCCCAGCTCCTCTAGCCTAAAATATTACCCCCCATCGACCTAGTTCACAAACCGAAAGCCCACTGCCCCAGCCATCAGTCTCGGCCCCACCTCAGACCATTGAAACTTGTGTCAAGCATAGGATTTTTTGGCCCAAGCATCATTTTAACGTAACATCTTCAGTCCAACCATCTCGTCTTCCAAAAATCCCAAAGCGGCCCTATCAGACCCGAATTGGAAAGTTGTCATGTTAGACGAAATTGATGCTCTTATTAAAAATAAGACGCGGGAATTAGTGTCTCGTCCATCTAATGTGAACATAATACAATATATATGGGTTTTCTGTCACAAAAAGAATTTTGATGGCTCTTTTGCGAGACACAAAACTCGTCTTGTTGATGATGGCACGTCTCAGCAGGTTGGCGTGGATCGCGGTAAAATATTCAGTCCAGTAGTTAAACCAGCAACTATCATGACTATTCTTAGTCTGGCTCTGTCCAAATAATGGTCCATCCATCAGCTAGACGTCAAGAATGCATTTTTACATGGTCACATACAGGAAATAGTTTACATGCACCAGCCTTTGGGTTTCCAAGATCCTACTCATTTGATTATGTTTGCTTACTGAAAAAATTATTATATGGTTTGAAACAGACCCCCAGGACGTGGTATAACAGGTTTGTAGGGTTCGTATCCACATTGGGGTTCTCACATAACAAGTTCGATCAGTCTTTGTTCATTTACAAGAAGGGAAATGATATGGCATATATTATTCTCTATGTGGATGACATCATTCTCACAGCGTCATCATAGTCACTTCGCCAATTTATTATGGCCTTTCTTGCTTCGGAATTTGCTATGAAGGATTTGGACTCGTTAAACTATTTTTTGGGCATCACTGTAAATCAATATGGATGTGGTCTGTTTCTATGTCAAAAGAAATACGTTGATGAGATCATTGACAAAGCCGGTATGTCCTCGTGTAAACCGTCACATATGTCGGCTGATACAAAGGCACAATTAAGCAACTCTACATGTACTCCATCCAGTGACCCAACACACTATAGTAGGGGCATTACAATTGTTGACACCCAATTTTGTCCCATCTTTTATGATTTTATTTGTAATTTTTAATATTTTTTCACTTTTAAAATAATTTTAAAATATAGGCATATATGTGTGTATCTTCGTATTATTATTATTATTCGCATATTTTATATCATTTGCATTTTATAATAATCATAAGTTATCCATAATATTCTATGATATTTTATTTCTCAAAAATTAAATCATTTCCCTTTTATTAAGCATTAAGCATTTATAAATATTATATTTTATTATTATCAAATCGTTATGTTATTTTAAATAATTCACATCTTTTACAAAATATATATATATATATATAATATATTTTAATATTAAACCCCTCTTTATATTTTTAAATGCATAACCCATTTTATTTCCTAACCCAAAACAATTCTCTAACTCAAACTAAAACCCATTTTTAGGTCAAGCCCAACCCATAACCCATTTTATTTCCTAACCCAAAACAATTCCTACCCAACCCAAACTAAAACCCATTTCGCTCAAGCCCAACCCATCACCCATTTATTTCCTAACCCAAGAAACAATTCCTACCCAACCCAAACTAAAACCCATTTTCGTCCAAGCCCAACCCATCACCCATTTTTATTTCCCCAACCCAAAAACAAATACCCAGAGCTAAGCGCTGGGATAGCCCAATTTACCCAATTCCTTCCCTCTTTAATTCCCCCAAAAAGACCCGACCATAAAACCAAAACCAAAAAATATATACAAACCCTAACCCCCCCAAGTCACATACACCCTATACCCTACTCCCCCATCCACCCTGCCCGATCAACTTACTTGCCACTTCCACTGCCACCACCTACTGACACCATGAACCCCCAAGAACATGCCCCCAAAATCAGATTTTGTTCCCACTATTTTGAAATTTGAATTCATTTTAAAGGGGGGTATGAAGGTTAGGCGTTGGAGTTGAGTACCTATAAATACCCATGTTGTTCTTCATTTTGAGGGATTTTTCGGGAGAAAAATAGATTTTGGAAGGATTTTCGGAAGATTATTCCATATATACATAAATATTTTGTTGTGTTCTTGGGTTTAAAGCATTTAGCTTCTTTATTGTTTCAAGAATCAAGTCCTAAAAGGTTTGTTCTCCCATTTTGATTCTCTCGATTTTCTTCATCGATTTCGGGTCAGTCGACCCGACATCTCGACCGGTTCGGGTAACATTTTAAATTCTTGCATTTCATATTTATGTATGTTGGTTATCTGAATTTGGTGTTAAAATTTGATTTGGATCAGCATTTGATTTCGGGTCAGATTCTTGACCGGTCGGTCGACCCGATTTGAATTTCCAAATTTCTTGCATTGTTCTTTGTTGTTTATCATTGTATCTAAAATTGATGAAATTATTTGATTAGGGTTGAAACTCCACTGTCGGGTCAGGACCGGTGGATCGCCTCAATTTGAATTTCCAAATTTCTTGCATTGTTCTTGTTATTATTATTGGTTATCTGAAATTGGTAAATTATTTGATTCGGTTGAAACAACGTCCGGGTCAGATCATCGATCCGGTCAGGTCGACCGATTTGGATATTTCGAATTCTTGCATTTCATATTCTTGTTATTGGTTATCTGAATTTGGTGTTGAAATCGATTCGAAGTTTGGATCATTACGATCCGGTCCGGGTCGACCGGTTAGGTAACATTTTTGACTCTTGCATTTCATATTCTTGTTATTGGTTATCTACAGATTGGGTGTTGAAATCGATCCCGGTTGAAACATGATCCGGTCAGGGTCGACCGTTGGATATTTCGGAATTCTTGCATTCCATATTCCGGGTTATTGTTTATCCAATTTGGTCTTTAATCGATTCGAGTTTGGATCATTTGATCCGGGTCAGATCATCGACCGGTCGGGCGACCCGATTTGAATATTTCCAGAATTTGGAACTCGGGTCGGATATTTTAAACTCCTTGCTTCATTTCTTTGGCACTTTGTTTCTTTATTTTATTAATATATTAAGTAAGGCAAAATTGAATTAGAGGCCGCGCTTTTCTTTCGTTCCTTCTCTATTTTTTTAGTTTAAGCTTTTAGATATCAGTGCAGGATATATTGTGTGTTATTAAGTTCTTGTTTTAGATTTCTTGCGATGGATATCATTGTTTCTTGTTTTGAATAAATAAAACGTCTGTTTCCATGTTTGTTTCTGTTTGCTCCGTTTCAGATTCTTGTTTCTTGTTTTTATCATTTCTTGTTTTAAACGAACACGCACCTTTCAAACATTGCTTTCTGTTCGATCCTTTGTTTGACATTCAAATTACCGTTCTCTTGTTTTCTGTTTAAACTAGACACGCGTCATTTTTGGCTTTTTCTCGCCTCTGTTTTTACGCTCTCTGCTCTTAGCCATTTACATTTCGATTTAAAATTTTACTGATTTGAACACGATACTACACTGGGTAGATAAAAAATATCGTCGATTTTGAGCCTCCACAGCTTGCAAAGACTAAATATAACTTCGGGCAATGATGAAGACTTAAACCTTTTTATCCGAGATCAACATGTTTAGTAGTAGGTGACTAAAATAACCAACAAGTTATATATTACGCGACCACGGCGTGATTATAGTGATCTTTTCTATTTCACCCAAGAGATCGACACGTTTAGTAAAGGCGGCAATCAAAATAAACTACATTAGTCATATGTTTTGCACCACGACGTGATTGGAATGTTCTTTTCAAAATTTAAGTCGAGCCCTCGCTGATCAAAACATTCACTCTTTGAATGCGGATATGAAGTTATTTGTATTTAAGCATTTCTAACCGTTTGTTCTTGTGACTTATGGGGACTAAAGTAAATAAAGGCAATTATTCCTCGGAGTTTATTTATTTTATTTCTTTCTTTAAATTCAGCTTTTATCCCGCTTTGTATTGTAATATTATTTATCGCACTTATGTAACTATTGAAATGCTTAGAATAGGCAAACTTAGGATTAATTCATAGGGTAGTTTAAGATTTGAAACCCGTTGCTAGCTTATTTTATTTGAAGGCTCGGTTAATTTCAAACTTAGAAACCCTTCGCTAGTTACTTATTTTAGGCTCGTCACGCGTATTCAAGATTTTCAAAACAACTTTTGTCATCTTTTATTTGCTTTATTAATCATACCGAATAAGTTTATCTTTTGTCAGTTTACAATTCATTGATTCCCAAAATTTTACTTCTTTGGCATTATAAATAAATTGTTTTACTATCAATTGTCAAATACATATTTTTTCAACTCTACATGTATTTCTCTTTAGATATCATATAAATGCATATTTTGAAAAATCTCTACATTTATCTATCTTTTAAAATGCATCCCTTTTTTAATTATTTGCAAACATCTTTTAACTTCATGCTTCAAACATGCAATTTTTTTTTAGTAATAATTAACCTGAGTTTTACCGGATAACCGCAAGTTAGCGGATCTTAAAGGATGCCTAACCCCTTCCCTTTAGGATAATAAAGAACTCTTACCTAGAATCTCGCTAGTTTCGCAGACCTTAAAATTGGAGTTTACATTGCAGCACTTAGTTTAATATGTAGGTGTCCTAATTCACCGTAAAAGATAATTAGGTGGCGACTCCTCAATCATTTTACCCAGGAATCACCCCATACGTCCGTGCTCCGCTTTGACCCGAGCAGGTCAAAATAGGGCGCGACAACAATATCTTACCTTCACGAGATCTGATATCTCCTATGTAGTTCAACAAGTTTGTTTACATATGTATGATCCGAATGAAGAACATATGGGGTCTCTTAAACGAATTATGCGGTATGTTAAGGGCACTCTTGATTTTGGGTTGCATATGTATAAGTCCACCATTTCTAGCCTCACATTTTATACAGATGCCGATTGGGGTGGCTGCTCAGACACACGACGTTCCACCTCTGGTTATTATGTGTTTTTAGGAGACAACCTCATTTCATGGTTGTCGAAAAGCCAACCGACACTATCTTGGTCGAGTGCTGAAACAGAATACCGAGGAGTAGCCAATGTGGTCTCTGAATCATGTTGGCTCCGTAATCTTCTTTTAGAACTTCATTGTCGGATCGAAAAAGCAATTATAGTTTATTGTGATAATGTGTGTGCGATATACTTATCAGGCAACCTTGTCCACCATCAACGCACAAAACACATAGAAATAAATATCTTGTTTGTCCGTGAAAAGGTTGCACGAGGACAAGTCCGGGTTCTCCATGTCCCGTCCTGTTATCAAATTGTAGATATTTTCACGAAAGGTCTTCCGCGCGTACTGTTTGATAATTTCAGGGACAGTCTCAGCATACGAGAACCTCCCGCTAAGACTGTGGGGTTATGTAATTAGATTTGTAAGACGATTAGAATATTCTTAGGATAAGTCTTCTTAAATAGTAGTCATAGATTGATCTTACATAGTTGTATATATATTGTATTATTGGTAGGAAAGAGAGGTATGGAATTAATTTACTTCAACTATATTCATTGAAAATAATTTGATTAGTGTGTAGGTGAAATTCGGGCATTTGAATGACACTCGTAAGATGTTCGACAATATGCTTGAGAGGAATGTAGTTTCTTGGACTGCTATGCTTAATGGTTATTTGAGATATGGGTTAGATGATGAAGCTTTGAATTTGTTTGCGGAGTTTGTACGACGTGGTTTGCGATGGAATTTGAAGACGTATGTGTGTGTGTTAAGCATGGCTGGGAGAAACTGTGATTTTGAGCTGGGGAATCAAGTACATGCTGGTATTATAAAGGGTAGATTTAGTAATTTGATTTTGGATAGTTCTATTGTGTCTTTTTAAGCGCAATGTGGGGATCTGGAAAGTGCTTTCCGCGTATTTGATGTGATAAAAAGGCCCGATTTAGTTTGTTGGACAACTATGATTACTGCTTGTTCACAACATGGGAGAGGAAAGGAAGCTCTACTTATATTCTTGCAATTGTTCTCTGATGGGTTTGATGCTAATGAATTTACTGTCTCCAGTATCTTGAATGCGTGTGGGGAAGAGAAGGAATTAAAATTTGGGAAGCAACTACATGCAGCGATTATTAAGAATAGATTAGAATGGATGTCTTCATAGACACCGCATTAGTAGATATGTACGCGAAGTGCAGTGAGATAGATGATGCTACGACAGTGTTCGATGGGATGGTGAAAAGGAACACGGTGACATGGACGTCTATTAATGCAGGATATGCTCGTAATGGTCATGCGGAAGAGGCCATAACTTGACTATGGTAAGCATCCTTCGAGCATGAGGCTTCCTTAGGGCTTTACCAACTGGAAAGGAAGTGCATGCGCAAATTATCAAGAATTCTCTCCAAGATAATATTTATTTAGGAAGTACTTTAGTGTGGATTTATTGCAAATGCAGTGAAAATTCGGCAGCACATAAAGTCCTTCAAGACATGCCTATTAGGGATGTAGTTTCATGGACTGCAACGATTTCCAGTTGTGCCCATTTAGGACACGAGTACGAGGCTCTTGAATACTTGAAGGATATGCTAGGCGAAGGCGTGGCCCCCAATCCATTTACGAATTCATCAGCCTTGAAAGCATGTGCAAAGCTGGAAGATATCGAGAGGGGGAAGCTGATCCATTCCTCCATAAGCAAGACACCTTCTTGTCCAACGTGTTTGTGGGTAGTGCGTTGATCAATATGTATTCAAATAATTGATAACATGCCCGAGAGGAATTTGGTTTCTTGGAACGCGATGATTGTTGCTTATGCTAAAAATGGTTGATGTGGAGAGGCATTGAAGCTCATGTATTGCATGCAAGTAGAGGCCATTGAGGTGGATGATTATATCCTTGCGACTGTCCTCACAGCATGTGGAGAATTTAAGGAAAATATCAAGTCCAATTTGAAGTATTTCTTGCATCCAAATAGTCTATAGTCTAAACAGAAATGAGGTTCCTCCAATAAGTTTCAGCAAAATCTTCAAACTCTGAATGCTGCTTCATATGTTGGAGTCTGGTTAATAGCTATTTGTCATCGGCTAACTTCTGGACCTCCGATGGACATGTCTAGTAGTCCCTGGCTAGCCTGTCTCGCTGAAAATGAAAGAACGAGGTTAAGTTTACCAGAAACTGCTGGGACTGTGCTTTTAGGTTCCTGCAACCGTGTATTGTCATATTAAGATCATGTTTGCTTAGTGAAGTGATGGTGAAAAGGAACAACAACGATTACATATACTAAATATTTTAATGTTAAAAACATACTCGTCTATTTATGAAGTATCATTCGTTGGATTATCTCAAATGTTTAGCTAAAACTATTACTTGTATCAAAAACTTATTTGGAACAAAGCTTTGCCCCAGCTCCTACAAATTAGTGTATTATGAACTCAAAAATTGACAGCATTAACATTGTATAGATTGTACTCAATATGTAGAATACAAATGCGGTGGTGCATTGGAAGCTATATTGGCAGTTCTGGTGTAATTGCCATGTACTTATGCTCTGAAATTACCATAGTCGTTGCATGTATACAATCAGACAAGCTTATGTAAGTTTTACTACAACTGTACTGTGTAAACTATAAGCAATCAACTATTAATCCAATAGAGCCATTAATGGCCATTCTTCTATATGAATGCAATTGACAGAATGACTTTAGTATTCTCAATGAGAAAACCCCTCGTAATATCATCAAGTCTTCCACTTGTTCCTTTTTTATTTGGTTTTCATCCGATGTTCGATACCCACTTTGGTGTTCCAATTAATTTGAATTTGTGTTGTGAGGCCCACTAAAGAGGGAAGCGCTCCCTTGCCACAATTTTTTCAATTCTCTAGAGTCGATCAAGGAACTTTGGATTGTTATCAAATTGCTGGGCTGAGTTGAATTTAAGGATCAAATGGGTCGAGTACATACATGGGCGGATAAAATTACGGGCTAAAATGGGATTGGCCCACCAAAAAATTATTTGGGCTGATATGGTGGAGGTACGGGTATCAAATGAGTAGGTCAGGCTGAATTTGTGGGGTTCAAAATGGGTTGAATTCATTAATGGACGAATAAAATTACTTGGGCTAATATGGGTATCGACCCAAATGGGTTTGATTAAGAAATGGGTCATAACTACCCCAACCAATTTTTACAAAGTTTTAATAGTTTTATTTTTTGTAATTTGTTTAAGTATCTAATAAATCTTTTTTTTTCTTCTTATGGGTATTTTTCTTATCATGGCTATATAAGAATCCAAAAAAGGTATCTTCACCAAATTTTTTATGGGTCAATTTTGACTACATATTAGTTTAACTTTTATATGAACTGAATTGGACGAGTCAAAATTAGTCGAGTTAATTTACGTTGATCAAACTTAAGCAAATTAAGCATGTCACTTCTTAGTTCTTAGTTCATACCTGGAAAGAGACAACAAAATCCCTCGTTTGCCAGCTTGAAAGTCTAAATCATCACTTCTTCATGTCACTTGGAAGTGACAGATTCCTTCACCTGCATTGCAGATGTTAGAGAAATTCACTTGAAAAAAGAAGCAGCATAATCTATATCAATACTCACCATTACAGCCATTAATCCTCCAGTTATATGTGGGCAACTAATGCAGGGAATCTACACCAGCTTTTCACTAACAAATACCATCTGAAATCCACTTTAACATATTAATGAAAAACTTCTTCGGTGTGCTCAATATACGAGGTACAGCTGCCTACACATTCCCCCACAGATTAACGAGTTGTCTAAAACTTGAAATTAGATAAGTCTAACACATTCAACAAACTGATAATCAAGATAAGAGAAAAGCTGTGTATGCACTGTTGCTTAACTTGCTCTGATACAAAAATATTACTGTACTATACTATTTTCTGAAGCTAACAGTTAAAAGTTTGAATTTGGCGATGATTTGGGTTATTTGTAATTTGATCCCTTTATTATGTCACCATTCTTGAGCCAGAGTTCTTTCAGAAAACAGCAGTTTTACTCTTCACAGACCCCACGTTGTGAAATTTTACTAGGTATGTTATTATTGTATTATGTCACCATTCCTCGTTAGTATTTGACATCACGTTGGAAAGTAGTTGGGCCAATTTTCTTCCCGGTTATATTACTCGAACTCTCCGAAAATATTGTCGCACTCGGGTCGAATTCTTCAAAAATAACTACTTTGAAGGATTTGATACCCAACCGTCCACATTTTTAAGAGTCTGATCAACATAGCATCATGGATTCCTAGTCATATTTACGAAGATATTGCACAATTTCCCCTTCAAATAGGCCGTTCTTTAAACTTTGTCCTTCAAATAGGCTTATTTTAATTTTTGTCCTTTAGCAATCAAATTTATTCTCGAGGGGTATAAGTTCTTTAAGGGGCAATTTGTAGGGGTGGCCTTTAATTTTTTACCGTCAAATTGAAAATTTTTATTTTTTTCTCTTCACTTAAAAATTCCTGAATTTCTGGGTCGATCCCCATCTCAGTCAAAAATTAAAAAAAATTGCAAGGCAGAATTTCCTTCATGCATAAGGCAACTTTGCCTTTACAGGCAAATTCTGTCTTGCGAATCCAAACTCTACCTTGTGATTTTTTAAAAAAATTTGACAGTGGGGTTTGAACCCGGACACCTCGAATTATTTTTTGAACGAAGGACAAAAATCAAAGACCAACAATTTAAGGGGCAAAAATTAAAGACCAGTGCTTTTGAAGAACAATCCGCGAGAAAAAAGAATAGTCATGTGGGTTGCATAACTTGTGGGATATTTAACTTCTTATTTCCGAGGGCGAATTCATCACATTTAATTAATCGTTAAAGAGTAATTCTAATATAGACGGATTTAATCAGGGAGATGTATGATGCGAGAATATTGTTGGAAATTTGCCTTTGGCGGGAGTTGCGACCGACCAACTTTAACGGCTTAAACACTAGTGTTACGTATGTTGGAGAATCCGGTTCTTCACGCATGCATGATCTACTAAGTACGTAGACAACCGTAGGGCCAAGAATCGTCAAATTTCATTGAGAAATGAAAGAGATATTGGTCCACGAAGTAAGGTGTTTGAAGCATGGAAAGTGTGGTATTGTGTTCAATTCTCCCTCATCGGTAGAGGAAGAAAGAATTGTTGTGTATATAAGACTGAAATTGGTTTGGGGTTTGGGACCCCAAGGGTATCCCATGTGTTTAAAGGAGGAGGACCTAGATGTGCTTGTTCAAGGAAAGACCACACGCGCACGCCGCCGCCCGTCCGATTCGGGTTCTCGGGTCCACTGGCGTGGGCCTTCGATATTATCTTTGGCCCGTAAAACTTTGCCGAAGTATGCTTTGATCTCATAAGTTTCAGATGTACAGCTTTGGACCGAATTCTTTCGGATGTACTTGGTCCCCTGAAGTTTCAAGATGTACAGTTTGGTCCCCTGAAGTTTTAAAGTTGGAATTTCGACTCGTAAGCAACGTCCAGCTCTCAATTCACCATTTATTTTGGTCAATTACTCCTCCTATAATGGCCAAATCCGTTGGTCTTTCTCCCATTAATGTTGGTGGCTTTACTACCTCCATAATGGCCATTATTTGTCATTATGGAGGGCGATATCGACCCCTCCCTCACCTATTTAAACACCCCCTTACACCATTGTTGAACACAAAATAATGACCAAGAACATACATATATGATACACGAAAATACAGAAATATACACAACAAAAACAGTTTCTTCCTACACCTTCCAAGGCATCATTTCGTTACTCAATACTCTTCACGGTTGCTCTTGAGTTTCCTTTGCTCAAGTGTTCCATTGCTGTTTTATCTTGGGAGACAAATTGTCCAGGACGTATAAAGGATACATACGGGGCAATATTGTCTTAAGGACAGAGTGTCACACTCGACTCAGCAAAACCAGTTTCCATTTTTTCGTTTTCAACAAAATTGTAATTTCAGTTTTGTGCTTATCTTGTAATTTTCAGATTACTAGTTCAACAATTGTTTATCCTTTCGAATACTTGTAATAGTTATATACTTCCCGTACTGCTTTATAAAGTATCATAGAGCAAAAATACCCAACAAATATAAATTTATGCCATGCGGAAAAAGTTACTTTAGTATGAGAAGCAAAAAATTAAAAACCAATACAAAACGGGGCATAAGTGCCTATTGACCCCGCGTTTATCCAGGAAAAAGGCTGGAAGAACGGATAGTAAGGCCCAAGTTCTACAACAAACCCATTGACGATAGAGGATGAGTCTTCCTTCCTCTCTCTCTCTTTTTTACCAATAATCACAACAATAACAATTAAATCTTATTAAAATTATGCAACAGAGTCAAAATTGCTTCTAGACTATGTAAAATTGAATATTTTTTGAATAATTTTACTAGTCAATGTCTCGTTCCTATTTTTGTCGTTACCAAAGTAGCTCTATTTGCCCCTATAGAATAACTAGCTAAACAAAAATTTAGACCATTTACAAAATTCAAGAACAAATTCGATATTAGTGTATAAGTATGTATTTTTTACTGAATATGTTGTCAGCTCAAATACTAAACAAAAGTTATGGTAATTGTTGGCTTAGAATCCACATTGCATAGCTTAAGTACAACATTCTAAAATTCATAAAAGCTTTTCTTTTTCAATCACTATCAATATTTATTTCTCCACTGTTTCACGTCCTAACTCAATCAAAAAAACAAAAGGTTCTCATTTTGTAGGTTCAAGTTTTTCTACAAGGACCTCATTTAATTTTGTACTTTTGTTAGAGGAACAGAAAATTTGTATTTAATGAGAGCTGAAACATAGTCCAATATTTTCCTATTGTAGCAGATTATAATGGCAGCAATTTCACTTCACTTTCTTTTTCTGTCACTGTAACATCTTTTTTTTTTAGTCTGTTCTAAAAATAATATCATATTTCTATATTTAAAGAAAATTAATTTTATGAGATGATTTATAATCACATAAATATATAAAATTAATTTTAGATCATAAATTTTAAAATATTTCTTTCTTTTTTAAATTTCGTGTCAAATTAAATGGTGACATAAACGGAGACGGAGGTAGTACTATTTCAGTTTGAAATATCGAATTGTAAAATTTTATGAGTGATGTCCCTCGGCATAGTTGACCTGCAGCGTGAGTTCGAACCCTAGTGAGAGCAATTTGATCTCTTCTGAGTTAGGATTTTGTAGGTGATATTAGTTGCTCTGTTCTCAAAATCAGATCATTCATGCACATTTTGTGATTTACTGATAGCAATGCTAAGGTACGAGAGTACTGTTTTCAGGAATAGTATGAATAAGTCGGGAAGATTGATATAAAAAAAAAACTATGAGTTTGTATCGAGGAAAATTCACCATATGTTCACGCCAGCAGAAAAATAATATTTTGCGGCGGCTGACTTCAGGTTGCCATCATGTTCCATCTTCTCGTACAGTTATTTTTCTCGATCTTTGGTTTTTGTTTTTTTTCTACTCGGAGCATTTGTGAATTAAAGCTGGACTATTACTATTTGAAAGAAAGAAAATGTGAAGAAAGTCAACTGCATTCACCAGTGTCGAAGCCAAATTCATGCAATGGCATAAACCAAGATGCATTTCTGAAGTTAATTAGGTGATAGAAAAAAATTATTAAGACTTGCTTTAATTTGATTTCTATATATAAGCTGCAAGACAAAGAACATTAATTCTTTCAAGAAGTGCTGAAGTACACTAATCCAAAAAGTATCGATGGTTTTAAATAGCAGGATTATAATATATTTGCATAGGCGGAGATAGAATAGAAGGTAGGGGTTCGGAAGAATTCAATGCTTTTGAATAAACCCCGTATTTATTTCCAGAAAAAATCATTTGATATATATCAATAATTAATATAGAATTCAATAACTTAAAAAGGTTAGAATTCAAAACTAATACTCCCTAATCCACCTTTAAATCTTGGATCCACTCGGTATATTTGCATCTATTATTTCCTCTTGCATCAAGAGTTACAGATTAATATAAGCATGTACTTGTAAAACTTTTCAACTATATACCTACTCCATTTTCCCCGACTTAGGTGATGCTATTCTCATTTTGTAACGTTTTAAAATGCTTGGAGTTGATACCATTATATTTTTATACAACTTTGTAGAATCTAAATTTTGAAAATTATTCACACATAAACTCTTTGATGTATTAGTGTTTGTCATATTTTCAATCACCACTCTAAGTTTAATATTCTCTTTAATGGAGAACACTATATGAAAAGAAATAACGTAAGAAGTCCAAACTTATATTTTCCTGCAACCAAAAAAGAGAAGAGTAGATACAGTAATATAGAAATACTTCGTCTTTTTATGGTAACTACTGTGTGAAGGGTAGGCAGGGGCAGCCCCCCTTGAGTAGCCAATTGAAAATATGGCTCCTTTTAATCTACTACTATTACTGCCAGGAGCAAGTCATTGTATAGTAAGTCAAGTGAGAGTAGCTATAGCTGCATGCAGATTGAAGAGATGATTTGATATAAAGCCTGTTACCAACCTTTTTTTGTATATCAAAATCCGAGCTGCATGACGCGTCTCTTATAAAAAAAAATTCTTACCGAGCTATCCATACGTCCATCCATCTATCCATCTCTACTTATTCTTTGATAGTTACGGTAAAATAACTCAAATGATTGGACTCTACTCATTAATACAATATATATTTGTGTGTTTATAATTGTAAATTTAATTGAATGAGAATTTTATTTTACATAATTACATTAAATTAATAATTACATAATATATAAAAAGTATTCACGTATTTTCTATCACACCCCTCAATCAGAGCGGGAGGAGGTCAGACGCTCAGACTAGATCTGAAGTCAAGGAGCAACTGCCGGTGAAATCCCTTAGTAAATATATCTGTGTACTGATAGGAAGAAGGAACATGTAACACCCAAACAAGGCCCACGGCAACCTTCTCACGAACAAAGTGAATATCCATTTCAATATGTTTGATTCGCTGGTGCTGAACCAGATTATGAGACAAGTACACAACAAATATGTTATCACAATAGACAATTGATGCCTTATGTAAGGGACGGTGAAGCCATATAAGAAAGTTTTGGATTCAATAAATTCCGGTAACAACGCTCGCAATGCATCTATATTCTGCTTCTGCACTCGAACGAAAAAGTTTGGCTTGTCGTTTGGCTGACCACGAGATGAGGTTATCACCCAAAAATACACAATAGCCGGAAGTGGATCAACATGTGTCCGGACAGCCGCCCCATTCGACGTCCGTATATGATATCAGTCTGGTCGGTGCAGATGGATAGAGATGTAATCCATAGTCAACAGTATCCTTAACGTACTGAATGATACGTTTTAAGAGCGGTAAAGTGAGGCTCCCTGGAAGCATGCATGAACAAGCACACTTGCTGAACAGCATAGGCAATATCGGGCCTAGTGAAGGTAAGATAATGAAGTGCACTATCAAGGCTCCTATAATGGGAAGGATCGAGCACCGGATCCCCGTCATCGGCATTTAGTTTCGACTTTGAGTCGACTGGAGTGGGCATGATCTTTCACTTTGCCATTTTAACCCTGTAAACAATTTATTCGGCACACTTACGCTGACACATGAACATTGCATTTTCGGATCTTGTCACTAAAATTCCTAAAAAATAACTAAACCTACCCAAGTCTGTCCTAGCAAATTCGGATTTGAGTAGGGTAATGATATCATGTTTCAGCACTTCAGATAAGGCAGTCAGAACAATATCATCCACACAGAGCAAAAGGTATGAATATCATTACCTCGATGAAAAATAAAAAGTGAATTATCACTTTTGTTGTGCACGAACCCGATCTGCATGATGTAAGTAGCAAAACGCTCATACCAACCCCTGGGGCTTGTTTCAAGCCATAGAGTGACTTTCGAAGATGGCAGACATACTGAGAAGCCTCTGGTTGCACAAAGCCAGACGGTTGATGCATATATACGATTTCTTTCAAATTCCCATGTAAGAACACATTTTCACATCAACTTGATGAATCAGCCGTCTCTTTCCCATAGCTATGCTCAAAACAGTGGGAATGTTGGCTGGTTTAACTACTGGACTGAAAGTCTCACCACAATCAACGACTTATTGTTGCCCTGTGCCATTTGCCACAAGTCTTGCCTTATGGCGTTCAAGCTCACCACTATGTATGAATTTGTAAAGATATAGCCACATGCAATGAATCACATTCACCCCCTCTGGTCTCGGGACAAGATCCCAAATGCGTTGTGTAGTGAACGCATTAAATTCCTCACGCATGGTCGCATTCCAATTCGGGTTGAGCTTGGCTAATTTTGTGTTTTTATGTATAGGTGTGATATTCTGAGTTGATAGGTTAAAGTTGACCTTCGGTATGAAAATCCCATGCTCAGAATAATTTTCTATACTGTGGGTCAGAAGCGGGACTGTTTGGGTCACGGGCAGTGGGGTGGGTATGGGCAGTAAGGTTATTTGGGACACGATATTTTATGTCACGAGAACAGTGGAAAGGGGTGGGATAGTGGGATCGATGACACAGGATTTTCCATTACGGGAACATTGGCAAATGGGTGGGGCAGTGAGCACGGCAACAGGAACGATGAGGCCGAGATGGGAGCAGTGGGTCGGATGGTGGTCGATAGGATGGGGGGTAGTCGACGGAGGCTGGGGCAGTGACGTGACAGGATGGGTGCCACGATGTATTGAGTTTCTAATGAGAGGGAAACTGTCTGAATCATCAAGAAATCTATAGTCGGTGAGTTAGAATTTTCGGACGTTAGCAAATGAGAAGAAGTTATACTCAAACGTGACATGACGAGAGACAATGAGTTTATTTGTGGACAGATCATTGCATAAGTACCCCATATGATTTGACGAAAAATCCAAGAAAATGCATGGAGTGGTCCTAGGTACTAATTTGTGAGGAGCCGTAGAGGTGAGGTTAGGGTAGTATGGACAACCAAAAATCCGAAGGTAACCATAAGAAGGGATCCGACGGAATAGATTTTTGGTAAGGGTTTTATTTGGAAGGGAACATGTAGGTAATATATTAAGGATGTAGGCGACTGTATGAAGCGCATAGACCCAAAAGGGAGGGGGAAGAGACGCATGAAAGAGCATGGTATGAATTATATTGTTAATGATATGCATGATTCTTTCGGCTTTACCATTTTGAGGTGAGGTATAGTGGCACGAAAATCGAAACACCATGTCATTGCCTGTACAAAATTTATGAAAGTAGGAATTGTCAAACTCACGGTCGATATCATATTGAAACGTTTTGATGGTCTTTTCAAATTGGGTCTTAACATAAGCTTTAAATTTAAGGAAAATTGAGTAAACTTGAGACTTATGTTTTAGAGGATAAACTCAAAGAAAGTGAGAAATTATCCAAAAATACCAAATAATATTTGTGACCCAATTTGCTAGTAATGGGGATGTCCATAAATCCGCATGAAGAATATCAAAAGAAGAAAAAGTAACACTCAAAGATGATTTAAACGAAAGTCGAACATGCTTTTCTAAAGGACAAGAATAGCAATTTTAGGAAAATTTTCCATTATTACATTGAATGAAATTTCGACTTTTAAGAAAGCTATAAATTGGTGCTCCCGGATGTCCAAGTCTATTGTGCCAGTTTGATGGAGATATTGCAGCTAGAGAGGTATGTGGATGGACACGTGCAGCGAAATTTGATGAGAAATGATAGAGGTCTCCCACACTATTGCATCTCGAAAGAGGTGTCCCAGTATGTAGGTCATTCACAGAAAACCAAAAAGGTCGAACTCAATAGATACGGAATTGTTAGTAACAAATTTTATAACAGAGATTAAAATTTTAATGATGTTAGGAGCATATAAGACTTTTTTAGGGAAAAGAAAGGGTAAGGTGGTGGTGTATGAGTGGTGCCATAACCTTGAATTGGAATGCGATTGTCATTTTCGACCAAAATAAATTGAGGATTGTGCAAATTAAATAGTTGAGGAAGATTACCAGAGGTGCGAGTGAGGTGGGATGTGGAACCTGTGTCCATGTACCAGGCATCGCTGTGCTGTTGTAGATTCATATTGTTGTAGGCCTTGGCCAATTTAGTAGGGGCGAGTAGGCCGGAATGTTGTTGTTGGTGTTGCGCCAACGCAATATGGACATGCTCCGTGTGGCCTACCTGATGCGTAACTAGATGAGGGCCCAGTATACTGGGCTTCTGCCACTGGCCAGCGTGCTTGGCCGGCAACGTTGGTATGTGCATGGAGGGGCACCCTAATTTCCGAAAATCGCCCAAGGCAGTGGGCCTGCCCAATGTGATGGGTATAGGCCATGTTGTGTTGGGCCGGTGGAATTGGATTATCCTCAGCGGCCCTTTTCTCTTCTGCCACGTCCTTTGCTGCCTTGTCGGCCATCACGGTAGGGTGGGTGGTCCGTGAGTGGCGGAGCACCGGCGGGTGTGTTGGCGGTACATCAACCGCCAATGCATGTTGAGTGTGTTCGTCCTATTTGGCTAGTCTAGTCTTCTCCAACAGCAATTGTGAACGAGCCTTGTTGAAGCTAGAAAGGGGATCAACTTGTTGGATCATCGTCGCAAGTGTATTGTACTCATCCTTCGGCAAACCATTGATAACTTGTAAAACCATCTTTGTTTCGGAAATCGGAGTGGCAACATTATACAATTGATCAACAACCAATTTTAATTGTTTACAATAGTCTGACATATTGGCAAAGTTCTCAAGACGAGTGTTGTTGAATTGTTCCTCCAAATAGACGGCACGTGTATATCTATTGTCTTGAAAGATTTCCTCTAGCTGTATCCATAATTTGTGAGCCGAGACAACTGTCTTCATAATATTATGAAGTAAATCTTTGGATATGGTGTCATATATCCATTGTTTGACGATAGCATCGAGCCGCGTCCACGTCAGATTGTCTACATCGGGTGAACGAGGTGTAGTGGCATTGATATGATCAAGGATATTGTAAGAACATAAATGTATTTGAAATAATTCGACCCACGATGAGTATTGTCCATCATCTTGATCAAGAACTAAAGGGATCAAGTTTTGTATGTTCTTACGGAGAAATTCGGATGAAAGGTGTTCGGAGGGGGAGGGGGGATGAGGATGATGTGTGACGTCGTGGGTAGGGGATGAGTCGGTGGTAGAAGCCATGATGATGGGCTTGTCGGCGGCGTGAGAAGAGTTTTGCTTCTGATACCATATAGAATAGTGTAATTCTCCCTTGATTGGAGTCTTCTCAGTAATATATATATATATATATGTGTGTGTGTGTGTGTGTGTGTGTGTGTGTTTACAATTGTAATCTTAATTGAATGAGAATATTTACTTTACATAATTACACTAAAAAAATTATTATATAATATATTGAGAATATTTACGTATTCTCTATAGATGGGCTTGATTGATGTTGAGATACGTGCATGAAACTCTTTTAACTCTCTTCTCTTCGGTCCATCTATCTATCACCAAATCATGGATTTTATATTTCCTCCACCTAATTTCCATTTTTTATGTAGTACATTTTCTAACCTAAAGTTTGATCCATCCCTCATCATAAATTTTCAAAAAGTGGCTGTTATAAATTTGTGAACGAGAAGCAAAATGAGAGTAGTTTTCGAAAGTAAACCTCCATTAAAAGAATTCAAAATACAAAAAATCAATTCAACCACATAAAAAAGCAATTTAGCTGAATTAACATCTCTCTCCCTCTCTCTATATATATAAAGAGAGAAATATATTGGTATAATAAAAGGAGTTCGGATGAACCCCTTGTAGCCATTAGCTCTGCTCATGCAAATCAACACTCGGACAAAACAGAAAGTATCGGGTACGTTGTCTTTCCCTGAAATGGATCTTTCATGTTTGAGGGTTTCAAGCTTGCACATGTAGAATCCCCTATGAGGTCAACCTAGGGGTGGTCAGTGGGTCGGGCCGGGACGGGGGAAGGTTCGGGACCGGGGCTCCGGCGGGACTAGCGAGACATGCAGATGTCCCGTCCCGTTGCACATCCCGTCAGAAAAGGGGACCGGTGTTGGGGGATTTAGTTTTTTTAGACACTTAATTTAAGAAATTAATATATATATATAAAAACATCAAGAATTGAACAAGATATTGTAATAAAAACATCCCAATGTTATTTTTGTGTCTCTTATATTATTTAATAGAAATATATTTTTTTGTAATAAAATTTCAAAATTATAACTTTGTCGTGTTGTTCAAAAGTTGCAAATCACATAGTAAAGTTGCAATTAAAAAATTACATAGTTAACCATACTTTTTTTAATTTCCTCACAATGTCTTGAGGATCTTCGGTTAGAATTGGAAGTTGATGGTCAAATTGTTCGACGTCGCTTCCTGTTCTATCGGACAAGATTTCGTTGTAGTTGTAGTCTTCTTCTTCGTTGATCTCCGGTTGACCGCATCCTCTACGCTCCGCTCGAATTCAATAACTGAATAGAACGGCAATCTCCGATGTGTCTCCCGCCAATGAATGTATGTGCTCTTCTATTTGAAATCTTCCCGTAGAAAAAACGCTTTCAGACGTTGTTGATGACGCTTGAATGTTCAATACATCTCGGGCCATCTTTGCTAGTGTCAGAACTGTCTTCTCATTGTCCCTCCAGTATTTCAGCAAGTCTTCGTGTACTTTATCTTTGACAATTAATTTGTACGGTACAACATCATGCAAAGCATAAACATCAAATTCGCTAACTTGTGAAGAAGTTGAACCACTAAACATTTTATTTCTAAGGCCTTAAATACTAGCAGCAGAAACCATATGTTTTTTATAAGGTTGCAGCGAAGTAGTAGAAGATGGTACAGAAGTCAGTTGATTATTTGTACTTTCTTGTTGGTAATACATATATTTTTTTGCATTCATTGTGTATACTAGACATAACTTCTTCTTTAACTGGTTCGTGAGTTGGTTCTTCAGTTGAGTCTGTTGGAAGTACTTCTATACAGTCATAAATCGTTTCAACCAGTGTTTTACAACCGTCTACTTTAATAGTCGAATTTAATACATCACCAATAATATAAATAGTGAAAATAGAAAAATGTGTTTTTTTAATTATTTAAATATTTTCCAATAGATGTCTTATAAGTTTGTTTTTCCATATATTCATTAAGTAACAAAAATATTAGAGCTATATAAAATAACATAGTTGAAATAATATGATAATAAAAATCAGAAAATACTTTAGTAGCTTGAAATTTTTTTTCTAAAAATTCAATAAGTTCTAAAAAATATTCCCAATCATTATCTACAAGAATATCCCTTGAATTTTTATTATGGGCGTTAAATAATAAAGTTATATGTCTTCTATAATCGCAAGCAACAAATAGTTGTTCATATAGAGAATTTCACCTAGTCGCTACTTTTTCAGGATTTTTTCTATAAGGTAATCCACAACCGTGACAGGTTTTTTTATACTCTTTGCGCCTTTGTATTTTATTACCTTTAAAAATAAAGTTTATAGCAAATTGTATTTTATCAAGAATGTTTTAAAAAAGTTTTAGGTCATCCTTTACAACTAAGTTGTAAATATGGCACACACATCTTATATGAAAATGATCAGGAAAACATGGAGTTAATCAAACTTTTAAAAGACTTATAGGAGGCATTCAAGTTTCAGTTTGAGGATGAGACTCAGTCTGAGATTGAGGTTGAGGTACACTAGTGGGTGTGTCATTCACATTATCGTCAAAATTAAAGTCTGGTTCAGATTCTGTCATCATCTAATGGTATATCATTAAAAAAAACAGTTTCATCTATATGAGTGAAATCAATCAAATCATCGGGACTAGGAATAGGATTACTAGAAGAAGTACCTTACCCTTGTTACCTCTACTAAAAGAAGCATTGTTACCCTTAATCATACATCCAAGGTGTTCCATTATAATTATGCAAATAAATAATTAAAATAAATGAAATTAAGTGTGATAATTAATATTAAGTAACAATAATAATTTTAAAGAAGGAACGAATGTACCAAACGCTGACGTGTAATCGAGGTTGAAAATTGAAACTTTGCTCGATGGATGATCCTCAAGCTAGTTTCCAACATCACTCCCAATTTTTGAACTTTGATATAGATGAACAAAAAAATATAATATTTTGTAGGCAATGTAGAATTGTAGAGAGATAAATTGAGAGATTAGAGAGATGGTAGGAAGATTTGTTAGAAAAATGAAGATGAGAATGGGGTATTTATAGTTGAGAAATATGGTTAAAGTGTAAATATACTAACTTATGTGTTAAAAATAAATATTAAAGGGGTAGAGAATTTATGGGGGGGCAAAAATGATCATTATAGCCGTTACACAACATCCAAAATCAAAATTTGATCGTTGTTGCAACAGTTATTTTTGCAAAGAGGGAGGAGGGCTGGCGGGACGGGGTCGGGTTGGGGCGAGTCCTATCGGGATTGGGACGACCCCAGATCCCGTCCCGAGTTCGAACCCGACACCAATTTTTTTTTGAGGGGGATATGGGTGGGATCGGGACGACCCGACGCACTAGCCAGCTTTAGGTCAACCTACTCTAGAGCAACCCTCCAACTTGCCTTCGGGCGAATAATGACAACAATTCTACATAAAGCGCTTTATCTTAGATTTTCCATGAATTTAGTGAAATTTATTTGCATTAAATGTCGCTAATTCAATCTGTATTATCAACTTGTTGAATTACTTAATCAGGAAACATTGCTATAATTTCATATAAATACCGAGTTCGAGTAAAAAAAGAGTATTTACCCAACTAGTTGGACAAATAAGTATGAGTGATTAAAGAAACTTGAAAATGAACTATTCGCTAACGTGGGGGCCAGGGTAGTTTGCAGTGCAACTTGCTAGATCACCGTGAGTTTTGAGTTTTTGTTTTGATAATAACGGCAACTCTTTGTAAATGCTACTACTTCTCTACTGATAGAAACGGTTCTCTTTAATTTCTCAAACTTAAATGCTTTTCTACTCATGAGCTGAAATTAATGTAATATGAAAACTATAAATGCATGATACTCTCTAGGTTTCATAACAATGCCCATTCATTAAGAGATTGTTCATTTCTAAAAGATTATTATTATTAGAAAAATAATATCAAATTCTTCTTAAAATTTTAAAATATTACTTATTTTAGAATAAAATAAAAAATTTAAAACATCATTTATTATGAAATGGAAAATTATTTTCTACCGAAAACATAATCGGGTTAAGGGGATAATGATTATTGGTCTTTAAATATATAGCGTATATATTCTTTTTAATTTGACTTTATACTGCATTTTGTTTTTAGCTTCAACTTGAGCTCACATAGGTTTCTGAATTTCCTAGAAGTGCTACTCATTAACCTTGTGTGTAATCTCTCACTTAAATGTGTGAATTCACATTTTATTCAGAGATAAATTTTTATCAAAAAATCACTTTTATAATTAAATTTTAAATTTCTATAAAAAACTTACTTAACAATTAAATTTTACGGATATTTATATTGAAGGGTTTTGTTGGGTCAAAAACACATAAGTAAGGCACAACAGAAGTTAAAATTTTGTTCTTACTTACTCCAACAACTTATTATGATATGGTTATATGACAATCAAAACTTGTAAACATAAAACATGAACACTTACAGGTTGTATTTATCTGGAATCTTTATCTACTATAGGTGTGCACGTGAATGCCCTTACGATTGCAAGCTCCAAGTTTCAATGTATTCATCCTTTGGAAAGTTAGGAAATCAGGCAGAGGTTCGAGATAATGTTTTAATTCTGAGTCTCTGAGACTTAGAATAATGATATGAAATCAAGCGTATGAATAATGAAGTGAGTGTCTGTATTTATAGGTGAAAATTAGGTCAAACCGGATTAGGGTTTGACCTTGGGCCTGGCCCAAAAATTGAGGCAGATTAGGTCATTAGCGTCGCGACACTTGACGTGGCCCTGCATTGTCTCGATTTATTTTCTAAACATTCTTAATTAAATCCAAAAACCAATTTTGACTTAATTAAAATAATCATTATTCATTTAAATATCTCGATTCTAAATTGAATATTTAATACTCTCTCAATGCATCCTTAGATCGAAAGGACAATCGACATAGTGTGACCCTACATGCCTTCACATATCGACATTAATCAAATTAAGGTCTACGCGGAACTCCTAGACGGCGTCGCAAGACGAACTCAATATGTGAAGTACGTTTACACGAATCCAGTAAACTTAACCTCTATGTGGTAAGATAAAATCCTTTCATTCATGACATATCCGATCAAGCTTAGGATTTGTCAAGTGTCTATCCAAATGGCTTAATCATTGTATCTCATCTATATTAGTTGACAACTAGACCATATTCTAAATATGTCTATTGCGTTGGACAACGACTTAGTCAATCTAATATCACTGAGAATCTGAGTGTTCTCTCGAATATACATTCGAGGAATGAATCCTAATATTGGCTCAACTACCAGCTTTAATCCACATCGTAATATACCCAACACAAGTCGTATCTCAACCTATAAGGCATTTTTTTATTACTTAAAGCCTGACAATATAAAAGAAATTATTTTATTATTTTTAAATGGATATAAGAATTTTTACAATACATAACAGCATGACAAAGTTCATAACAAAAAATATCTCTACTCTTTATTTGGATTGATTTCTTAGACGATTCTCAACTTTTATTTTATCGCAACAAAACTTCTGTTAAATATACACACAATATACATGTATATTATGTATATTGTCTCTCGGGTTTCAGTCCATGGCTCTCGGGTTTCGGCCCTTTGTACCGTGTATATGGGTAAATAATTAGTATCCTAGTTTAGGTAATATTGTAATGTAATTAGTATTGTACACTTACCATAATCATTGTATTACCATAAATGTATAGTTAGTATCCAAGTAGAATAAAGTTTTAGAAATACAATAGAAATAAGATTCTCCTATTATGGAAATATGTAACTTGTATAAATAGTCTTTCAATTAATGAAAATAATCAAGAGATTATTTATTTCATGGTATCAAAAGTCTAGGTCAAACAAAAATTTCTCTCAAATTCTTATTGCTATTCTCGGCCAAGACCGAACCCTCCTCCTCGGGTTTGCCATTTGTTCTTCCGCTCTCCAAATCTCTATTCCAAATCCCTCCATCACCTATTGTTCTTTCGTTATGTCTACGTCAAAGAACACATTTCACCCTGCCCTTGTTGTTTCTAACATCAAGAATCATATCTCTCTAATTCTTGAGATAGAAAACGTCCAATACGTGACGTGGGCCGAGTTATTCAAAATTCACGCTCGTTCGCATCAAGTTATCCATCACATAATCCCCGCGGCTCCTGAAGATACGGAGGTGCCTAAACGCGAGAATGATCCTAAGTTATGGACAACACTTGATGCCACCGTCCTTCAAAGAATTTATTATACTATCTCTATCGATCTATTGCAGATGATTATTGAGCCAGACGCTACGGCGATGGCTGCATGGGATAGACTGCGTGACATATTTCAGGATAACCAAAATTCCAGAGATATTACCCTTGAACATGATTTTTCCCACGTCAACATGGAAAATTTCCCGAACGTTTGAGCATATTGCAAAAGGTTGAAGGAATTGGCGGACCAACACCCAACGTTGGTGCGCCGCCAGTTAGTGAAGATCGTCTTGTTTTACAGATGGTTGTTGGCCTATCCAAGGCCTATAGTGGCGTTGGAACTCTCCTTCGTTAAAGTAATCCTCTTCCAAGGTTCTATCAAGCCCGGTCCATGCTTACCTTGGAAGAAGCCGGTTTGGCTAAAAAGGCGGCTACTAATGCTAGTTCCGTGGTCATGATGACTTCCTCCACTAGTCCTCGAAATTTTGGTGACAATTCGAACCAAAATCGATCTCACGGGGACAACAAGAATGGTCGGGAAAATAATAGAAAAAATCACGGGGGCAAACGCGCCGGCTCCGGCAGCAATCGAGGTGGCCAAAACAGTGGCAGTGGACCCCATCCCAGTTACGGTGGGCTACCGACCCACTGATCTCAGTCTTAGGCCTCTGGGCCGTGGGCTTGGACCAGTGGACAGTGGCCCTACGACCCACCTCCACAACAATTTCCAGCGTCCCGGCGGTGGACTTCCCAGCGGCCTCGGCGGCCATCGCCCATGGCGGTAATTCCAGTTCCGCGATTCTGACCCGGGGCGGCCCGATTCACGGAATTTTGGGCCCCGCCCTCCGCAAGCTCACCACGCAGCAGGCCCCACTCAGACTGATACCGAGGCCGCAATGCATACACTTGGTTTGACTCAATCGGACCCGAATTGGTATATGGACATTGGTGTCACTACCCACATGACATCCGATCCAGGTACTCTATCATCTTATTCCAATTTGAGCAACCCTCGTGGTATAATTATTGGTAATGGTAATTCTATTCCAATTTGTGATTATGGTCATAAAACACTGTCTCCCTCTCATCTACCTCTTTTCTTGAAAAATACCATACACGCCCCCAAATTGATAAAAAACTTAGTCTATGTCCGTAAATTTACTACTGACAATTTTGTTTATATTGAATTTGATCCATTTGTTTTTTCTGTGAAAGATTTCAAGACAGGGAGTCCTCTCATGAGGTGTGATAGTAGGGGAGATCTTTATCCTATCACACCTAGTTTCGGTCCATCAAGTCCAGCCCTGCCATCCGCCTTTGCAGCCATTTCTCCTTCCTTGTGGCATGCTCGTTTTGGTCATCCGGGATCATCTATTTTGTTGTCATTAGATAAAAATAATTTTATTTCATTTAAGGGTACAAATAGTACTCCAATTTGTCAGTCTTGTTCTCTAGGGAAAATTGTTAAGTTGCCATTTGTAGACTCAAAAATCTCATATTCTAATGTCATTTTATATTATTCATAGTGACTTATGGACATCTCATGTTCTTAGTTCTTTGGGTCATCGGTATTATGTTCTATTTTTGGATGATTACTTAAGTTTTTATGGACGTTTCCGACAGCGAAAAAATCTCAAGTTTTTTCCATCTTCTTAAAGTTTAGAGCATTCATTAGAACCCAATTCGACTGCAAAATTAAAATATTCAATGTGATAATGACAAAGAATATGACAATGGGGTGTTTCGGGAATTCTGTGCTACAAATGGGATCAATTTTCATTTTTCTTGTCTTCATACGTCTTCACAAAATGGGAAAGCCAAACGCAAAATTCGTTCCATAAATAACATTGTCCGTACGTTATTAATTCATGCTTCCATACCCCTATCTTTTTGGCATCATGCTCTCCAAATGGCTAACTATCTCCTTAACATTATTCTTTCCAAAGACTTGACATATTCTCCCCCCCCCCCCCCTTCAAATTTTATATAATAAAATTCCATCATATTCACATCTTCGAGTTTTTGGGTGTTTGTGTTATCCGTTATTCCCGTCCACCACAATTAACAAACTTCATGCCCGGTCTACTCCGTGTGTGTTTTTGGGGTTTCCATCTAATCACCGTGGCTACAAATGCTTTGATTTATCCTCCAATAAAATCATCATTAATCGTCATGTTATCTTTGATGAATCCCAATTTCCATTTGCTAGAGTTAATACTCCCGTGCCGAGTTCGTATAATTTTTTGGATGATAGTATATCACTGTATATTATTCAGCATTTTTCGGACGTATCTCACACCCAAAATTCTCCAGCAGGCCCACTGCCCGCTGGCCCCACTGGACCGTCACCTACTGCCTGGACCAGTACCGCCACTAGGCCAGTTCCAGCGATTGGGCCAGTCCAGCCCAATTCTGGAACTGGTCCAGTTCCTGCTCCTATTTCCCGAGTTGGGCCAGCATGTCCACTGCCTGCTAGCCAGTCCGTCCCGAGCCCAGCAAATTTCTGAAATCCATCCAATTCTTCCTCAAGTCATAGACCGGTCACTCGTAGTCAACGGGGTATTTTTACACAAAAAAAAGACATTTTAATTTACATTCTAATGTCTCTAAAATCTCCCTTGCCCCGTAATCATGTGTCTGCCTTAAACGATCCGAATTGGAAAATTGCTATGACTGATGAATATAATGCTCTTATTGATAATAAAACGTGGGAGTTGGTGCCCCGTCCATCTGGTATTAATGTTATCATGTCTGTGTGGATTTTTGCTCATAAGGAGAATTCAGATGGTTCATTTACTCGACATAAGGCGCGACTTGTGGGTGATGGTAAGACTCAGCATGTTGGTATAGATTGTGGTGAGACATTTAGTCTGGTGGTCAAGCCGGCTACCATTCGCACGGTGCTAAGCTTGGCTCTTTCGAAGGCATGACCTATTCATCAGTTAGATGTAAATAATGCTTTCCTACATGAGGATCTCAAGTAAACAGTCTATATGCATCAACCTTTGGGATTCAGGGATCCTAATCATCCTCATCATGTCTGTTTATTGAAGAAGTCCTTATATGGACTTAAGAAGTCTGCCCGGGCATGGTATACAAGGTTTGCTGACTATGTTTTGACTATTGGGTTCACTCAAAGCCGGTCGGATAATTCCTTATTCATCTACCGTCGTGGTTCGTCCTTAGCCTACATTATGTTATATGTGGACGATATTATCTTGACTGCCTCTTTCGATGCCTTACGCCAGTCTATCATGACCATGCTCAGCTCCGAGTTTGCTATGAAAGACTTGGGGCCTTTGAGTTACTTTTTGGGGATTGCTGTCACTCGTCATTCCGATGGATTGTTCTTGTCACAGCGAAAGTATGCAATCGAGATCATCAAGAGGGCTGGGATGTCATCATGTAACTCCATTTCCACTCCAGTTGATACTAAGCCCAAGCTCAGTGCCGCGGCTGACGTACCTTACGAGGATCCGACCCGCTATCGCAGTCTTGCATGGGCCCTTCAGTATCTTACCTTTACAAGATCGGATATTACGTATGTTGTCCAGCAGGTGTGTTTGTTCGTGCATGATCCAAGAATTAAGCACATGAATGCACTCAAATGCATTATTCGGTATATTCAAGGTACATTGGACTATGGTTTGCATTTATATCCTTCCTCGACATCCACACTTGTCTCATACACGGATGTTGATTGGGGTGGCTGTCCAGACACCAGACGGTCAACGTCTGTCTATTGTATGTTCCTTGGCAACAACTTGGCCTCCTGGTCTGCGAAGCGCCAATCGACTCTATCCCGCTCAAGTACCGAGGCTGAATATCGAGGAGTAGCTAATGTGGTCTCAGAATCATGTTGATTACGTAATTTGCTTTTGGAGCTTCATTGTCCCATTCAGAATGCCACCTTACCTTGGTTTATTGCGATAATATTAGTGTCATCTACCTTTCTGGTAATCCGGTTCAGCACCAACGCACTAAGCATATCGAGATGGACATTCACTTTGTCCGCGAAAAGGTTGTTCGGGGTCAGGTACACGTCTGTCATGTCCCATCAAGCTATCAAATCACATACATCTTTACAAAGGGTCTTCCCTCGGTCCTTTTTGAAGATTTTAGGGACAGTCTCAGCGTTCGAAGATCGCCCGCTATGACTGCGGAGGTGTGTTAAATATACACAATATACATGTGTATATTGTCTCTCGGGTTTTAGTCCATGGCTCTCGGGTTTCGGCCCTTTGTACCGTGTATATGGATAAATATTTAGTATCCTAGTTTATGTAATATTGTAATGTAATTAGTATTGTACACTTGTCATAATCATTGTATTACCATAAATGTATAGTTAATATCCAAGTAGAATAAAGTTTTAGGAATATAATAGAAATATAATTCTCCTATTATGAAAATATGTAACTTGTATAAATAATCTTTCAATTAATGAAAATAATCAAGGGATTATTTCTTTCAACCTCTTAACTATTTTATAAAACCTAAGAATTGCTCAATTTTGTTCAAGTATATAACATAAACTATGACGTGACTTTCTGTGTAACCAAAAAGTAATTTAAAGTTTGCCTAAGTTTCAAGTAAAATGTTTTTTTTTATAATCCATGTTTCCAGGCTTGCACCTGAATACTTCACTGGTATTACCCAGACGTTCTGGAGGTAATAGCACCGATCCTTCAACAACTATCACCAGGTAAATCGCGGGATGTGCTCCGGTGGCCAGTTTTCTGGGAGCGTACAACTGATCAATGAGACAAGGTCAAATTCCCTAACATGCAGAATTTCTTCGTGCTTGCGGGGAATCGAACCCACGTTGTCTCATGCCAGAGCGCCTTATAGCGCCCAGGCTTTTGCACTGGACTATGCCCCAGAGGACTAAAATGTCTTTCTTTAACATGTATTTTTTCACCAAATTGATATGAAAAAATTTATAATTTATAGTAATTTTCATTTAGTTTTCAAATATAGAAATTTTAATATTAAAATATTGAGTTAATTTAATCTAATTTAGCTTCAAAGCTTAGTCAAAATTGACTATCGAAAAGTGAAAAGTGTCACATAAATTAGAACGGAGAGGTAATCAAGTACATTAATTATATGTTTATTATATACGGAATATATACAACCACAATTACAAATTATTACGACTAAAGGGTGGGAATGGCAACGAATCAGATCTGCACCGGATCCTACTAGATCCAGATCCAAATCCATTTTTACCTGGATCCAGATCCATCGGTACCTGGATCCAGATCCATCGGGTCCATAAAAATCAGATCCAAATTCGGATCCATCGTATCTGATCTGGATCCACATGTAAAAAAAATTATTTTGAATAATATTTTCACCTGTTGAAACTTTTTTGACAAAATGAAACCTAATCTGATTGAAAATTATGGGCACAAAATAAAGGACTCATGTCATTCAATAGAATAATCGAGAATTATGGGCACAAAATAAAGAAAAGACTTATAAAAAATTTACATTCTAAAAAAAATAGAAATTATGAGCACAAAATAAAGAGCTCATCCTTAATTAATCATGGGCACAAAAGATAATCGAGAATTATGGACACAAAAGATAAACTACAGTGAAAAAAGATACTCCATTCATTGAAATTTAGATATAATATCTACAAAAGAAGGCATGCAGTGAATTTTATGGTTAATATATATATATAATTTACAACACTTATTCTACACCACAAAAAGTGGAAGAAAATAAAACAAAGAAAGCAAACTTACTACTATTAATAAGTAGAAGCATTATTTTCAAATGAATTTATTAAAAGTTCTTTTAACAAGTTAGCACCTAAGTCTTCAAAAATCATAACCGTTTTCTTTTTCCTATTTCTCCTTCTATTCATATTTTTCATTCTCATTTTATGTGTTTCCTTTAAAGCAACTGCCGGAGATAATCCATCTTGGCTAAAAAAATTAATATTTTTTAGTGATTCTTGGACTTTTTTCATAGGAAAATTGAAAAGTGCTAAAGAACCACGCATTGAAAATGCATCTTGATCATAAGCTAAAGCAACTTCTTCAGCAGTATCGAATGTTCCTATCCATACCCTAACTCCACTTCTTGTTGAATCACTTATTTGTACTGCATATTTTCCCCATGGCCTCTTTCTGACTCCTATATAATGCTTTTCTTCATCTTTTTCTTCTTTGTGTTATGCGTCTTTTCTCTTGATTGAATATGATGTTACCTCTTTGTCGTTACTTCCTTTTGAGGAATTAATAATCTCCGAGGATGGCGAACTTCTTGGTATCCGATGATTATGATCATTCAGCTCGGAGTCAAATTCTCATATCCGAAATTGGTCTAGCAAGAAATTGAAATTTGTGAATTGAAGGGATAAAATACAGAAATTATGAAAAATTTGAAGAAAACACTTATAAAATTACATTTTAGGTTATGAATATATTTAATATAAAATAGATCCACTGATCGGATCTGGACCGGATACGGATCTCAAATACAAGATTCAAATTCAGATCCGATCCGTCAGAAACGAATCCGGATCCGTCGAATCCAAATTTTAAAGATTCATATCCTATAAAATTAATCTGAATCCACCGAATTCGAATCGGTTTCAGGATACTGTACCATCTCTACTAAAGGGTATATTTTTTATAACTGGTTGACTAAAAATGATAATACCCCACCCCACCCCACCCCACTAATATAAACACCAATAGATTGAGAGAAAACGAGGAAGGGTAAGTAATTGAAGGGCTACGAAAAAAGAGTGGCAGAGGGGAGGTTTTTTTGGATGGATTTTTAACCTTTGTCTCTGTCAACTGGATTATATATTATAGATAAAACATAATAATGTGCTGACAGAAGAGATACGAAACAGCTTTATCGAATGGATGGTAAAATCTGCTTTTTAGTTTTACTCAACTCTATCTCTCTCGTTTTCTAGCAATTTTTTTTTTAATTTTATAATTCAAGTCTCCAGACTTGCGTCTGACTACGTCATGGAAGTAATAGCACCGGTTCTTCAACACTAATACCAGGTAAATCGCGGGATGTGCTCCGATAGTCAGTTTTCTCGGAGCGTACAACTGATCAATAAGACAAGATCAAATTTCCCAACATGCAGAGTTTCTTCGTACTTGTGAAAAATCGAACTCACGCTATTTTATGCCAAAACGTCTTATAGCGCTCATGCTTTATCACTAGATTATGCCAGAAGGACCGTTTTCTAGCAACTTTAAACTACTTTCTGTTCCCTCCCTTTCATTTGCTTCACTGACACCACATATACCTGCACTTTTCCTCTCGCACGCACGCATACTCTATAGTCTATACACCACTCCCCTCACAAGCACAGATAATTCAACTTCTAATCACTTGTATAATGTACTACTTCCAATTTTTTTTGACGAATTTAACTAATTTCATTATTTTCCATACAAAATTTATAAGTATACTTAAGTAAATATTAGTAATAAATTTGCAGAAGAAATGATCTCATACATTTGTCCATAAATTGAATTGAAAGAAATCATAATACAGAGATGTCATGTTTTTCATTAATTTCCTATATTATATATTTTATCAATCTGTTGTGAAAAAGACAATAACTAAAAACATATTTGTAAGAGCTATAAAACCAATCTCCCCAATTTGTCTCAATAATTTATTTACTACATTTGTTAATCTTAAGAGTCTCACATCGAATATGAAATGGGAACATGGACTCCTTATATGAATTTTGATAATTCCCACCCTACAAGCTAGCTTTTGGGTTTGAGTTAGATCCAAGATCTATTCCTTCATGATATTAAAGCCAGACTCATTCCAATTATTTGTTCACTGATGTTGGCCCCCAAATTATATCATCCACGCTCCAGTTAAAAAGGTCTGGGCGTGCGGATGAGTGTTAAGAGTTTCACATCGGATATGAAATGAAAATATAGACTCTTATATGGACTTGAACAATCCTCACTCTACAAGCTAGCTGGGGTTGAGTTAGCCCAAAATCTATTCCTTCAGTTCAGTTATCAACTTAAAATCTATAATTTTCAGTTATATGTGCGTATAAAAAAATTAAAGTAAGGGTTTGGACAATAAATTTGTTGGTCTTTATAATTGAAATTATGTTTTTATAAGAAAATACATTTAGATTTTTTTGTGAATGAAAATTAAAAGAAATTGTGAAACCTTTTTTTCAAAGTTCAAATTGTATATTTAAAGTTCGTAGTTGAAAAAACGAGTTATGAAAAAGAGATTAAAAGGGGGAAGGAGAGTCTAAAATCAACGGCAAACAAGAAACTTGATTATATGTCTCTATCCAAAAAATTCTAAAGGCTGCATGAATGATCTTATGGACCCTGGACATATGACCTATCGATCGACATTAATTTACCTCTAAAAAGGTACGATATTGATGGTTATGAACTTCTTTTTTAGTACCTTATTAACAATAATTGAAGATCAAGTCTACATCGATAAAAAAGAAAAAGATACAGAAATACAAAATATTATTGAAAATTTTAAACACAATCTTTGGACAAAAAACTTTGAAGTGCTATACATTAACGGTTTAAACAATATTTATAAAATCAAGCAAATTAAAATATGATTATAAAAAACTATTGAGCCGAGGGTCTATGAAAGATAACTTCTCTACCACCATAAGGTAGGATAAGGTCGATACCCTACGTGTGAAATTATATTGTATATGTTGTTGTTCATTACTCCATCGGTTCTATATTATTTGTCTACCTTTCTCTTTACATGTTCTTTGAGAAATCTTAAATAAAAATATATTTTTACTACATTACGATTATCTCTCTCTAATAAATTGAGGTCTAATTAATACTGTTTACTTTAAAAAATAATTAATGTAAAAATAAAATTAGAAAACTTTAATTAATTCTAAGTATCTTGATTTTGTAATTTGATAAGTATGTTGGGACATATATTTTTAGTAATATGAGACCGGGATTATAAGAGACTATGTTTAATGATTAAAAATAACTTAAAACAAATGATAAGTAACACAATATATCAGATTAAATTACTCTTATAAATACTCCCTATAGTATTAGTAATTATTAAAATATAGAACCAACATAGAAAAAGTTTTTCACAACCATACAAAAGTAAAACTAAATCATGATCCTCTTCCCCCCTACCCATACTGGTGTAGTTGTCACACAACTCACAAGCTAGCCCTACTCAAAATGGCCACTTTTCCCCTCTCCCTTTCTCTCTCTAGGCTTAATAAGGGCCTTAGTAGCGTAGTGTAGTACAGTACAGAGAGATCATCAGAACTAAAAAACAGAATAGGGCAGTTGCATAGATATTTTCTTTCTTTTTCCCCAGCTAGCTACATCATCCCTCCTATAATATAACCCAATTATTCACTCATCCCATTTTCACACAATATGTTCTAGCTAGTAGTGTGTTCGGTTTTTCATTTTGTTTACTTGAAAATTAACTAGTGATCTATCTATCTTTTTTGTTTTTGCGATGGAGAACTATCAGATGCATTTTGATTGCGGTGATGCGCATTTGCCGCCGGGGTTTAGGTTTCATCCGACTGATGAAGAGCTTATAACTTACTACTTGCTGAAGAAGGTTTTGGACTGTAACTTTACTGCTCGAGCCATTGCTGAAGTTGATCTCAACAAATGCGAGCCTTGGGAGCTTCCTGGTAGAAATTTGTTTATGTTGTAATAGTATTTCAGTTGACATCATGGATTTTCATGTTCAATCACTCCATCAATGTCCATATATTCTATTTTAACTTTTAACTTTTAACTTTAAAACGACTAAAGCCCTCATGTTCACCCACTCCAACATCATCTTTTAATTTTCATCTACATCTAAATACACCTTTTCAACTTCCATCTACAAAATTTCACTTATTTTTTTCGACTTCCACCACTAATAAACCATTCCATGTTCAAACATTCTTCAACGTTTAAATACTCTTTTTTGACCTTTAACTACCAAAATCTCATGTTCAAAACACTCTTTCAACTTCTAAATACCCTTTTTCAACTTCAACTACGAAATTTCTTTTGTTTTCTACCTCTTAACTTCAAAAACCCTCTTTTTCTCCTACATAAACTGCTAAGATCTCATGTTCACTCTTACTCTCAACATCCAATATACTAAAACCCTTCTTTTTTCCGGCTTCTAGGAAATATTATGGTCACTCACTAAACAAAAGTTGAATTTTAAGAAACTATAATATTATCTTTAAATTATTTTTTAGGGAAAGCGAAGATGGGAGAAAAAGAGTGGTATTTTTTCAGCCTACGTGATAGGAAGTATCCAACAGGGCTGAGGACTAACAGAGCTACTGAAGCTGGTTACTGGAAAGCTACTGGAAAAGACAGGGAAATTTTCAGCTCAAAGACTTGTGCACTTGTTGGAATGAAGAAAACCCTAGTTTTCTATCGAGGTAGAGCTCCTAAAGGAGAGAAAAGCAACTGGGTTATGCATGAATATCGTCTTGATGGCAAATTTGCGTATCACTATATCTCAAGAAGTTCGAAGGTACTGCTCGAAATTTATATTAATGTTTTTTTTTTGTAATTTTTTATGGCGTTCTTCATTACATTAAAGTAAATTTGTCGATGCACTTGAAGTATACAAATATAATGTGCCTTTCTGTGAAAAATATCAATCCATGTTTGTATATTTTTTCAAGTTACTAACTCATTTTTTGTTGTGATTAAAGACAGATGTACTGGAAATATTCTGTGCAGAAATATCATTGATATCACTGCTAGAGCCAGAGATTTTGATGTAGAAAGTTTTGTGATACTTCGTTGTCAATGTTTCAATTGCTTATGATTAAGTCGGAAGTAGTATACATTTATAGCACGAAAAACAAAACCACATTAAAAGCGAAAGAACGAAAAGAATTTGGTTATTATTGTAGTAGTAGTTGAAAGTTTATTATGAGCAAACTTATATTGGACTTGTAGAGAATAAAAATATCAATCTCTTGACCTTATAATACTAGCCTTGTCAAGGAGTAGCATGAACTGCTTACGTAGAATATGTCCGTTCTATTTTGACATTACTTTCTGTTACAACTATTTATCAATGTCATGATTATGTGCTTAATGTTGGTTAGGTTTTTCTAATATTTTTTTTAAGATAAGCGTTTAAGCTGCGACCCTTTAATGGAGCTAGCGCAAGTAATTGTTATTGAAAAGGTATTGGAAGATCAGGTTAAAGAAGGTTATAGTCATGATCCTAGGGCGGAGCTAGAAGTTCGGAGGGTTAGATGGAGTTCAGTAGCTTTTGTTTAAAAATGTATTTGTATTATGCAATTATAAAATCAGTTATTATTACTTGAAGTCGTCGTCCTAAAATTTAAAACACTAAAAATTGAAATATTGGTTGTTTCTGCATAATTCATTCCTTCAAATTTAGATTCTCTTTTGTTTTACCACAGGACGAGTGGGTGATCCCTAGGGTCTTTCAGAAGAGTGCTTCCACTGGTACTGCCACTTCAAATGGTGGCAAAAAACGGTTGAGTGAAGTAAGTTCACCATCCTCAGTCTCGCTTCCGCCGCTATATGATTCCTCGCCCTCCAGCACCACTGCTACCTCGGCTGTCATTAATGTTGATCATGAGAGCTTCAAGAAGGAGCACGTGCCCTGTTTCTCCACAATTGCTGCTACAACAACACACTGTACTTTCGACCCAAGTTCTGTCTTTGACATTTCGTCGAACACCTTGCATATACTGCCAGCTCCATGTTTCAGTGCTATCCTCGACACTTCAACTAATTTCAACCACTACACAAGGAACTCGACTTTTCCCAGCTTAAGATCCCTCCATGAGAACCTCCAGCTTCCACTATTCTCCGGCGGAACTTCCTCCATGCACGGCGGATTTTCTGCTCAAATGGCTAACTGGCCGGTGCCGGAGACTCAGAAAGTTGAACAGTCTGAACTTGACTGTATGTGGAGTTACTGAAAGAATGTGTTGATTTGCAGGTGTTTAATTTTAAGTGTGATGTACTGTTTTATTAGTGTTTGATTAAGAAGTTAATTAATTAGTGTAATGTTTCTGAAATGTTTCCTTTAGGTTCAGTAAGGGAATGTGGCAGCTTTGATAGTGTTGCCACTTTGTTGTAAACGTCCGACGTAATTTAATGCATGTTATTATTTCTTGTCTTTTCGTACGTGTACGTGTTTACATTTTATATCTACAATGGCTCGGAACTTTCAGACCTATCATTGAGCAGCGATGATTATTTATTTCTTGGATTTAACTTACCTTTTTGCTGACTAGCAGTGTACTATTGTGTCGATGAGTTCCTTTATTTTGCCTCTATAAAATGTTATACGCTGTGTTTGGTTGGTTAACGAAAAAGGTCTTCTAAAAAGCAAAATGGAGTATTTTTTTTCAAGCAAACACATTCTCTGCTTGCAGGCTGCAGCCAGCTCATATAAACTCTATACTCATGTAGAAAATAAATTAAAAAATAATCCTGTAATTAGAAGTAATTTTCATTCCTTTCTTGAGAATAGGTGGTACTCTCCCTCAATTATATTAACTTTTTAGTCGTGTAATAAACTACTATAACTAATACACATATTATGACATGTTTACTGACACACAAATACATTTCAGATGAAATAATCTTCTATGTACTCATTTCAAATAGAATAATTAACTGAATGAGCACAGCCCATCTTAACTATAAACTTAAAATAAACCTATTCTTATTTTTTTTACACTTAATAACCAGGCGGCTAATGTTTACTAAGAGGTATAGCCATCCTGCTAACGTGTAAGCTTTCTCTCTCCATCTTTTTAATTATTTTACATCACAAGATAAGAAAAAGACCAACTCTCTTCATCTTCTTTTACCAAAATATGGCAGACCCATGCCTTTCTCATTCACCCCCACATACTTCTATTTTCTGGATGCATGAGTTTCATTGCTATTTCATATTGGAGCTTCTGCTAAAATCCCTAGAACTTGCTTTTTATTGATAGTGATCTAGAATCAGCTATTCCTAATTTTTTTTAATTATTCCTAGTCATAGAAATGAAACGAATCATACTTCTCAAACCACGCCCTCGGGGATTGCTTCAATCCATACAGGGCTTTCTTCAATCTGCATAGTGGTTCAGGGAGGTGAATGGTGTGCTTGTGGTGGGAAGGAGTTTGCTATCGCCTATCGATTTTAATGGAAGAAAAATGGAAGGAGATGGAGGTGTTCACTGGTTGATATTCGATATATACTCAATGCATAATAATTGTATAATTCAGTGGATAATCAATGTATAATGTGTATAGGTTAATTATACACAGTTCTATAGTTACTATACATCAAATATACTCTGTATATTCTGTGTATAATATGTATAATTCAGCGGATAAAAAATGTATATATGTTAATTATACATATTTTTAGTGATTATACATCAAACATGCACTAATTATTCTTTGTATAATATGTAAACATTAATGAAAATCCACTGTATAACGTTTGTGAAAGAAATAATCCCCTTGATTATTTTCATTGATTGAATAGATATATATACAAGTTACAAAATAGGAGAATCCTATTCCTAATCTATTCCTAAAACCTTATTCTACCATAACTCTAACTATACAATTATGGTAGGTGTATAACTCTAATTATGGTAATCATTATACTACAATATTACATTAATATATACTCCTAATATACACTAAAACACTAAGGAGGGCTGCTTCCCTGTTTGGCCGAAAGCCTCATCGGCTGGCAGCTTCCCACTGTTTGGCCGAAAGCCCTCTTTGGTCGCTTCCCTGCTTTGGCGAAAAGCCTCTTGGTATGCTAGCCATATATATGTGATATATCTTGCTATATATTCGGGTATATCACATGTATATGGCTCTTTTAACACACCCCAGCATCATGTGAAGGCGGTTTCAACGCTTAAGATCGTCCCTAAAATCTTCAAAGAGAACATTGGTAGACCCTTTGTAAAGATGTCTGCATTTGATAACGAGACGACATGGCATACACGACTTGACCCTTTGCAACCTTTTTCACGACAAAATGAATGTCCATTTCGATATGCTTGAAGTGCGCTGGTCTTGAATGGATTACCTGACAGCGGTAGATGGCACTAATGTTATCGCAGTATACCAAGGTTGCCTTCCGAATGGGACAATGAAGCTCCAAAAGCAAATTACGAGCCAACATGATCTAGGAGACCACATTCGCCACCCTCGATATTCTCGCGCTTGAGCGTGATAAAGTTGCGGCGTTTGGTGACCAGGAGACCAAGTTGTTGCCAAGGAACATACAGATGGCAGTCGGCCAGATGCCTGGTGTCGGGACACCCACCCCAATCAAACATCAGTGTAAGAGACAAGTGTGGATGTAGAGGATGGATACAAGTGCAACCCCCATAGTCTAGTGTCCCCGAATATACCTGGGATAACGCGCGTTTGATTGCATTCATGTGCTCAACTCGATCATGCATGAATAAACACACACTCAGACCGCATCGTAATATAAATGCAGTGAAGGGTAAGATCTTTGGAGGGCCCTGCAAGATCTGCGATAGCGGTCGAGATCCTCGTAGATGGTGCACTGTGGCACTTAGCTTTGGGGTTGCATCTCTTGGCGTGGAAGTGGACTTACATGATGACATCCCGACCCTCTATGATCTCAGTGACATGCTCCGGTTGAGCGTAAACAAGCCACCGAACGACGCGTTTGGCGGCAATCCCAAAAAAATAACTCATGACTCTAAGTCCTTCATAGCAAATTCGAGCGAGCATGGCCATGATAGGCGGACGCAAAGCATCGAGGAGGCAATAAGATGATATCATCCACATATAACTTGAATGTAGGCCAATGACGAACCATCATGCGGTAGATGAACAAAGAATTGTCGGACTGCGTGTAGACCCAATAGTCGAAACAAAATCGACAAATCGTGTATACCAGGCACGTGGAAGCTGTAAGCCCGTATAAGGACTTTTTCAATAAGCAGTACATGATGAGGGCTGGGATCCTCAACTGAACTACCCAGCTGATGCATATATTTGTTTCGAGATACCAATCCATGAAAAGCATTCTTGACATCTAAGCGATGAATTGGCCAAGTCTTTGAAAGGGCTGCTTAAGTATCTGTCGAATGGTAGCCGTTTGACCAGGACTAAATGTCTCACCACAATCAATACCAACCCTGCGAGTCTTACCATCACCAACAAGTCGCGCTTTATCCGAGAGCAAAGGACCCATCCGAATTCCTCGCAGTGAGCAAAAATCCACATAGACACGATAATATTAATACCATATGGATGGGCACCAACTCCACGCCTTATTATCAATAAGAGCATTATATTCATCGATCCATAGCAATTTTTCAATTAGGGTCATTTAATGCGACACGAGTTGCGGGGCAAGGGGATTTAGAGACATCGAATGTAAATTAAAAATATCTTTTAGGCGTAAAAATACCCCATTGACTACGAGTGACCAGGTCTATGACTCAAGAAGAATTAGTGGAATTTTGGGAATTTTGGCCCGGACGGATCGCCGGTAAGCGACCAGCGCCTGGCCCAAATCGAAAATGGTGGACCGGCCTGGGCGATTCAGGACCGCCCGATTCTTGTCGGAACTGCCATTCGATGGTCGGAAGAGCTGAGTGTGGCGGTCTTGTTGGGCGGCGGGCGATGGGCCAGGAGGATTTTGGGTGCAGGAGATGTCCGAAAAATTACGAATAATATACTGAGGATATTTGGTCATCCAAAAAATTATCGACTTAGGTTCTGAGTATGAACTTTTTAAATGGGAATTGAGTTTCATCAAAAATGACATGGCGATTGATTATGATTTTCTTGGAGGATAAATCAAAACACTTATAACCACGATGATTCGGACGGATAACCCAAAACACACACGGAGTAGACCGAAGCACGAAGTTTGTTAATTGTGGTGGATGGGAATAACGGATAACACAAGCACCCAAAGATCCGGAAGATGAGAATAAGAGGCGGGTTTTTATTATATAAGATTTTGAGAGGGAAGAATATGTCGACCTTTAGGCGGAATTATGTTAAGAAGGTAAGTGGCCATTTGTAGAGCATGATGCCAAAAATCGAGGTATGAGGCATGGATTAGGAGAGTTCGGACAATGTTATTTATGGAACGACTTTGCGTTGCTTTCCCATTTTGTGAAGATGTATGAGACAGGAAACCGAAAATTTATCCCATGATTAGCACAAAATTCTCTAAACTCCTTATTGTCATACTCCTTCCCATTATCACATTGAATATTTTTATTTCTCTTTCGAATTAGTACGTATGAACGCTCTAAATTTTATGAAGACGGAAAACACTTGTGATTTATTCGCAATTGGAAACGTCCACAAAAATCTAGAATAATCATCTAAGAAGAGAACATAATATCGATGACCCATTGAACTAGAGAAATGTGAGATGTCCATAAGTCGCATTTATGAATAATGTCAAATGGCCTAGAAGTATGAGAATTGGAGTCTACAAATGGCGACTAACAATTTTTCCTAATGAACAAGATCGACAAATTGGAGTACGACTCGCATTGCCTTACAAGAAATAAAGCTATTTTTATCTAAAAGCGATAAAATAGAAGATCCCTGATGACCTTAAACGAGCATGCCACATGGCAGAGAGATGGCCGAAGGCGATGGCAAGGCCGACTCGGGGTGACAGGGCATGATAGGATATAGATCCCCTACTATCACACCTCAGTGAGATGACTCCCGTCTTGAAATCCTTCACAGAGAAACCGAAAAGGATCAAATTCAACAGAAAGCAATTGTCATTTGTGAATTTTAGACTGAACGCTAAATTTTTAATCAATTTAGGAGCATGTAAAGTATTTTCAAGAGAAGTGGTGGATTGGGAGGAGACAACGTTTTCGACCATACCCTAGGAATTGGAATTGAACTGCCATTACCAACAATTATTCCCGAGGTGGTGCTCAAATTGTAATAAGATGAGAGTACCGATTCAAGTCATGTGAGTAGTGGCCCCTGTCCATGTACCAATTTGGGTCCGTTGAGTTAATCCCAATGTGTGCATCGCGGCCTCGAGTATCGGTCGAGTGGGGCTTTGCATGATGGGCTTGCGGAGGAGCGGGGCCCGCGACTCTGGCCGTCTGGGCCGTTTCATTGCTGGGGCCGCGCCATCGCCAGCCGGGCCGCCAATGCTTCAGAGTATTGAGCTCTTTGGGCGCCACCGTCCGGGCGTAACCTGCGGAGGGTGCGGTGCCATCGCCATCGCCCCATCTTGGGCCCTACGTGGTGGGTCCATCAGACTCGAATGGGTCCAGCTACACCGCTGTTGCTCATGAGCGCCACCATACCCACCTTTCGTTTGCCCGCGGTTTTGTTATTTTTGCGATTATTCTTGCCGCCACCATTATTATGGTTTTGGCCCGAATTATTAACAAAACCCGAAGAACTAGGAGAGGATGCCACCGTGACAATGGGCTTGCTCCGGTAGCGCCTTTAGCCAAAGCTTCTTCCAACGCCGCATGGAGCGGGCTTGATGAAAGTCGGGAAGAGGGTTGCCTTGGCGAAGGAGAGTTCAACACCATTATAGGCCTCCGAAAAGCGGCAACCAGTGTAAAACTAGGCGATTATTTGTCCATGCTCAACATTACGGAGTTGATCCGCCATTCCTTTAGTTTTCTTGCAATATGCGTAAACGTTCGAATACGCCCATTCAACGAGAGAGAATTTCGCTCGGAGTGTGACGATACGGGAATGTTGGTTGTCTTGGAATATGTCACGCACGTTATTCCATGCGGCCATAAGCCGTGGTATCGGGCTCCATGTCGTCATAGAAGGTCCACTGAAATAAGTGGCGTATATCCACCGAAGCAGTAGCATCGAGTGTAATCCATACCTCAGATCCTCGGCGGGAAGAAGGTCTAGCGAGGAATTATGTGGTGAAGAACTTGATAAGAGATAGCGTGAATTTTAAACAACTCCATTACGTTGCATATTGAAGCGTTTTCCATCTCAAGGACAATGGGACACCGAGCTTGATATTGGAAACCGTGAGGCGGGGTGAAAATTGTTCTTAGACATATTTGAAAGAACAAAGAAGGAGGATAAATTTAAGAGAGGTTTTGAGAGCGGAAGGACGAGATATTTGGAGAGAAAAACACCTAGGGAGGGGGTTCTCGGCCAAAAGAAGAAGAAGAGGCAAAAGTTTGAGAGAAGAAAAACTTTTGTTTAGACCTAGTCTCTTGATACCTATGAAAGAAATAATCCCTTGATTATTTTCATTGATTGAATAGATATATATACAAGTTACAAAAATAGGAGAATCCTATTCCTAATCTATTCCTAAAACCTTATTCTACCATAACTCTAACTATACAATTATGGTAGGTGTATAACTCTAATTATGGTAATCATTATACTACAATATTACATTAATATATACTCTAATATACACTAAAACACTAAGAGTAGCTTCACTGCTTGGCCGAAAGCCTCAATGGTCATGCTTCCTGTTTGGCCTAAAGCCCACTGGTCGCTTCACTGTTTGGCCAGCCTATCTTTGGTATGCTAGCCATATATATGTGATATATACTGCTATATATTCAGTGTATATCACATGTATATGGCTCTGTTTAACAGTTTGCCTATTTTTGTATATACATCAAAAAGGGAAAATTTGTGTTCTTTCGATACCTTATTTTTTTTTTGAAAAAAATCATTATTAAGGTTCTCTGAAATTGTGAAGAAGAGGAAGAACGGAGAAAGCATAAGTGGATGAGGAAAAAGCAAGGGGAATGAAAGGGAAAGGGAGAAGGCGTAGAGAGAAGAGAAGCAATATCTTCGATTATGTTGTATGGCTACACTTTTTAAGGTTTATTTTTTAGAAACTAAGATTTAGGGCTACACTATAACTACAAACACTAATGGACGGCTATTTGTGTTTTTTCCCCTTTTAAATACCGCAAGAACAAGTAACTTGAACTATCGAGTATCGTTTTACATTTACTACTAATAATTTTCTTTCATATTTAATGTGTTATCATGAAATTAAAGTACACATGCAAATTGATCGTGTTTATTATGAAATTCAATGAAGACGACATTTTCATTGTCATTGTAATACTTGGATATTGAAATGGATGATTGTGGTAGGTATGGGGGCGTTGCTGATTAAATTTTCTGGACTAAAAGTAAGGATCCACATGGAATATTGTCGGTGTTTGGGGATGAGACAAATTAAATTAAATATACCTGTTTCCTCTATAACTTATTTACGTCTGTTTTTGTGGCTTGCATAACGTGATGTCTTAACGGATTTTGTTGGGTTGTTGTACGCAGCGAATATTGAAAATTTGTTTCAAATCCAACAAACGTAGAACTGTTTGACTATAGGGTAATTTAAAACCGTAAACGTAAGACTTGAATGATACTTATATGTTTACAATATTTGAAATCTTTATCAATTGTGGGTGCGCACGCGAATGCCATTTCGTTTGCTAGCTCCAAGCTTCAATGTATTCCTCCTTTGGAAAGCTAGGAAATCCGACAAAGGTTTGAGAGAGTGTTTTGATTCTGAGTCTCTAAGACTTAGAATACTGATATGAAAATCATGTGTATTGAATAATGAATTGTAGGTCTGAATTTATAGGTGAAAAATTAGGTCAGACCGGATTAGGGTTTGACCTTGGGCCTGACCCAAAATTCGAGACAGATTAGGTCATGGCGCCGCGACACTGACGTGGCCCTACACTGTCTCGTTTTTATTTTCCGTACATCCTTAATAAAATCCAAAATCCAATTTTGACTTAATTAAAACAATCATTATTCATTTAAATATATCGATTTTAAATCGAATATTTAATACTCTCTCAGTACATCCTTAGATCGAAAAAGACAATCGACATAGTGTGACCCTACATGCCTTCACATATCGACATTAATCAAATTAATGTCTACGCGGAACTCCTAGACGGCGCCGCAAAACGAACTTAATATGTGAAGTACGTTTACACGAATCCAGTAAACTTAACCTCTATGTGGTAAGATAAAATCCTTTCATTTACGACACACCCGATCAAACTTAGAATTTGTCAAGTGTCTATCCAAATGGCTTAATCATTGTATCTCATCTATATTAGTTGACAACTAGACCATATTCTAAATATGTCTATTGTGTTGGCCAATGACTTAGTCAACCTAATATCACTGAGAAGCCGAGTGTTCTCTCGAATATACATTCGAGGAATGAATTCCTAATCTTGGCTCAACTACCACCTTTAATCCACATTGTAATGTACCTAATACAAGTCGTATCTCAACCTATAAGGCATTTGAGCTTAGGACAAGATCAAAGTATATTACTTTGTAGACAATGTGTGCATTGACCTCAAATATAAGGACTTCTGTCTCCCACACACTGATCATACTTTAGACAAGTATAACAAACAGTATATCAGCAGGATATACCAATACTTTCAAAGTATCCATGTGTCCATCACGAGTAACCATTATTCGTAGCAGGTGAGACATACTACATCCTCTAATGATGTGATGCAGACCACATGTCGACTTATCACATATCATCGATATTCCATTCTCGATGATCATTAGTCGAGGCTATTTTAAGAGTTACGTTATAATATTAATATATCACATTATTAATAACAATGTAACCTCTAGGAATGCATATTATTATAAACAATCAACTAATAATTCAAAATTGTGAATGCCAAAATATTAATCTCCATTCATAATAATACGAATGTACATAAAGTATATTTATCCTAATACAGATTGTCTCTAGGACATACATATACTTTCAATCTCGTTATGGTGTTTTACGTACGGAATATCTGCCAGTGTGTGGTGAAGTTCTTAATAAAATACATAATAGACTAACCTTTATTTTAGGGCGAAATGAGTGTTTGATTAATAATCACTTCAAGAATACCCAAAGAAAAAATTGAACTTCTGGGATGCGTTCACTATGCTTCTTTTTTTAAAAAAAAACATTGGGTTCACTATGTTCAATATCTGACGGTTAACTTTTTCACCTTATATTGTGATGATTGGAAATTATAGTGTGTCGTTGGCTTGATCCTTTAGTTGAAATTGTCATTAGGTTTGTTAATAGTACTTGGGAAGAGAATGACTACGTGCTTATCCGTTTGAAAAGGCAAATACTAATAAAAAATAGTTTCTTAGCCCTAAAAAAAACCACCTCAATTTTAGGTCGACATAAACACCTACTCATGAGGTCGGTATTTGCAGCATTTTAATTTTAAAAAGTTACCGACTTCACGAGGTCGATAAAGTAATGGAAAAATTAAAGAAATCGACCTCATGTGGTAGATTTCTTAATATTTAAAATTTATGAATTTCTAAAGCAATTTCAAATTAGTACTATAATAATAATTGATTTCATAATCAAATATTCATTGATGTTTATTAGATTTCTTAATATACATATAATGATTGAAAAAAAATCTATCATACCCATCATGAAAGCTCAGATTCAATAGAACCCAATAACTTTGGGTCAAGTCCTAAATTTGTATTAATATTTTCATAAAATATGTGTAAATAATCTAGAACAAGTAAACAATATTGTTCGTGATTTAAAATTTACAAACTAAATAATCCGACTCCGTCTCTAAAAGCTATTAAGTCATGTGAATCCATAGATGATTCTCTAGATCCAGCCCTAGGACATGTGCTTAGCTACTTATGTTGAAGAGCGGGCAGTTAAACACTTTTCGTTTAAAGATTATACTTGCAACAATATTAGTCAAATATTATTATTAATAATTATATAAGTATATATATTTATTTATTCTTAAACACCCTAAATGAAACTTCTAATTTCACGTTTCGCCATTAGATAGTACGTGTGCGTATTTGGAGATGGAAGGCACTCTCAAGCCAAAGTTTGAAAGGTAGGTAGACAAATGCACTCATACGCGCACTGAAGAATTACTTAATGCACATTAATCTAAATTAATTAGACAGACGTAAATCATAAAACGAACTTATGATATTCTTTGTGTAGCGGAAGCGGAAATCGAACCGCGTATTTCGGAGCTACTTCTTAACCACAATCTAAACCCTAATTACTTATGGTAAAGAAGAGAGCAGAAAAATAATGCAGAAGTGTATTTTATTGTACAACTTAAGTGCACTTATATTAATTGTGTTGGAAATTTGCCTTTGGCGGGAGTTGCGACCGACCAACTTTAACGGCTTAAACACTAGTGTTACATATGTTGGAGAATCCGGTTCTTCACACATGCATGATCTACTAAGTACGTAGATAACCGTAGGGCCAAGAATCGTCAAATTTCATTGAGAAATGAAAGAGATATTGGTCCACGAAGTAAGGTGTTTGAAGCATGGAAAGTGTGGTATTGTGTTCAATTCTCCCTCATCGGTAGAGGAAGAAAGAATTGTTGTGTATATAAGACTCGAAATTGGTTTGGGGTTTGGGACCCCAAGGGGTATCCCATGTGTTTAAAGGAGGGAGGACCTAGATGTGCTTCGGTTCAAGGAAAGACCACACGCGCGCCGCCGCCCGCCCGTCCGGTCCGATTTCGTGGGCTGTGGGCTGTGGGCCTTCTGATATTATCTTTTTGGGCCAGAGAACTTTGCCAAAAGTACAGTTTGATCCCAGAAGTTTCAGATGTACAGTTCGGACCAGAATTCTTTCAGATGTACAGTTTGGTCCCTGAAGTTTCAAGATGTACAGTTTGGTCCCTGAAGTTTCTAGAACGTCAGAATTTGGACAGTCAAAAGCAGAAACGTCAAGCTCTCAATTCAGCCATTTATTTTGGCTGAATTACTCCTCCTATAATGACCAAATCCGTTGGTCTTTCACCATTTATGTTGGTGGCTTTACTACCTCCATAATGGCCATTATTTGGCTATATGGAGGCAGTTTTTCAGCCCCTCCATCACCTATATAAACACCCCCTTACACCATTGTTGAGCACTAAGAACACACATATAATATACACGAAATTCAGAAGCTTACACAAGCAGAAAGTTTTCTTCTTCCTACAACTTCCAAGGCATCATTTCGTTACTCAATATTCTTCACGGTAGCTCTTGAGTTTCCTTTGCTCAAGTGTTCCATTGCTGTTTTATCTTGGGAGACAAATTGTCCAGGACGTATAAAGGATACATACGGGGCAATATTGTCTTAAGGACAGAGTGCCACACTCGACTCAGCAAAACCAGTTTCCATTTTTCCGTCTTCAACAAAATTGTAATTTCAGTTTTGTGATTATATTGTAATTTTCAGATTACTAGTTGAATTATTGAATCTTTGTTTATCCTTTCGAATACTTGTAATAGTTATATACTTTCCGTACTGCTTTATAAAGTACCATAGAGCAAAAATACCCAACAAATTGTCTTAAGTCCCTCTTATGAGGCGACCCAAATTTCCTACGTCACTAATGAACGGTCTCGTGATTATGAGTTTATGACTTATGAGATCATATTTTAAATAATATTTCATGTTAGATTGGACATTTTTGACTGCTCAAATGAAACATTTTAAAAATAAAAAAAGGAGAAGAGGACAACTGTATAGTGTAGGTGAGAAAATATGGAAATACAGAAATCCAAACAGAGAAAGTAGAGGTTGGAAGTTGCCTTAGGTAGGAAACTTATAATCATGAATGAGATCCTCCATTCACTTCTCTGTTCCTTTCCTCTTGTCAATACGTGACCTCTCAATTCTCCTCAGATGCAGTGAACTGATTACTGGTTTAACTGGACATATGATTTTTTTTATCCACAACATGAATATATATGTAAAAAAAAAATTACTAACTTTGATTTTTTGTGTCATTTTATTATGTGAGACAATTGGAGTACATGGAACAAGCTATTTAATATAGTTGTTTGGCCATAAAAATTAATCACTTCTTTTGGGAATAATTTTCACTTTATTTTAAAAAGTAATGTTTGATATAAAATTGGATTCCAAATGTAGAAAAGTGTTCCAAATATGTTTTACAACTCCACTTTTATAAATTTTAAAAGTATTATTTTCTCTAATTTGCAAAAAAATTAACCAAACAACTCAATCTTCAATTTCAACCTCATAAATTTTAAATAAACTGAAAAGCATTTTGAATTTTATGGCCAAAGTCTGACTTAATTTTCAATGTGATCGTGGATATAAAGAAAGGCGATTTAGTGCACAAATTAAAGTATTTGATGTTAGTCGGATTCGGCCGGAAAAGGACCGCGTAGACAACTTATGATTTGGGTATAGAAACTTTTAAAATAAAATTTATTATATTTAGAAACTACATAAAATGTAGAGTTAGTCACAATAATTTATAATTAAAATGAGTTTAAAAAGCATATGAAAAAGAGGTTATTTGGATTGACTTATTTTAATTGCGTTTTAGCTTTTAAGTTTTTTTCTATTTTTTGAGGTGTTTGAAAAAGATAAAAAGTGTTTTAAGCACTTATTTTTAGATAAAAAATGTACAAAAATAAGCTAAAAGTCAAAAGTCGGTAGAATCGACTTTTAATGTTCACTCCCTCCGCTCACTTTTACTTGTCCACTATACTAAAAATATTTTTTTTTTATTTATCCACTTTCGCATATCAAAGAGAAAAAATATTCTCCTGTTTTACCCTTAACCTTAATTATTTATTCCAAGTCTTTGGCTAAACTCATAAAAAACAAAAAACAAAAAACAAAAAAGCATGGAAATCGATTTTTAGTCTTTTTAAAGTCCACTAAAACTATACATATAATTAATATTCAGTTATTCATTCAAAGTGTGGCAAACTCAGAAGTAGACACGACATGGCAACATGGCGACATGGCGACATGGCTTTAACGTACGTGTCATCGTCGAGGCCAGTGCGTAACTTGCAGGCCGCTTTGAGAATTGTTCACATTTAGAATGTCAGTGGGGCGGGTAAATGTGGGTAATGCTCCGCATCCGCTTTAGTTGGATTGGGTATGGGGATAGTTTGGTGGGTGGTGAGGCGGATATAGATATCAAAAGTGTTATTCGCTATGGGTAGTACGGCGGGGTGGATTTCATATAAGACCCGGATTGTATCCGCACTCGCTACCCGCACTTCCTAAATAATTTGCCTGCAACTTGTTTCCTTAACCCAAAGTCCAAATATGATTTAAAAGTGAAAAAAAAAAAACATTCTCAGTTTCTCACATATACCGTACACGTATAACTCATCTTGCGAAATCTCAGGAATCCCAAAACTCAAAACCAAAAGCTTCCTTCGAGGAAACTCAAAAGTCAACCCTAAATTCTTAATTCCTAAAGCCAAACTCAAAAAAAGAAACTTCATGCGGCTACCATGAATCCTTGATATCATCTTCATCTCTTTCTATTCAAGGTAAAACTCATCTTTATTTCTTCTTATTTTTTTTATTTTTTATTAGGTCTTCACTTTTCAATTCTTATTAATTATTTTTCATTATTTTCAAATCCTACTTCTTCAGTTCTTTATATTATTTGGGTAAATCATTGTAGAATATTTTAATCAAATGTTGAAGAATTAACTTATTGATGTAGGATTTGAACTTTGTTAATTTTATTAAAGTCGGGTATATGGATACCCAACGGGTGGTGAGGCGGGTAATGGAATACCCGTCGTGTAAGTGGGGCGAAGACAGGTGTAATCCTATACCCGCCAAGCAGGTACGAGGGGAAGAATTACTATCCGTGATGAGTGGTGGGGCGGGTGTGAGGGTGAATTTTAGGTGACGGGTACGGGGTATAGGGTACCCCGGCCCCGGCCCCGCCCGGTTGAATCACATTTAAGCCTATCAATTATCATCTGCACCCTTACCCGGTCCACCTCTTAATGGCACGCCAGAATAGGTCCAATAAGATTCATCCTAATCCTACTAGGGGCCCAATCACTACATTTTACTGTTTCCCTTTTCTTTTTGGGGTCGTAGAACAAGTTATCTTTGGAATAAGATCGAGATTAGTTATACCGTTTCCCCATGAAAATAAAAATAATAAAACAATCTCGAGATAATTAATTTCAGAATTAGTTATATTATAATTTTATCTCAATTAAATATAAAATTAATATATTTAAATTTAATCTCAAAATTAGTTATCTCTTATCTCTAGTACCAAACGATCCCTTAAAGTGATAGAAGTGAATAGATTTCTCTCTCTGAGTAGTTCAAATATTAATTTTGAAATTAGTTATATCATAATTTTATCTCAATCAAATATAAAATTATCATATTTTAATTTAATCTCAAAATTAATTATTTTTTATCTCTCGTACCAAACTGTTAAATATACATGTGTATATTGCTCTCGGGTTTCTCCCCTTATTACCGTATATAGAGTATATAATTTAGGTAAAGTTTAGTCTCCTAGTTTAGGTAATGTTGTGGTGTAATTAGTATTGTACACTTACCATAATAGTTGTATTACCATAATTGTATAGTTAGTATCCAAGTAGAATAAGATTTTAGAAGTAGAATAGAAATAGAATTCTCCTATTATGGAAATATATAAATTGTATATATAGCCTTTCAATTAATGAAAATAATCAAAGGATTATTTCTTTCATTGTATCAGGAGTCTAGGTTTATTTTCTCTCCCAAATTCTCCAATTTTTTTGTGGCATGCTCGTCTTGGTCATCCTTGTGGCATGCTGGTCTTGGTCATCCGGGATAATATATTTTGTCGTCTTTAAATAAAAATAGTTTTATTTCATGTAAGGGTACGAGTCATACTCCAAATTGTCAGTCTTGTTCTTTAGAAAAATTGTTAAGTTGCCATTTGTAGACTCAATTTCTCATACTTTAATGCCATTTGATATTATTCATAGCGACTTATGGACATCTCCGGTTCTTAGTTTTGTGGATCATCGGTATTATGTTCTCTTTTTGGATGATTATTCTAACTTTTTATGGACGTTTCCGATAGCGCAAAAATCTCAAATTTTTTCCGTCTTCTTAAAATTTAGAGCATTCATTAGAACTCAATTCGAACGAGAAATTAAAAAAATTCAGTGTGATAATGGCAAAGAATATGACAATGGGGTGTTTCGGGAATTCTGTACTAATAATGTGATCAATTTTTGTTTTTCTTGTCCATCTGAGATTGTTGAACGAGCTGGAATGTCATCATGCAAACATTCGGCAACTCCGATCGACACTAAGTCTAAATTGAGTGCCACCTCAAGCAAACCATTTGTCGATCCCACATTATACCGCAACCTAGCAGGAGCTTTGCAATATCTCACATTCACCACGCCAGATATTACTTATGCAGTGCAACAAGTGTGCTTATTTATGCATAATCCGATGGAGGAACATATGCATGCTCTAAAACGCATTGTGCGATATATTCAGGGCACTTTGGAGTATGAACTACATCTCTACTTATCCTCCGGTTCTAAACTTGTCACTTACACGGATGCCGACTGGGCAGGTTGTCCAGACACCAGACACTCTACCTCAGGTTATTGTGTCTTCCTCTGTGACAATTTGATTTCATGGTCATAAAAAATACAAGCCACAATATCACGTTCAAGTGTTGAAGCAGAATACCGTGTTGTTGCTAATGTTGTGTCCGAATCATGTTGGATTAGAAATCTGCTACTTGAACTTCATTGCCCAATTTCTAAAGCCACACTGGTATACTGTGATAACATTAATGCAATTTATCTATCAGGTAATCCAATCAATCATCAACGCACTAACACATATTGAGTTAAATATCCATTTTGTTCGTGAGAAGGTGGCTCACGGACAAGTACGAGTGTTACATGTCCCGACACGTCATCAAATCGCAAATATTTTCACAAAATGACTTCCGCTGATATTATTTGAAGATTTTCGGGACAGTCTCAGGCTCATCATTCGCCGCCCTCCAGCTTCGACTGCGGGAGAGTGTTAGAATATAATAATAATTAGAATAATTATTATAATTAATGAGAGTATCATTTTATGTATGGTAGATAGTAAAGTGATTATAAAAATTATGTTAATTAGGAAGTAGATTGATTTGATTAGAAATATTAGAGACATGATTTACTCTTCTCAATTAATTGTACATTATGTATATATTATTTCCTTAATGGATGAATATAATTGAGGAAAATATTTTTAAATTCGTACACTATCTTCTTTAATTTTCATTTGTATTAATACACAAGTATGTTGTTTCTGTGCCAAGTGTGATTAATCGGGTGACGTGGTTTGTAAGTTATTGCGTCAGTCCGGGGTTTACCCTGTGCGCACTTAAACGAGTAGCGACTGCGGGTTCCTTCGTCAACAAAAAAAGTATGTTGTTTCTGTTGCTGTACTCTACGGTGAATTATAAAGTTCACAACTAAAAATTATAGTGGGATTAGAGATTTCGAAAATGAGTCTAAAATATCAAAAAGAATCATCCTCCTTTAATGTTTCATTACGACTATCTGAATATCAGATGATAATTTTTTTTTTTTACATATTTGTCGCTTAACAATCACACTACACTCTTTCCATTGGTTTAGAACTTTCTTTTTGGTTTTGACTTATGAAAGATTTTAGACCAAAATCTCAATATGGCATAAATTCGCATAATACTTGTAAGTTACATGCTTAATTGCAAGCTTATTAAAATTATAAGTATATTTAAATACATATTTATAAAAAAATGTATTTATAACTATAACTAGTAAATAAATATTTTTTAATTAAGAAAATAAGTAATACCTAGCCCTACGGTAAATTTCCTTCAATGCCCCTTCGAAAAAATTCACATACATTGTGATTCAGCCAGTTTTTTTTTTGTTGACGAAGGAACCCGCAGCCGCTACTCTCTCGAGTGCGCACAAGGTAAATCTCGGACTGACGCAATAGCATGCAAACCACGTCAGCCGATTAACCACACTTGACAAGCCATGTGTGACAGGCTCAATCAAGAAAATTTATGCAGGATATCAAACTCGTGATCTTGCAATCCCGCGCTCTACTGCTACATCAACTTAGCTGCCTTGCGGGTGTGATTCAGCCAGTTTATTTCTATTTACGTGTTCTTTCATATACTTTATTTACATGCGATTAATTACTGTTTTTTTGGAATGATTTATTCCCTTTTGTTTAAATTCCGTTTGATTGTGCTCAGCCTAACTTAGAGCCAGTACATAACGACAAACAAAGTAGTAAACGAAAGGTTTCAAAAACCAATTCATGAGCCATAGCCCTTTTTCCCGAAAAAGTTTGTGAGCATGGTGGAAGAGTACTCTGTGGATCCGGCTCAGTTAGTTGAAGCAGCTACTGACTTTGCGTATCATCCTGGTATTTCTCATTCTTTTTTTTCTAGTTTTACTTGTTTTTCCTCTTTTGGTTAATTTGTGTATCATTCAATTTTGCAGGCGCGCATTCCGACGCTTCTGCTCAAGAGTTTCTCAATCGATTTCCACTTCCAGCCATTATCAAGTAATGTCTCTTAATCTATGTGTTGTCGCTTTGTACATGACTTTTCGGCTTACAATACACTGTATCAAATTTTCACTGAAATATGTGTGGCAGATTTACGTTTAGTCATAGAACTCAAATATTTTTTCACTTTATTTGGAATTTTTGAAGTTGGAGTTGTTCTTGGTTATACTTTTTGCAGAAAAAACATATTTGGCTGTTTGCAAGTGAAAAAAGTGAAAATAGGGTTTTAGCCTTTAGGTGTTCTCCAAATTGTAATTTTCATGGACAAATTCTGGTTTTCAAATAAAGTGAAAACATTTTGCGGAATAATGTGAATAATTCTCATGGCCAAACGAGTCCTTAATTTTTTCTTCTGTGTGTTGTCTGCCCTTTGTACATGAGTTTTCTGCTTACAATGCACTCTATATCAATTTCTCACTGAATATGTATGGCAGAGTTAGAAATAAGAAACTATGGAAACTCCTTACAAATACAAGGGCTAATGCATTAATCCTGTGGAGTATTGTATAGGATTTGTTTTTTGAAATAAAATGTTTAAACTAGATGAATTAGTTTTGTAATTAGTTTGCATTTCTGTTTGGATATGGAGTTTTGTAACTAGCCTGTTTCTTTTATTTGGAGGCATTAAGGAAGGTGGTTAATTCTTTTAGGTGCTCATAAGGTGTATATGTTTGTTAGTTTAATGGTAATGTTCACAGTTTAAAACCAAATGAAATAAAATATATAGATTACAGTCCTTTACATTTAACAGAATTCAAACAATGTTTGAGAAAATTGAAGTCTAAGAAAACTCGTTTCAAGTCTTTTTGGGTCGGAGGGGGTATTTGACTTTTTGAAATGAAGTGTTCCTACTGGCTTGAATTTTGCCTTACAAAATCACCCAGTTGAGAGAAATTTAGTTTTGTTAATTTCCCACCAAATATGTGTGGCAGAGTTAGACAATATGCAAACTCCTTCCAAATACAAGGGCTAATGCATTAGTCATGTGGAGATTTGGATAAGATTTTTTGTTTTGAACTGAAATGTTTAAGCTATATAATAATATTTTAGATAACAATCGTTTACATTTAACATAATTTAAACAATGTTTGACAAAATTGAAGTATAGAGAAAACTTGTTTGAGTCTATTTGGAATGGAGGGGGTATTCAACTTTTTGAATTGAAGTGCACCTACTGGCTTGAATTTTGCCTTACCATTAACCTGGAGTAGGGAGCTTTATTTTTGAATTATTGACTTGCTGATTGTGAACTTTAAATTGCTTGCAGTGCTTTGCAAACAAAAGCAGATTACCCTGGTCTAGAAAATGCCTTGGTTGATTGTTTGGAAAGGCTTTTCAAAACAAGATATGGAGCATCACTCATTCCACACTACATGGTATGGCAATAGTGCTAGTACTAAATAAGCTAAATTCAAATCTCCACATTGGAATGAGTTATTTGTGGGTCTGGTATCATAAGTGTGTGGTGAAGTATGTGACAGTCAACTATTTGGTTACTTAGAGCTTAGACCATAACGTTGTGTGAAGCATTAGATTGATAAGTTTTCTCTGTAGAGTTAAACACGTTAAGGAACTTTTGGTTTCTATCTAGTAGAGAGCAAAAGAAAAACACTTACAGTGAACGGCGAAGTTTAAGAAATTTGAATCAACACTCATTATTAGTCTTTGTTTTGGTGTGTATGAAGTTGGTCGTTGTCGTGCGATATAGATAACTATAGATCTAAACCAACTTATAGCGGTAGGGGTACAACTTCCTTTTTTAAGCGACATAAGGAATATAAAAGGTTCGTTTTCTTGGTGTTCTTTCTGCTTCCAGCTATTCGAATGGTGCTTTATCTTATAATCATGTTAACTTCTGTTCATGATTGATTTAAAAGGATACTGATTAATAGTGATCAGGAATGATTTACTCTTCTACAAAAGTTATGTTCATGGTAAACATGTTAACTATACCCAGTATTTTCACTGACTTGACTTTCTTTTATTGTTAATACTACAAGGACCAAGAAAGGAGCTTAAAAATGGGAATTGAAAAAGTAGAGAAGTAAACATCATAAAATGTTTAGAAGAGTTTCTCAAAATCTTTTTTTAGAAAACCAGAAACAGAAGCATTTTGATAACAATATCTGTTGGTTTCCAGAAATCAAACCAAAACCTTTTTCCGAAAGCGAAAATAATCCAAAAAGTAGAATTTTCCTAACAGCTAACATCTCCCCTGAAATTTGTTTTTCAAAATCTTTTCAGAAAATCTAGGCCTCTCAATATTGAGCCAAAACCAAATCCAGAGAACTGATCTTAGTAGCAATGAGGAATAGGTCTGGGATTTATCTTTGTAGGGATCCTTTGTGTGGTCTTATAGAACTAGTCAATTGGTGGTCAATGTGCTTATTCCCTTGTCCATCTCTGTGCAACATTTATACTTACTCTTATATGTGTTCATCATAATGGATTTTGAGGTAAATCATTGCCTTTCTCTAAATTGCTTGGTCTGCTTTCTGCTTCGTTGCAGCCATTTGTTATTGTCGGCCTGGGTGCAGAATCTCAGAAAGTCAGACGTTTAGCATGCCAAATTGTAAGTACTTCTATGATAACTTCAGGGCTTTTTTATAAGCATTAAAGTATGTGCCTCTGAGGTAAATTTAAGATCTTTTCTCCTATTAATTTTTCAGTTTCCACCCAATTGAGACCCTTTCTGTGTGTGATTATTTATCGCGAAAACACGTAGTTAACTCTGTAGGATGAGCTGGGTGTAAGAGAGAACCGGATAGTGATGACAGATGGATTTAACGGCTCTCATATTCCCGCATATGTGTTTGGATATTTTAAGCAGGATTGATGTTAATCTGAAGTTGACAACTTGGCATGTTTAGACTTTTCTCCTATGCAGAATGTGTGAAGTAGTTATTGGAATTGCTGAATGTTCTATATACATTGTTACACATTCTTATCGGGCTGGAGAATTCATTTTTGTTGTATCTGTTTCCATTTTGCTTTCCTCATTTTGTGCTCCATGACATTCAAAATTTTAGCTGTCTTTGTCTAACTTGTTGAAAACAATGAGTGTGGGCAATCTTTTTTTGGTCTCCAAGTTTGACTCTCATGCAGTAGTAACCATGTACAGGTATCTTGCCTGTTGGAGAATATTGATGAAGCAATTGTTCTACAGCTAATTCACGAGTATGGAGTTTATCAACTTTTGCTTAATTGCCTCATCAGTGGGTAAGACACAAAGCACTTTGTTACTATATGCAATCACAGACCAAACTGTCTATAATTTTTTTTGATTTGTGGAGATGGCTTTGTTGGATGTGCTGCTCCTGCTGTGGAGCTAGCCTTTTTGTAACAGTTGATTTGATTTCACGTGCTTCTTTGAAGTCGATTTGTTTCTGCTTGGGCCTGCATAGTTTTGGACATTACATGTTATTCTTACCCCCTTAACTGTCATAGGGGTTCATTCTAAAGAGAATATGGTGTAGTCATGTGTTAGAAAAATAATACGTATGTGAGTTAGATTAGGTAACTAATTGTTCTCTTTCGTCGTTTCATTTATCTGCAAGCATGATATGTTCTATTAAGTACTTCAACCAGGTAGTATGACTCTTTCCAGTTCTGCTTCTTTGATTCGGAGTTCTTTTTTCATTGAAAATTTATCGGGCCGCGTGGGCGGATGGTTCTTGTATTAACTACATGTCTTTTCACTCCGGGAACACATTGTCAAATGTGTTGTTTAATTGGGATTCTATATTTATTCTCGGAAACAGAAACATTACTACTTGTGACAATATTTCTTGTCAATGACAAAATCTTGAATGAGAACTATTTCTTTTATTGTTCCCCTTTTAACTTTTTTTGGGCCATGTCCTCAAGACTTTTATTTTTTGCGTGCTATTGGCTCCTGAATTGGTGACTAATCAGTTTTGGGCTCCCCATGTGGAGGTTGCTGGTGAACTGATTTTGTAATGCTATGCTGCTTATGTTTTAGGACCTTTCATCTTTTACTACAACATTCTTTAGTTGCTCACATCCTAGTGAAGAGGTTTTACATGCTTAGATCTGTGTGATTTTGCTGCGCCAAATGCTTGTTGTGACTTCCTAAAGTAGAATTTTATATCCTCAGTATTGATGATAACACGTGATTGGCACACATCAACAAGAAAAAATATCACTTGTTTTTCCTCTTTTAGAAGTTGGGTCTACTTGTAGTCATGTAGGGTTTACTCTTCTGGCAGGGATGAGGAAGTTGCTGCAGCATCTACAGATGCACTTAGGAAACTGGCTAACCATTCAAAAGGCATTGTATGTAGTATTCTGCTTCTTATCTTGGTCTATGCACAGACATTTCTGCGTGCCTGTGGTGATAATTTGATCAGATGTTTTTTGAATAAGGATCTTTGTTGAATTTGATAAAATTTCCTGAAGGATATCATATTTCCGGAGAGTGGCAATGAAGCGACAAACCTCATAAACTTGACAACCAACTGTTCACCTCTGGTATGGTTTTTTTTAATGGATGGTAAAAGTTCTGTGTGCCTTTTGAAAGACAAGGTGCTCTATGCAATGAGCAGATCTCTTCTGAAATTAGTGGTTCACTTGAAGTCATGCTGAAATCAGTTTTGAAAAACCATGAGTTCTATCCAATGAGCTGTTCTCTTTTGAATTTAGTGCTTTACTTGATGTCATGTTGAGATATAATGTTATAGTTTTTATCCAATTAGTCATAGCGTATGAACTTATTCTTAACAAAAAGAAGCTAGGAGACAGAGACACTACTTTTAATCTATATATACTACAAAGGAGCCTTGGAGCAATGTTAGAAGTTTCTACCATGTGACCAGGAGCTCACGACACGAGTTCAAGTTGTGGGATCACTCTTTCAAAAATACAATGTAAAGCTACATAAAATAGACCGAACATACCCTGGCCCTTCCTTGCACCTGCACATAGCGGGAGTTTAGTGCACTAGGTTTCCCTTTATACTACTAATAAAACCCCAACCCTTTAGTTATAAATTCCTTTGATCATCCATGTTTTAATGCAAACTTGCTCCTAAATTCCTGTTACTCGATTAAAGACCAGGCTTAATTGGTGGTTCTACTACAATCTGTTTTCCTATTCTTTTATCCATCATACTTCTTATTATTTTTCTAATTTTGGTGAAGCTTCTCCATCATATTCACTTTACTTTGTAATAAAGAATCATATTTCAGAAATATCTTTTCAATTCTAAATTTGGTTGTACTTTTGTATCAATTGTGCATATACATGACTTAAATCCAAAAAATGCTAGTAATATCTATAGTATGTGTTCTCTTCTCTGATTTAAACAGAAACTATAACTATCTATCTATTTTGCTCTGGATGTAATTGAGCTGGCGCCCTGGTGTGTTTGTCTTGATTATAGAACTTCCCTTACTCATCCCACCAAAACTAAAACTAAAAAAGGTCCAAGAAAGAGGAAATAAAGTAATTAAAGTGGAACCCAATGTCAGTGGACATGGTGGTTCTTAATTCATCTGAACCTCATTGAGCTGTGGTATGCTTTTGTCATCCTCTATCAACTGTTTTATTATCTTATTGCTAGTACTTTGGCTTTCCATTTTGCTAAATCCTCAGGCAAGTGTTAGAGTTTTAGCTTTGATAGTGAAGTTATTCTCCATTTCCACTTCTGTGGCGTCTAGAGTCTACAACTCAAATCTTCTTAGCCTGTTGGAGGCAGAAATTAGCAATTCAAATGATACATTAGTCACTCTGAGCAGCTTGGAACTCCTATATGAGGTTTGCTCCTAGCTTGTTATAAAAATTTCCTCTACATGTGATCATTGCAGTCTTATCAGCTATAAATTTTACATGTTTTGTTTAGCAGTGGTAAAACATATCATTGGGCTTTTATTTTTTTGAGGTGGATGTCATAAAAATTTAGCACTCATGACGCAAAGTATCGACTCTTTATAACTGTTTGACATAACACAAAGAGAATTCAGAACATAATGAGCATTTACTTCTTTGATAGCAGAATAACATGTGCTGAATCTGAACCGTAAGTATCTAGTAGTATTGGTAATGTGACCATGTCTTAGAATATCAAATTTGTCTTTATACCAAGCACTTGATGTTCTCTTTTTCCACAGCCATCGAGAAAATTTGCTCTGTTGCTTTTGTATATTTGTGCCTTCATCTGATGTTCTGAGACGTGGTCCCGTAGAGTATACACAGAAGAAAATGAAAATATCTGGTAAGATACTGAAAAAATAAGGCAGAGAACTTGGGTTAGGTATTACTGAAAGCAAAAGTTCCCTTGTCTGCCTTTAACACCATGTCAAAACTTTGCATCATCATCAGCTGAGGAGGAAAGGTGGCCAACACTTGGAGGTTTCCTATAAATTTAAGAGCTTTTTCCTGAATATGTTCTCTCTCTAGCTATAGGGGGTCTATTGTGGCATATATCAAATATTCTCCTTTTGTTTGCGGGTGTGTCCTTGTGTGTTAAGCTGCTATATTTTTTATTCTATAATCACTTAATACCTTTTTTCTAACTGGTTCCTGATTGATGTTTTACTTGTTTTTCTTGTATGTGCTCGGTGAATGAAGTTGGCCGATGTTCAGCACAGCACTGAGTTCTTGTCAAGGACTAAACTTCTCCAAATTCTTACTTCTATTATTAGGTCTGCACATGAGATATCTACTTATGATTCTGAATATGATGTTCTGGTCATTCAATGATTCTAACTGTCATATTTATTTCACCTGCCCCATCTTCCCTAGTGATGCTTCTGCTGAATCGATTTTGCGATCAAGAGCAATGATGATAACTGGAAGGCTGATGGCAAGGGAGAATGCCTTTGTGTTCATCAATGAATCTGGTAATACTCACATATACTTCTTCCAAGTCTTAATTGTCAGTCAAATTTCTTTATGTTTGAAAATTTATTAACTTTACAATTTGTAGGTATGTTGATAAAAGTTCTCATTTTTTATAAGATTATCACTAGTGTGATGAATAAGACATTTACATGGCTTTGATATTGTATTCAGGTTTTCTGATGCATAATTAATGGACTTGTGAGTGGGTCCAAGTAGAGTTCTTTCCATCAATTAAATTTAATTTCTGATTCAAGCCCACCGTATACGTTAGGTACAAGAATTCTCGTATCCAAGAAAGGGTCACGGTTTGGTATGTTTTAATTAGAATGTAGGAGGAGCTTAATTTCATCCTCAAAATCTATGGTATATTCTAGGAAAGGAAGAACTGGTAAAGTTGCTGCCCTGTGACCAGGAGGTCATGAGTTCAAGCCGTGGAAACAACCTCTTGCAGAAATGTGAGTTAAGGCTTCATACAATAGACCGTTGTGGTCCGGCCCTTCCCCGGACCTCGCGCATAGGAGGAGCTTAGTGCACCGGGCTGCCCTTTTTTATTCTAGGTAAAGGAAATACGTATGTCCAAAGTATATACGTATGCTTTGGTTTTGTGAAAGAATTTGGGCATCCAATATTAAGACACCTTAAGGCAATGGATGGGTGGCCCAAAATTTTTATAAACCCTTTTTAGAGCCCTTACATAATTCAGGTAGGATGACTTTAGGACAACACCCTCCCATCCTTGTAATCGAAATTGAGTTTGCACTTGAACTTATAATGCGGACTTATAAGTGTGAGAATAAGTTGGATTTGGTACCATGTGAATGAATCTAAGCATTTAGCATCCAACTCAAAAACCTCAAGGCTCCTTGAGGAGAGGTGTCAATGGCCCAATACCGTTTTAAACATCATTTGGAATCCCGTTTTCAACCTACGCGGGACAACAAAACTCAACAGGTTTTAATGCACACACGGTAGAAGTGGTATAACAACTGCAGTTAATAAGTATTGGTTGGTTTTAAGTATTTGTGGTTTATTTTAAGTAGGAAGGTTATATCACATAATCACTCTAGCATAATTAATTCCTTGATTGGTATTCCCTTCTTCCTACATTTTTGTCTAAGTTAGCAACTCATTCATATGCATCAAAAGAAGATAGGGTTTTCATTATGTGGTATGTTTTCTATGAAGTTATCTGGTACCACATCGTTTGTTGAGATATATCCTACCTTATCTTGTTGTTCTACTGCAGGTTTTGTTTGCTTGCATAATAACACTCTGGCAGATGGGCAAAATCATATTGGACTTAAAATCTTTTCCTGACTTTCAGGTTGTAGAAATCTAATTTCTGCCATTGATGGAAGATTCAATTTGTTAGAAAGTCAAAATGCAGATGAATGTGAATGTGCTCTTGAAGCATTGGGACAAATTGGATTGTGTAAGTTCTTAATTTTTTTTTGTATTTATGTCCATGTGACGTTGCTCAATATCTCCTTGATGGAAGAATACCTTGAACTACATTTATTTTTACAAAAACTTTAAATAGTTGAAGCAATTTTTATTGAGGCTTTCTTTAAATTAATGATCAAATCTTGTACTTATGAGACCTCTGTTGATTTTTTGGAGATTAATTTAGAGTTGAGCCTTACGTATTTTTAAGTATCTGAACAAAGTAGTGTGTATCGTAAGTGTGCATGACAATAGTAATAGAGTATTGAACTGTCCTCAGGTCTTTCCCCTTTTTTGAGAAGGTAAAATGCTTTTCATTGATGTCAAAACAGCACTGACTGCTAAACTGTTTACAACATCATCAACCCCAAAATAGGAGATAAAAAGAACAAAAGATTAGACCAGGCTGATTAATATAGCCTCACTATACATGAAGAGTTTCAACATGCACACTTACGATACACACTACTTTGTTCAGATACTTAAAAATACGTAAGGCTCAACTCTAAATTAATCTCCAAAAAATCAACAGGCTGACTAATATAGCCTCACTATACATGAAGAGTTTCAAAAGCCTCTGGAATGGTCTCAGCTTCCCTTAAGTATTCCATTTTACACCAAGAAGCAAACTATTGAACTTGATCTTCCAGATTGGGTTGGTTTTCCTTTCTCTCTAAATAGTCCACCATATACAAGCTGGGATTGTGGTCCATTTCTTCCTAAGCTTTTTGTCTTTACTTTTTTGTGCTCCAGCATTTCAAGTGGTGAGGTGGGAATTACCCACTGTAACCCCGTCTTTTCCTTACCCTTTATACAGTTTATTTTTTGTTTCCCCTTTAATCACAATATCTTTTGAAACTCTGGTCCAAGTCAGTGGCTTGGAATTAAGCCATGGACTACCATGTCATCATGTGGAAGGACCTAACATGATGTTGTCGTTGCTCATTACTGTGCATGAATTGTTGGTCTAATGATGCTAGTAAAGCCATCAAGAAAATCTGGTTAATGAAACCTTCTTACTTCATCAAAAAGAAAACTTGTTGGTCTGATGATGCAGTGGGGAAATGCTTAATGGGCTAGAATTGACGTTGGTAATCCCGACTTCTATGCATATTTTATCATTCTGGACAGTAGCCCTGTTTTTTGTGGTATTAGGTTTGCTTCATAACTATCCCAGGTATTAATGTATCCAGGCTATGAAAAATGAGTACTAGGTTGCAGCTTCATAATTGTAGGGAAATGCCGTTGGTGGTAATTGATTCTGATCTCATTCTTCTAGCATCCTTTCTAGTAGATAGCATCATTTGAGCTGAACTAAAATTTTATCCTCATCAAATATTCTTTAGTTTGTCCGCTTGTTCTTGATATGCCTATGTTTCTCAGTAGTAATGGTTCCTGCATTCGTACATAAACATTTTTTTTGTTGCACGTTTGACCACTGGAATTTCTTTCTGGCACGGGTGACATCCAGAGTTGGAACAACTATAGGGGTATCAAACTGCTAAGCCACACTATGAAAGTTTGGGAAAGGGTCGTGGAGATGAGGGTGAGAAGAGGCGTGTCTATTTTCGAGGACCAGTTTGGATTCATGTCGAGGCATTCGACTACAAAAATCATTCAATCTTATTAGGAGGATGGTGGAGCAGTATATGGAGAGTAAGAGGGACTTACATATGGTTTTCATCGACCTCGAGAAGGTATACGACAAAGTCCCTAGGGGAGATTCTATGGAGATGTTTAGAGGTTAGAGGTGTACCTGTGGCGTACACTATGGCGATCAAGAATATGTATGTTGGAGCCAAGACCAGGGTAAGGACAGTAGGAGACTCAGAGCACTTTCCAGTGACGATGGGGTTGCATCAAGGATCAGCTCTTAACCCATTCTTATTTGCCTTGATGATAGATGGACTGACGCGATAAATTCAAGGGGAGGTGCCATGGTGTATGTTATTTGCAGATGATATAGTGCTGATTGATGAGACTCGCAGCAGAGTGAACGCTAAGCTGGAGGTTTGGAGACAGACTCTGGAGTCTAAAGGGTTCTGGCTGAGTAGGATCAAGACAAAATAATTGGAGTGCAAGTTCAGTAACGGGAGAGACCATGTGACAGGTGTGGAGGTGAGGCTTGGTACTCAGGACATTTCAAAGAAAGAAAGTTTCAAGTATCTCGGGTCTATTATTCAAGGGAATTGAGAGATTGATGACGATATCACAAATCATATTGTTGCAGAGTGGATGAAATGGAGGCTCGCATCTAGAGTTTTATGTGATAAAAAAGTATCACAAAAACTTAAATTCAAGTTCTATAGGGTGGTGGTTAGATCGACTATGTTGTATGGAGCGGAGTGTTGTCCAGTCAAGACTTCGCACATCCAAAAGATGAAAGTGGACGGAGTTGAGGATGTTGAGATGGATGTGTGGGCATACAAGGAGGGATATGATTAGAAATGATGATATCCGAGATAGAGTGAGAGTGACCTCGGTGGAGGATAAGATGCGGAAAGCGAGGTTGAAATGGTTCGGGCATGTGCAAAGGAGAGACACAAATGCCCTGGTGCGGAGGTGTGAGAGGTTGGCTATGAACGGGCTCATGATGGGTAGAGGTAGGCCGAAAAAGTATTGGGGAGAGGTTATTAGACGGGATATGGCGCAGGTGCTACTTACTGAGGGCATGACCTTAGATAGGGGTTGTGGAGGACACGGATTAAGGTAGAAGGGGTAGTAGGTAGTTGAACGTAGTCCTACTTACGCTTACATACTGGTAGTTGTAGTGTTATTATTGTAGCCCTTCTTAGCCTATCATACTAGTAGGGGCAATATTGTTTTATAGTTCTATGTCCTTTGATTTTTGTTGTTGTATGTTGTTTCGTATACTTTGTTTATCTTATTTATCTGCGTTAGTTACTGTTTTTTTTCTTCAGAATGTGTTATCATGGCTTATTCGTTTTTGTTACTCTCATTTTCATACTGCTTTAAATTTCTTGTTCGGATCTGACTGTTTCTCTTGCTTTTGCTGGTGCTTATGCTTTTTTTTTTTAGCCGAGGGTCTTTCGGAAACCTCTCTACTTATCAAGGTAGAGGTAAGGTTTTCGTACACTCTACCCTCTCCAGATTCCACGTTGTGCTATTTCACTGGGTATGTTGTTGTTGTTGCACTGTGTATTTCACTGTAACACATGCCACTTCAACCCATGGTTCACTTGGTTAAGAGATTACGTCACAAGTGAAAAAAATGTTCTCATCCTTGACTTCTTGCAGCCAGCAAAGGGGCAGCATTGCTTCTCTCAGGTGCACAACCTGCAGGAAGACATGTGATTTATGCAGCTTTTGATCGGCAACAGCATGGTAAACAGCTGGTAAGCACATCTTTTTTGCCGACATTTCCACTCTGCTATATAGTTTGAATTTGAGACTCCTTATGGGCGAGCTTTAACTTGTGCTATCCATGTCCAATTACACAACCCTAATTTTATGAATGTTGTGTGATGATGTCAACTTATTATTGTATTCTTATATAATTCAGCGAGAAGCACATAGGAGGCATATTTAATATCTTTATCTGTTGCTTAAATTCCATGAGGATTTCATATAGACTCTGACTTGATGAAATAAAGAGAGAAATTTCTGACCGACATAATTTTTACTTTGAGACTTCCTTTGAATGCAAAAAACAGGCGGCATTGCATGCTCTTGCAAACATTGTTGGAGAAACTCGTGCAGAAAATGATGTATTGCTGGATGCTGATGCAGAGCAGAGTCTACAGCGCCTGATCTATGAAACAGCATCCAAGACTTCAAAGCTGACACCTTCAGTGAGCTTAATTTTTGTGTGACGTCTGGCTTCATGATAAAATGCTTTTGTTATCTGCTTCTTTATGTCTCACTGCTAGAATTTGGAACTTCTCAGTATAAAGCTATGTCTGACTACTGGAATTTTGAAACATTTTCTGTACAAATCTAACAAGTAGCAACCCTAGTCTCAGCAGTTTTTATCGGGATTTGGTGTGCATGAACCTGTTGTTAGACTTGTGTTAAACATTAATAGCCTGTTTGGCCAAGCTTTTGGGAAACCAGAGTGCTTATTTTAGAAAGTTGAGGTGATTAACCAAGCTTTTAGGAACAAAATAGTGCTTTTGAGTAGTATCAAAAGCTAATTTTCATAAGTTAAAAAAGTAGCTTTTCCCAAAAGCACTTTTGGAACCTTGACCAAGCACAAATTACGACCCTAATATTGGTAAAAGTGCTTTTAGAATTGATTAGTCAAACACAGTATTTTTTTTATAAGCAGTTTTCAAAATAAACAAATTTTGGAAGTTTTGCCATACAGGCTATAAGTCTTCAAATTCTTCTTTGAATTTTTTCTAATATAGTTTCTTGACATGATGGTTTTTTGCTGGTCCTTTTTTTACCCTTGGTTACTTATCTGAATTGTTTCTTGTCACAGGGTCTCCTCTTATCAGTTCTTCAACAGGATTCAGAAATTCGCAAGGCGGTGAGATATATCTCTGCAGCTAATAACTAACTTATATCATCTCAGAGAGAGAGAAGTTTGATAAAAATTTCCTCATTTGTGTTATCCTTTTAATATTTACTATTTGAACTTTGAAGTAGCTATTCCTTCATACCTAGCTATCTCTGTGGAAAGTCTTAATTCTTTTAGCTGTGCAGTGGGATGTGTGATACATGTGAATCGTTTCAACTTATTTTGGATTTTAACAATTGACAAGTATGTAGAGGAATAATGGCTAAATATTCTGTTCTTATCTGTTTATTCATGTATTTTCTGTAGAGTGCAAAGTAAAGCAAACCATTTCATGATGCTGGACATGTTAATGTTCCACTTAGAAACCGATTATGAAGCAGATACTTTCTGTGATTTTTTTTTTTAAAAGTAAAGGAGAACAAATCCATGATTTTTCTTTTAAAAAAGTAAAGGAGAACAAATCCATAAAACAGCCATCTTAAAATAGATTGCCAACTTTGAAAAAGTCAATGCACTGCATAACCATTTGAATATACCTTTATATTGTTAAAGTTACAAACCCAGCTTGCCGCTGTGGTTTTCAATCTTTTCCTTTATCGATATTATTGTTTAGTAGTTGTTGAGAATATAAATAAGTAAATAAAACCGTGTTCTCTCTAACAACTTAAGCTTTTGTATGAGATGGTCACACACTTCAACAACATGGTATCATCAAAAGGAATAAAGCCCACATGTGAGGGGTGTGCTAAGAATATAATTAAGTAAATAAAAGTATTCCCTATTATTGGTAGTCAATTTTTGGTTTGTGTTGTCTTATAGTTCTTCAGTTAGTATTTCAGTATTGTCTTATCGACTTCATTTGTATTTTGTTGAATCTTTCACATCTTCAATGATCAGGACATCATCTTGCTCAATTTGATATTTGTTTTCTTCTTTTTGGTGTAACATATGTTAATCACTATTATTCATAAACATGCAGCTAGACCCCCCCCCCCTCCCTCCCCACACACACACACCCCCCAAAACAAACCAAGAAAGAAAATGAAGGTAGATAGAGGGACTTCTAAAGACAGGTTTAAATATACACCATATAGCTTCTGACAGATAGTAAAAGTTATCTCCTTACGTTTTACAGGGTTACAGAGTGATAACTGGGTTGGTGATGCGACCTTGGTGCCTGATGGAAGTCATCTCCAGACGAGAAATAATAGATATAGTAACTGACGCATTTACAGAGACAGAAAAGATAGGTTTGTATGCTAATATCCAATTTGCTTGACAGTATATACAAATATCTTCTTGTTGGTACAAATATCTGCTGTTTGCATATCTAAATACGGTTATTTGATGACAATTTTTTTGGCATTATCTCTGATTGGTCGTGTCTTCACCTAAAGGACTTTTGTGCTACTGCATTTTCTCACTCAACCCTATGCTGGTCCATATTCATGTAAAACTGCAAGTTAGTGTATTAGTTGTTTTTATTATCTCTTCATCCTTTACACTGATAATTCCATTAACAAATATTGTCTATAACTTACCATATCTCCGTACTACAAAAGTTGAATTATCAGCGATTGATTTTTCAACTCTCTTGGCTAATCAGGACTTCAACAGATGAGATCGAAAGACCACCCTCACTTAGGCCTTAATTGAAATTGTATGCGTCCTCATTTATATCTTAATATTTATTCTATTGTAAAGCTGAGCCTGTAGCTTTTTTGCATAACATGTTATTGTTTACAATAAAGTTTGAGAAATATTTGTTACGTGCATGAACTTCCTTTCCAGTTATATAGAGATTCAGAATCACCTAAAATTGGACCTGGGGATCAATTGCAGCATTTCTTTTTGTTTTCATCACAAGTTCTTTTTATAATAGAAAACTCTCGATGGCTCCCCTAGATAAAGGGTTGAACATGTAGCTTTTAAGAGAAAGAATTGAAGGGCTAAAAATACAGCAGCTGGATTCACAAGGTCTAAACTCAGTATCTTTGGGGTTTGCTTCTTTCCTAAATCTATGCTATAAGTGTCATTGGTGAAATGGTTTAACAACCTGAAGAGCGATTATATGGTGAGAAAATTGCTGTGAACCTTTCAGAAGCAGTTTGGCTTTTCCTGAAGTTGGTTAATTTTCAGGTATGGAAGCTAGACACAAATGTTGCCAGTCAATCTACAAAGGTTTCACCTCATCTAGTAAACTGATCGCTGACAGTGCATTTTCTGGTGTAGTTGCGAAGGTGCGTCTTTCCTTGTATCACTTGTGGTCTTCCTATTTTTTTTAGTAGACTTGTTTTTTCAAAGTCACGTGGTGATTTTTTTCCTGGTGGGTCGGGTCTAGTTCGTTTAAAAAACTATCTCCGTGGCTTTAAAAGAAATAAGTCTTGGCTATCGGAATCGAACCGATGACCATCACATTACAAATGCGATCCTCTAACCTCTGAGCTAAGCGGGCCTACCATTTGTTAAGAGAACCAGACCCAACCCACTAAAACAAAATATTACCACGTGACTTTATAAAAATAAATCTACTAAAAAAAATGGGTTGAAAGTTTTGTTAAAGCCACATGACATTTTTTAATTAAAAAATAAGCTAAAGGATTTTTTTAAAATATTCGCTCAGCAAAAAAGGTATATTTGCACCGTTTGTGTGACGGCAGGGGTATATATGCACCACTTTTTTAACATGGAGTTTATTTGCTCTATATCGTAAAGTTGAGGGGTATATTTACACCTTTTCCCTACTATAAATATAGACAAACATGTCAGGTGTCCAACCTATTTTCGCATTTTACTTTTATTTGTGCAAGTATCGCTGGTGAATCTGCTTATTTGTTTTCTTTTTTATGAAGTAAGATATTTCATTAAGTAAATTTGCTTATTTATACTGTCAACTGCATGGAAAATTTAAGCATGAGAGTGCCCTTTGGCGACGTAGGACTAGAAAATGTCAAACTGAATGCAAGATGCACAGATCATTCATCTTTCTCCCCGTCCTTGTACGGGATTGAAGAAGGTTGGAGTACATTCTTTCCTGAAACGGACAGTAGTGTTGTAAATAGTAGTTGGGACACATGTCAACTAATATGGTTGTAGACAGCTCCTAAGATAGAGCAATTGGAGCAAAGAGAACGAATGGAATGTGATATAATTTACAAAAGACCAAGTTAAATCTTCATAAACGCAATCTTTTAGCAAAGTAAATGTCTTTTAAGCTTGCTGTAGGACTGATAGCCCAGTGACATAGTATTAGTTTGACTGAGGATTCTTGATTTTCTTTTCCTTTTCTTCTCCTGTTAATTATGTGCTTTCTTACATTTGTTATATAATGGTGTACTCTTGTGCAGCTGGAGGAAGCTATCAGAAGAGGTCCTTATCTGGGAAGAAAGCTCTCTGAAGCACAACCTGCAGTGAAGACTGAGCAGAGATTTTAGTCTTCTAGATATCATAGATACTATCTACAAGTGCTATTTTCAGCGATGACATATCATCTTTAAGATGTTAACCCGGTAGTATGTAGTGGATCAACTTGCTTTCTCATTTCCCTTGTAAAATAACCCCCTTTCTGTAGGCAATCAGCAACAAAGATGGTATAATGGATGTCTAGGCTTTTGGTGCGAACTGCTAAAGTTGGGTTAAGTTATTCGAGTTCATTGGCCTTGCACATTTCCAAAGATCTCATTCAAGGGACTGCACTACGTTATGCTTGAATGTCTCCCGTGAATTGATAAATGCTTGAACTCGAGCTTGTTTAGATGAGCCAGCGTTGAGCTAAAAATCTCTGTTGAATCTTGATTTGCTCTGCTATGTATTTTCTTTTCGATAGGACTTTATATGTAAAGTCGAAGTGCATGAGCAAAAATGTAAGTTGCTGCAATATCCTTCAAGTGAACGATAATAAGCATTGCAACTGTCATGTCAAAACAGACCTTGAAGATTAGTCATAACTCATAATGCATTTGTTTGAGACTTTTTCTTTGTGATTGGAGGTGCCATGCCCCAGCTAGAGATTGAGTCTAATCAAGCTTCATATAATGAAAGATCTTGAGCATTTCAAGAAGAAAATAAACGGGGACCAATAACTTAATCTTGTTTTGGGAGTCCTTAAATTGGAGAAATGTAAATCATTTAAATTGAAGAGCAGTGGTCAAAAGGTACTGGATTCAGATTAGCAACACCTTCTTTGAATACTTTGAAATGTGATTTCGTGGTCACTAGGTTGTGCTTCCATGAATTATTTCGAGATAAATAATTCTGAACCAAGGGCACAAATAACCGTTTTTAGGACCTCTATTTAATGTACGAAGTTTGCAATTTTAGCTGCCTCAGAATTAAATTTAGGACTGAAATTGAAAATAATGGGTTTGAAGTTTTAAAATTCAGTCATATATATCTTGTCTAAAGTGAATGAAATTCAATTTCAGACATGACATCAGGAGTGAGGCTTTCATAGAGTTCAGCTTTAGATCCGTATAGCTGAATTGAACTTTGACTTTTCTAACTTCAGGGCCTTCAAGTATGAAGTTTGACAAAATTGGTTAAATTTTAAATAGTTTTATAACATTAAATATATTTGAAGTAGAGGTGATTAAGCGGCTGCCTCGTGCAATTTTTGCAATAATTCTTTACAACTTATTTCACAAATAAGTGTATTGAGATCGTGAAATTTGTGTCGGCTATCCCTTTTATGATAGTTGTTTGGTAAATGGCTTTCTTTATATTTTAATTGAGCTTATAAACTTTTTAAATCATGGTCTAAAGATCATGTTGATCAAATTGAAAATCTTATTAGAAGATTTTAGATCATGATCTAAAATTTATATTTTATCGCACACGTCAGACAATAGTTTATATTTTGTATGTAAGGTTGAACAATATATGAACAAACATTAAATCTAAATCTAATATTATCATGAAGAATGATTTTTTAAGGGTGACACTTGCATAACTACGTTTACGTGGCTACATACTTGTAGCGATCAAAGGGCATATTTATTATTATTTATTATTTAACTAAGTCAAAGATAATTGTATGGGTCTTTGCTTCGAGAACAATCGTATTAGCGCATAGTACGTCGTTGCTGAGTTAGAATACCCCAAACAGTGTCATTTGAACACTTGGGACAAAAATAATTTTAAAGAAAGTCAAGCGCATGATTTTTCACTCTCTCTATCTATAGATAGAGGAGTGTTTCTTATATATATATATATATATATATATATATATATATATATCTTTCTATACGAAAAACAATAGAGATAAATCACCCATCTCTTGATTTTTTTTGCGCGGACTTCTCTTCATATGGAATGGTCTTTAATTTTTGACCCTGCTTCTCATTTAATGAAAATTTGTGAATACCCTTTTTCACTGGTCTACAAAATCAGAGATTCTGAGTTCGATCTCCAACATAGTATAAATAATAATTTCGCAAGGCAAGATTTCATAGAAACTATGTCTATTCGGAAAAAGTAGATAAAAATTATGTCTTGTCTGGCATAGTTGTGCAGTACTAATTTCGCAAAGCAAGGTTTCACAGAAACTATACTTGTCCGACAGAGTTACATAAAAACTATATCTTGTGTGACATAATTTCTTTTCTATAAAACTATGCCGCTTCTATGTACATTTGTCCGAATAGACATAATTTCTATCAAAATCTTGTCTTGCGAAATTAGGTCATAAATTTGAATTTTGTTTTTGTTTTTTTCAATGTCCGGAATATTTCCGGTCACTTTTTTATTATTTAAAGTGCCGAAACTCAAAAATTAAAGACCTGCAATTTGAAGGGTAAAATTAAAGACCAACCTGAAATAGGAAATAGATCTAAAGGTAGTCTAAAATTAAAAGGAGTACATTTACATAAATCAGCCATTGATCTCGTCTATTTCACTCTTAATGGCCCTTCACTTTTTTTTTTGGGCTAACTGGAGAGTAAAACTTGGCCCAGAAAAGACATCAGCCCATAATCAAAATCAAAAGACTCTTGAGGATAAGATGGAATACCAAAGTTGTCCAGCATTTGCTGTAGAGATAGTGCAAAATAGAGAGAAAGAGCCATGGCTGGAGCTTGCTTATCTTCATCTTGTTGGACCTTGACTACAAAATTCAATACCCTTTCTCTCAATAGACCACACCCAAATGCTGATGCATTGAAGCCCCTCAGCTTTTATGCTAACACTTCTCTCAATCTCTTCTCTAAAGGTATGAACTTTAACCCATCAGTTCAAGAATCCTATCTCTCCTTTTCTTTTTGTGTTTTTTCTAAACTATGTGGGTAATTTACTAATTTCTCAATGGTTAGTAAAGTTTATAGCTTTATGGGCCTAATTATTTTCTTGGAATTGCAGGGAGTGTTTCGTTGACTCCGGTGGGAATGCCGTTACGTCGTTCTATTGTTTGCGAAGCAGCACCAACGAAGAAAGCGGATTCAGCAGCAAAAAGGGCAAGACAAGCTGAAAAGAGGAGACTTTACAATAAGGCGAAAAAATCTGAGGTTAAGACTAGGATGAAGACGGTAAGTTGCTTATCTAATTACTCCTACTTTTTTTTTGATGGGCCATCACTAGTTTTGGTTTTAATGATGTTTAGTGCTACTAATTAGTTTGAACTGTCAACTATTTTTTTTCGGGTGATTTTTCAGTTGTGCAATGTATTTTATTTCATTGATGTGTTGTTCCCATTAATTTTTCTTCAGAACATGTTTGTTGAGTTCTTCTGTAATGTGGTTTTTATGGCAATTGATATGGAGTATCTGTTCTGGTGTTTCTCTTTTTAGTTTCAATTGTGTTGTCAAGATAAGCTAGGTAAAGAATCCCTCATTGCTTGTCCATTTGGTTGAAGTGGTCTAAAGACTTGAGTGAGTTCTATAGATAATTATTAAAGGGAGCAATAATTATGTGCAGATCACCTCTAACATGAAACCAGTGAAGTGATCACCCACTCTCCCTCCCTTTCACGTACGTGTGGAAACTGGAAGATCACGCTTTAGTTAAAATTAATGCACTTGTTGAGTCTCTGTCTCTTTTTCATTGACAAGAAAAACTTGCTCTTTTGGTCCTCCTAACCTAAGTTTGTATGAGTGGCAAAAGGAATCTTTGATGATGCTATTTTTTCTCCCCAATTTTATGTGAACAGGCCCCATAAAAGTGATGTTTGTTTATTTATTTATCCTATTTGAGCGCATGTTAACAATTTTAATCCCATCTTTTGTTACATCTCATATGGTACAGCATGTTTTATCGAATGGTTTCAAGCAGCAAGGGGAAGGGTGAGTGGATGAGTGGGGAGTTGGAGGGATACTCCAGTTTGTGTGAAACTAGTTTCTTCCTTTTTGATCTTTAAGGCCGAATTTGCCATTTTGCCTGTCGCTCAGTATGAATTACTATCTTGCTGAGACCGTTAAAAGGAACCTTTGACCTAAAAGACCAAATTTGGGGTCAAATTTGACAATTTGTAGAAGAGCCTGAATTTAATTTTCAAATCAGTAAGGCATTAGGGATTATACATTTTGTGCTAAGCACTCTTGCATAGGTTATTGTTGTCCTTGGATAGCAGTTGTGCAGTACGAGAAATATGACTTTTATATATGTCAAAAGTATCACGTGGTGCACTGCTCTCTGCTCCTAGAGACGTCCCTTGAATTTCTTAAGATACTGAAGGCTAAAATTTTGGAGCAAAACGCCATTTCCACTTGTGAGTGTTTCATTGTCAGTGAATCCTCTAAAGCTAAGTACTTCAGTTTTATGCAAAGTCACGGTGTCTAACTTTCATGAATCTCACTTTTAAGCGAGGTTATTCAGTTATTAATTTTTAACTTCTCACATCTTTATCCAATAGATTAGGATACCTCTTTTGTCGTCTTTCATGTGCTAAGACGTTGTGCCTTGGTTTGCAGTCAAGCATAGGTTTTCGAGGTCATTGATATTTAGAAAATGGAGATGTGTTGTCTTCATAATTCTGTCCTTTGCTCCCTCCATCTATATAGGCATATGGTGCAGTAGGCACTAGATGATCCCAGCATATGCTTGAACGAAAAAATTCAATACTTCTGGATTGATGAAGCCAAAATATTGCTTAATTTTGAAGATTAAAAGATGTAAGAGCTAATCTGATATGTTCTTCCTCCATCAGGCAAATGACAATCGGGGTATATTATTAGGAAAAAAGGGTTCAATATGTAACAGGAGTTGTTTCTTTAACTGAAACTTGAATTGGAACCAAGATTTGATTTACTTGACTAATTATTGGAGATCTAAATCGTAATTGAGAGTGATGAACAAACTATAAAGCCATTGCTGAATAGAATATTGCTCATTAAGTTCCATAAATATGTCCTTTATCAAAAAGATCCATGAATCTGTTGAGTTCATTTCTAATGTCGTTCTCTTGGAAAAATTTAGCGTTCTCAGCTTTGTGCTACCTAGGTCAATTTTCATGGACTGCACCTGCTGCATTTACAGCAGGAAATTAATAATTTGAGGAAGATTAAAAGAACCATTTTCCAGAAACGCTGACAAACACATTGAGAAAAGATATAGCTAACGCGGGCTTCTTCACTCAGCATATGGAAGTTAACCTTTGTTCTTTTTTAGGTTTTGGAAGCATTGGAAACATTGAAGAAGAAAACCGATGCACAGTCAGAGGAAGTCGTTTCAGTAGAGAAGTTGATTGCGGAGGCATATTCAGCAATCGATAAAGCAGTGAAAGCTGGGTCACTTCACAGGAACACTGGAGCGAGAAGAAAATCTCGGCTTGCTAGAAGAAAGAAAGCAGTTGAGATCCATCATGGCTGGTATGTTCCTGCTCCAGTCACTGAACCTGATCTTGTAGCCACAGCTTGATAGTCATCCACATTTTCCATGTTCAATGTAAAGCAGTGGCACCTTGTGGATAATTCAACTTCCTAGAGTATGATCAGATTATTTCAATTTTGATATTGTATATGACCTTATTGTGCAATCAATTTCTCCTTTTATTTTGCTCTTCAGTTGAATTGTATTTACTTTCAATTTCTTTCTTGAACATAATGGCGTCAATTTTCAAATGTTATTGTATTTATATATGGCCATTTTCACAAGAGACACGTAAATAAATAACACTAGAATTATCAATTCTAAATAAGAAGAGCTTTTTGGATTTGAAAAAAAAAAGAAATAACTTTGCTGATAATTACATATTTTTTATTTTGTCAAAAAAACACATGAGATCTTTGAAGGGTTATTTTTTTCTATTCAAATTATGGAGATATTTATGGACATCTTTTTGGATGTTAAACCAAACTAATACGTACTGTAATATAGTCTACGCGGTTAATGTGTATAACTTATATCCTTATTACTACTAACAATTACTGGTTAATTTTTATTTTCTTTGTAGTATATTTAGTCCTAAATATCATACTTTCCCGTAAATTGCACTTTTTTGCATATTTTTTTTTTCAAACTCTATACTTAGTTGCCTTGAAAAAGTGAGCCCACGAAAACAACGTCCTAACTGCTCATCAATAAGAAAATTGACGTTAAACGTTTATCATCTGTTACATTTAAATATTCAATCGTTTTCTTAAAGCAAAATTTATATTTTTATACAATGAAAGAAATTATTAGGCTTAGATGAGATGAATATCAAACTACAACTTGTAAAAGTCCGTTTCTTTCGCGAGAAACTTATTCTTTCCTTTTCTAGTTTGACTGAATAATTATTAACACTAATCCTGATTAATTAATATGCATACTCCCCTCATTAAATAACTTAATTATAGTGAATATAATTTGATATAAACGCTTGCTGCAAATAAATATTTATCATCCTGAAATGGCAATCAAGATTCTCTGTTCCACCTTCTATATGAGAAAAAAGTTTTTGTAATTATAGTTTAAAATTAACTTAATTTTAATTGATACTCTCAATTAAAAAAAATTAATTAATTTCAAATTTATATCGAAATACTTCCTGAGAGATGCAAAAGAAGTTTGAAAGATAAATAATATGTATCGGAAGCATATAATTAGGTGCGTAACAACATGAAAAGTATTTCCTCTCTTATAATTTGTCTTTCTTACTTTCTTTTTTAATCTGTTTATTAAAAATATAATTTTAATTTAATATTTTTTTAATTTCAACATCCAACATGACATGTTTAATAGAGGCTAATAACTTATTTGGCCAACCTTCTAAAATCTACTTATTTTAAAAAGTGTTTTCCAAAAAAGTACTTTTGGGAGAAATAGTTTGTGTTGGGCTAATTAATTTTAAAAATACTTTTGAGAAGCAATTAGTGTTTGGCTAAGCATTTAAAAAGTGCTTTTAAGTGTGTTTTTCACCGTTTTTTAGCTTCTGAAAAATTACTTCTGCTACTCCTCAAAAACACTTATTTTTCTCAAAAACTTGGCCAAACACCTCAGTTTTTTCAAATAAGTATTTTTTGAAAAAAATTAGTATTTTTGAAGAAAAATAAACTTGACCAAACAGACTATAAATGGACATTTATTTTGAACCGAAGGACTATATACAGTAAAACCTCTATAAATGAATATCCTTGGGACCTGAAAAATTATTATCTTATACGGAGTTATTAATTTATCAATAAATGAATATTTTATTAATTTATAGAATAATTTTGATTTTGTACATTATATTTTTCAAATTAAACAATTAATTTTTTTCGGTAACTAAGAAAAGAAAATAAATAAATAATTAATTAATTATGGTGCATTGTATCTAAGTTTATTAATCTTGTAAAAAAGAAGTTTATTAATTTTGGGTTGAAGTGATTCAAAATAGAATGCATGTACATTAGAATATGAAATGTTGTGAATTGTTTCAAATACACAATATGGAGTTTATAAATAGACACATGTATTTTAGCTTCATTTATCAAAATATAAAAATTCATATATTATATCTTCTCTTCTATGGCTACTCATTTGAAAGGTGTAAGAAAATCTACGCTAACTGATGAGATGAGAAAAACATTATGTGAGTACAAAAATAAGCATCCCTCTTCAAGTCAAAAAGATTTGCAACAGTGGGTTCAACAAAAGTTTGATCTCTCCATTAGTCAATCAACAATATCAAATACTCTTAAAAGATCAGCAGAATATTTGTCAAAAGAGATAACAAATAGCAATGTTAAAAGGCACAAATCAACAAAATATTCTGAATTTGAAAATGTATTGTATTAGTGTTTTCCAATATCAAGATAAAGTGAATATGACTGGAGAAATGATTCAAACTAAAACAAGAGAGTTTCTACAGAAAATGTACGGTGATACAAATTCAGAATTTAACTTTTAAGTGGTTGGCTAGAACGGTTCAAGGCGAGACATGAGATTAAGTCTTATAGAAGGTTTGGTGAAAGTGGTTCAGTTATCGTGGAGAATATTGAAGAAGCTTTACCTGAAATTGATAAAATTTGTTTAGGAAGTGCTTTATTTTATGAATTATATATGTAATTTTCATACGTATTTAATGAATTATTATTTTATATTTTCAGTGGATCTCAAGATTTTTTTAAAAAAATTATTATCTTATGCATTTATTGATATTGTTATTTTATTCCATTAGCCCAAATCAGGATCGGAAAAAATTATTATTTAATCGATGTTATTAATTTATCGAATATTAATTTATCGAGATTTTACTGTATTATCTATCTCTAATTTAAAATTATAATAGTAAGAAATTTCATTAATTTCTTAAAATTTTCAGTCTAAGTTAAATTAAGATAAATAAATTAAAATCAAAACTGCATTAAGCACAAAGCTTGACAGATAATCATGTCAAAAGATATTGAAGTTGACAAAATCTGGTCGACATGTAAGTCGGTCTACTCTTTCTTTTTGGGAGTTTCGGCATTTGGACATCTCGGTCCTGTTCTGTTTCTAAAACCTCAATAAACCTTGTAAGTGACAATTTCTTTTTGTCTTCGTGTTTTTCCGATTTGGGGGTATTGGTGGGGGTGAGTTGCAGTTGTGTGAAGTGTAAAATGGGGAGTATATTTGTGGTGGATCTTGAAGGAAGAAGTTACAATTGCAAATTCTGCAAGATCCAACTTGCCCTTGCTGATGACCTTTGTTTCCAAGGTACAGTTTCACTTCCCTTTTCCCTTTTCCCATTTCTCTTCTCTTTTCTTTATTGTATTACTCCTTCAATCCCAATTTATATGATAATAGTTTTACTTAGCACGTAGTTTAAGTAATAAAGGAATATTTTTTAATTTTGTGATCACAATTGTTAAATATATTTGTGTGGTTATAGATATTTCGTTAAGCGTAAAAGGTAAAGTTTAAAATTAAATTATTATCAAATAAGGAAATGTGTCATTGTTTTTATGACATATTAAAAAGAAAAGCGTGTCATATAAATTGGGAGAGAGGGAGTAGTTCTTTTTTGGTTGAATTACTCGATCACTTGTGCTTCAATCTCAAATTAGTTAGAAATTGAAATCCTGATCTTTCGCTTCCATGGTTATATATCACTTTGGCTACAAGTAAAAATCTCCGCTTTTATAGTTAGTAATGAGTAAGCTTATGTTTCTTATTGCAAATGTAATGTGTTTCTGGCTAATTCAGAAGTTTCAAATTTTACGATTTAGTTGTTTGAAGTTTTATGAGGGTTGTCGGGAATTGACAAGTTTTATGCTGGCGGCCAGCCTACCGCAACTCTTCCTTTGTCATTAATACAGATTGTTTGGTTCTTTGGAGTAAAGATTTGGACTTTTAAATCCGTAGGGGTGATGACCAATTGAACACGGGTTTTTGATAAGAACTCAATTGCAGATTCTTCTCCGTGGCGTGCGTTAAGCACAATTCCATTTTTCAATCCTAAGTAAAATATGCATAGGAATTGTCTAGCGGCGTTGTTACCATTTCCAAAAAAAAATTATCTCGCGCCAAAATGTGATATATGTGGGGCAATCTAGAAGCGGGAAAAATTAATTGAAACTTCTTAAACTGGAACTCAAGAAGTTTCTTTTATCTTATTGTGCATGAACTGTCAGCTTACCTTCTTTGCCGTGGTACATTGCATGAGAAAAGTTGCTTTTTATTTGTATTTTCTGCACAATTTGTACTTTGTAAGGTTGATTATGTCTGACGGAACCTCTTTTATGCTATTCATTGCCGCAGGGGAAAAACGTACCTGTTCAGTAATGCGTGAGTGCCTTCTAATTATTCTCAACAACAGATTGATCGCATACACTTTTGTTTGGGGGGGGGGGGAGCATACAAAATTAGTTGTTGAGAAAAGGATGATAGCAAATTACAAGGGGAGTTTAAATCTCTTAACTAAAAATGTAGTTGAGGCATATAGGAATTCACATTTAAGTTTCAATGGCTCACTCAGCATCAGCTAGTTATTATGTGCAATTGAGCATGACTGTTTGACTTAGGCCCCATTTGGATATAAGGTTTGCTCGATAGCTATTTATTACTATTACATATTAGGTATGTATGATTGCATTTCTTCATGCCCATCTACTTTCAAAAATTGTGCTTCCCTGGATTAGCCTGGTTTTCCAGATGGTCTGTTGTCATCAACAACTATAATTCAAGTTTTCATTATTGATGTCATTAGTTGTCCAACTCAATGGGTTATCAACCTAGCAAGTCAAAATAAAAGATAATTCAGCATGCTGGATTGAACTCTATACTTCTACTGCATGGTTGCTGTGTGTAGGCTGAGTTTTTGAGCGATTGTAGTTGGTATAAGACCACTTTGCTTCTTCAAAGATGTTGCTATTTTCAAAGCTTATTTTCTGACAGGAAGCTAAGCTGAATCATCTTAGAGCTCATGCTGGTTATTCAAAAAGGGTTTAATGGATTAGCTTATGTCATGGTTGGGAAGTGATCTCTTTCCAGGGACACAATTTATTTTGAGAACTTCAGATTTTCAAAGACATCTAGTGCAATGATCTTCTTTACAAGGCTTTCTTGATTGTGCAATAGATATGTGTAGTTGCTTGTTCGCACCATTTTCTGTTCTTTCCCTTCCTCAGCCTGTTCAGATTATTTTTCTTTCCAATTATATGTATAGAAGTTCACTTTTCTGTCTGTACGTGATTCAGAGTAAATATAACTTTTGGACCTCGTGAGGAGAGGATGATGCTTTCTGGAATGCACACTGTAGCAGATATATTTTGTTGTTGCTGTGGGCAGATCGTTGGCTGGAAATATGTAATCCCTCCTCCTTTTTCTTCTTTGTCTCCTTTATATATATATATATAGGCACCGACACAGAGAGCCAAAATGCACAACCATGGGAACGCGCACACAAAAATAAAGAGGAGGGAAATAGCCCCTCCTGCATGTCAACATACACATGATCTGCTGTGCACATAAATATATGCACATATTGCAGTTTAACTTATACACACTGTTGGTATAAACAGTTTTTACAGTATCCATGTACTTTAACCTTTTGTGGCGTGTAATAAGTACCTTTTGTTATCTTTTAGGTGATATGAGTCGGTGTGTAGAAGTTAAACTCAAACGATATACATACACGTGTAGTTTTACTAAACGTGTTAACGACTAGTATTTGGTGAGTCTTTTATACAGGAGGCAGCCCATGAGAAAAGCCAGAAGTATAAAGAAGGGAAACTTGTCCTTGAAAGGTTTGTTTCTCTCTCTTTAATTATTATGTTCATCACCATTAACATTTTCTCCTTAAAAACAGTAATGCTCATTTTGAATATTCCCAATTTAACACTTATATGTTGTTGATAATGTGTGAACAGAGGCAGGATCATTGATGGAGTTTGACTCTGAATTCTATATTGATACTCGTCCAAGCATAAGTGATGGTGAAGATGCATAACCTTGGTTTTCATTATATTTAAATATGATGATAATTTTATGGTTGTATCTTGTAGGACTTATCAAAAGAATAATTGTATCTTGTCAAGTTTGTGGATATACAAAATAAGTTGCTTCAGAAGTGTTTTTTTAATCTAATACGATTTATTAAAGTTAATGTCTTAGCGAACCTTCCTCATACTGGGAGGAGCAGATATGATGATAATAATGGTTTTCTGTGTTGGGTATTGATCAATACAAATAGTAAACGTGAAAAAAAGAGGAAAATGTCCAAATTTGGCTTTGTATTATGAAATTGTTCAATCTTGTTTTCGTATACTTTTGGTTCATTCACAAGTCTTCTTGTTATTAAATTATCTCGTATTTGCCAATGCCATTCGCAGTCGAGTATATTTGTTGAGGAAAAACGTTCAATTTTACCTCTTATTTTTGTTATTGTTTCAAATTACTCTTAAGTTGGGAGTCTTGACAAGGACCAATGGCAAAAAATGAGATTTTTTTTTTCTAATGAAGAGTTAATATTTGATCAACATAACAAAAAGAGTAATAAAAAGTAGATACTTTACTTGTGAGAATTAATGATGCACAGGCTTATAATACTTTACTATCTCAAAATCTTATTTCACTTCTACTCCCTCGTAGTTGTAGAAAGATTTTTTTTTGACTGACCATCTGGAATATATTACTTTTAGATATAAAATATTGTAAAATTTATCACATATTCATGTAAAATAATTTTTAGTAAATTATTTCTCATACTATTTCAGATTGTTCAATTTTGATTCCCGTGTCATACCTTATTATTATCAAATTATCTTGTATTTGGCCTTACCATTAAGAATTCGACTTCAAATAGTGGATTTTGGTGTCTAAACTCTTCTAGGAAAAGGATCAGTATCAATTTTAGATTATATTCTAAAATTTTTAAGTTAGAACTCCATTAGGAATTAAAGGCAAAAATAAAATTTTCTCCTTGGCTTACCAAGCACTTGCCCGCTGCTCCTGCCGCCCGCTTGACGGGCGGAGCGCTTTACTATCAAAAAAATCCAATCCCGCAAAGGATTGTTCATGGATAATGAAGTACTATTAGACCAAAATTATATAGAGAAACAAATTATTTGATATGACAAAGATATATCTATGGATCAACTTTAACTATATGGGCTTGAGTGTGTTGGGCCCATTCAGATGCCGCTAATAACCAACGAATGGCAAGCCTTTTTCGTGGATCCTATTTCAATGGAACTTGATGAGTCGCATCTACACCCGGAAAAATTGTTTTTTCCATCTGTTGGTCGCAATTAATTATCTCTAATTTACTTTTTGCTATTCCAATTTTGTTAACGAAGAATCCAATGGGAAGCCGAAAGTCATCGTCGAAGAAAAAATCATCGAAAAATAAGGTCTCTTTTTCACATACAAATTCTCCTATCTCGCTCAATATTCATGTATGGTGGTCTATATTTGTTTTTAATGTCAGTGTATTTTAGGGTTTATGTTTATCTGACTTTAATTTGCTTTTTAAGGGCTTATATTTTCCTGTTTATTGAATTAATTTTTGTGTTGTGATGGAATATGATGTCTTTGTGTAATGATGCGAATTGCGTAGTCTCCTATTTCTTCGATGTATATTATTACTATTTGTTGCTGCATTTATTTTGTGTCTTGCTATTTGCTGTCCCTTTTCTTACGATCCATACTTTACGGGTTTGTCGAAAACAGCCTCTCTACTCCACAAATGCCACAAAGTAGGCGTAATGTCTGCGTACATCTTACCCTCACCCCACTTGTGGTACTACACTGAGTTGTTGTTGTTGTTATTGGTTAGTTATCTGTACACTCTGTTCAATCTGAGATTAGTGCTCTTGTATTGCTAGTGTGTAATTAGCTGGTTAAACTTTTGGGGAAGTCATGAGTATCACGTGAAGGGATAATAAAATCTATTTTGGGGTAAAAATTAAGATAGATGCTCTTTTAGCTAGAAATAGGTACGGAACTGTATTTCCAATGAACAAAGGTCAACAAATAGTTCAAAAGGCTGGTTATTTTGGGCACAGAACTTATATGAGTTGATATAACTGAAGTGGGAGAATAAGTCCTACTCCTTCCAGTTTGTTTAGGAGAGATTCTTTTGATGCTGATATGTTAAAATTACATTCATACACAAATCTGTAATATAGTACGACTTCATGTGATATAGCTTATGATCTCTCGTGGGAATGTAACGTCACATTGCATGGTCATTTTGAATTGCCGTAGTTGGAGATCCGTGTCTCTTTTGTTGTTCTTTGTATTTTCTGTTTTTTGCACTGTCTGAGAACTAACTTTATAAATCTGGTTACTACTCTTCATCAAAAGAAACAATTGTCTGCACCTGTTAATACTTATATCTTAGAAGGCATCATACTAACCATGGAAAACCAGATATCTAAGCTCTTGTATTGAATGCCTTTTTTCATAATTCCTTAAATTGACACTTCGAACAAAAAATTATGAAAGACCTTACAATACAATGCCTAGCATGCTTTGTCACCTCTTTATTGAGTAAATGTAATAACTAAATATTCATGGAGTTGCTTTGATGAGAAACTGCAATCATCTTTTGAGTAAATTTTTTGCATGATTCTCTAGAACAATGTAAGGCTGCGCAATCCCTCCTGTTTTCTTATAATACTTTCTCGTCTTATCGCTGGCATCCCCAATTTATTATCCTTCATTATACATCTTCATGTGTTGTGTGGTTAGATACGGAAGAGAAAAAGCAGAAGAAACAAATCCAAGAAGCTTTCCAGTTCTGAGGATGACACGTCATCTTCTGCTTCCTCTGATTATTCTAGCAGTCCACGGTCTTCATCCTCCAATTCAGAGGATGATTATAGTAGAAAAAGTCGTAGGCACTCACGTGGTGTGAAACACGTGAAGAAAAGAACACGGAGAAGATCCACAAGCCGAGATGTCAGTGAGGGTTCACCCCCTGTAAAGAAAAGAAAAAAGTCAAAGAGAAAGAGTCTTGGTCATGGAAGGGAAGTGCAGAAGAAGAAGCGAAAGAGATATACTAGTATTAGCTCCACGAGCAGCGACTCAGGAAGTTGTTCTAGTTGCCAACGTGAAAATAGTATTAGCTCCAGAGGTAGAGATTCTAGGAGCTTTTCCACTTGCCATGATGAAACTAATAGGGTAAGTGAGGATATTGATCTTCAGATTCCCAATATTAAGTCTAGAAAAAAGATGAAAGAAAAGAGAATTCGTAGTGAGGCAAGCATTGAAAAAAGGAGTGGAAGTAGGGGGCCAAGTTGTTCTTTATGTAACGATCATTCATGTTATTGTAATACTACTCTCAGTGGGAAGGGATCTGCGGAAGAGAATAATCCTAAGCACTTAAGATCTGTTATTATTGTTCCAGAAAAGACAGATGATAAAGAGGGAGACGAACAGGGACCAGATATGCCTAAAGAAGAGATTTTGAATAAGCACCATGATTGCCCTTCATGCAGAAACCATGACAATAATGACCTGGAAAATAAACCGAAATTAGCTTCTTGTTCTTGTTTCCCGTCTAATCAAACAATGCAGGTTGGAAATCTGATAATTGATGATGGATTTCCTCCCAACAGTGAAACTTTTGACCCCACAAAAGTTGGTGGTGCTACGGATCCTCATCCAAATAGAGTCAAAGAAGTAAGTCATGATAATGAAGGTAAGAGTGGGATTTCTGATAATATTGCTAATACAGGGGTTGAAGATCTTGAGACTATCTTAAGGAAAAAGGCGTTGGAGAACTTGCAGAAGTTTCGTAAAGAGCTTCAACCAAATTTGGAATCTGGTGCCAAGGAAAAGAAGAATGACAGTGATGTTAATAAGTTATCCTCTTCAATGACTGAGGTTGTACCATACAAGTCTTTGGAACAGGAAAAAAAAGAGGGATTGGCTTTAAATCAAGTTAAAGAATGCAGAAGCAAGCCTATAATTACTGAGGAGTTTTCTTATTCCACAAAGATTGAGATAAATACGCCAGTCGAAGAGAACAATGGAAAAGGATACGGATCCATTGAGCAGAGTGTTACACAACCTGCTGATAGATCAGCGCTCTCACAGAGTCTAGAAAAGGAGGACCATACCACTGGACCAGTTCTTATCAATGACCTGGAACCTGGTAAACTATCATGTAGTACTACAGTACAGACATATAAAAAGGAAAATTCATTGGCTTCCAAGAGAAACATAATTAAAACACCAGTTCCTTTGAGACCTGGAGTTCTTAGCTCTGGGACCAGCAATAACTTAGACATGGGAGTTGTTAATGAAAGTATCCTTCCTACTGTAGAAACCACTTCTAGTGTCAGATCCACATCTGACAGACTTACTTCAAACCACCAGCCAGATGAAACCAAGGATGCCTCTCAGTTCGAACAAAAGACCATGTCTGTAATGAGGGGTGGTGAAATGGTACAGGTATTACATTCGTATCCCATTATTTATGCATGTCAGGCTGGGATTTTCCAACTCCACAGTTGATTAATAATCCTAGTATCCTACAACTACAAGTAAATAAATAAATGGCCTGTTTGGTTTAGAGTCTTTAAATTGTTTCTGATTATTTATATGATTAAGTATTAGAGATATTGTAACAGTACCAATTATTTTTTAAAAAGTATTAGAGATATTGACAGAAATCATCAGTTGTATTGAAGTAATAGTGACTACTAAATAGTTGTAACTATAGATTTCTTTTAGCAATAGCCAAACGCTGATAGCGGGGAGCAAACTGACTAATCCAAAAACTGTTAGTACATTATAACTTAGTAAAGTAATCATGACCAAACAGGCTTAGAATTTGGTTAAGCTTTCAAGGACCAACTTTGTTCGCTCACCCGGACTTAATATTAATAATAGTAATAATTGATCCTTTCTTGTGAGTGATATCTGCTGGAATTTCATTGTATACATAAAACTTGCATATGTTTTCATATTTCTCTCTTTTTTCAAAGTGTGTTCATATTTCTCTAACCTCTGTTCTGCCAAATATATCTGGTAAAATATACATGCTTTGTTATATGCAGGTTTTTGGTTAAATCTTTTGTACCAGGGTGGCACACCCTTGCTAATTTCTCATTGAACTTACTTTTACCTGCTTTTAATTAAAGGGAAGAAACAACTATGCATGCCAAGTCTCCACTTCTTGGGACTTTTGGATCTTTTTTTACTAGACTGTCTATGAGATTCACTTGAAGCGCGTCTTTGTCACATAATAAACATCGCTCAGCTGACTGATGATGGAAAGTTTAAATATTCAATGTATTTACTTTTTACGAAGCTTGACTATTCTTACCATCTCAAATACCTTTGACACATCTCTAATTTTTTCCGCTTCCAATTTGTTTGACCTCATCTTCACGTGGTATATGACTGTATGTTGGCCAGGTAAATTACAAGGTTTACATCCCTAAGCGGGCTCCTGCTCTGGCCAGGAGACAGCTCAAGCGGTGATGTGAGTTCGAGTTACAATTTTCATGCCATTTGGGTCCATTTTTAGATTCTTAATCAACTTGGTTTGCTGCAATGTATACTGAGTCAGGACTCAAGTGATAGTTGGCTGAATTTGGAAGTTCCTGGGATGACTACGCTGTGAATGCTCGTGTATCAAAGAAACATTTTCCTGCCTGTGAAGCTGTGAGCTCTTTTATCCTACAGAAGAAAGATGATGGACAAAGATATCTTTAGCTAAGTTTGTGTAGAACAGAAAAAAGAATAAAATTTTAGTCTGTCACAATGAAGCACTCGTGTTTTCCCAGAGTTTCTTTTGGATGACGTTAATCCTTTCCACAATTATTGAAAACAGATTTAGAGGTTATTTTCCCCTTGGCTGCAGTCTGCTAAATGTGTTGAATTGTATAATTTTAGCAGATTCAGTCCGAAGTTCTTGGTTAATCAATGGTTCCAGCTAGCGACAGTGAAAGATTAACTGAAACGTCGTAAATGTTGTAATCTTATGTTATGGACTGTTTGTTTCTTAGACTTTCTTTGTCTAACAAACTGCTGTGTTTTTACAACTCGAGAAACTGCTAGTGTCACGTGTTATTATCATGTGAAAAATTTATTTATTGGGTTGTGTTGGTGGAATTGTTTTTTTTTAGTTATTTAGATATCATTTATACCTTGTTGAAAAGTTTTAATACGTAATGAAGCAGCCAGTAGGCTTCTGTTTACTATTGCCATGTAATACTGCCACACGAAATCCTTTTATGTTCTTTACCTTGTTACCTTACCTCAGCAAAATAATCAAAAGGAAAAGAAAAAAAGGCAAGACTATAAACTGCAACAGTTATCGTCCCATATTTGAAATGGAAAAAATTGATTATTGTTCCTTTCTTTTTAAAGTCATTTGTAGATGGAGCTTCCATAGCAACTAGGTCTGAGGGAAGTTGTGAACATTACATTTCATAACTTGGTTGCCAGAACGTGCCACATGTATTCTACCTCTACATTTTCTAAAATATTGGGGCTTCTAAAGTTACTATCTTTTATAGAAAGCCATATACATACTAAAATAGTCAACATACTTAATTTGAGGTAATCTCTCTTAACACAACCTTCAGTAAGTATGAGTTTATCTTGCAATTAGTGAAGTAGGTGGTTTTAACAACGATTTTAAAGACTCCAGATAAACAGGGGTAAATAATACACTTAACTGGCCATGCACTGCACTCGTAAAGTTAATGACATACAAAGTTCAGTGTCTCGTAAATAGAACCTCCTAAGTTCTACAACATTAGAAATTCAACTTCAGTTTTCAGTTAGCTGCTGCTTCATCATATCTTTAAGCCACTTATGCAAGCCCAATCATCCATCTTTGAAACTGTAATGTTCTCCAGGTATTGTGAATACCTTTCCAAGGATGCGAGGAATCTGCAGAAAACTATTATCACATGAAAAACGACAATGCAAATACTGCAATAGGTAATCTATATTTTTTCGGGTGTTTCACAAGAATAAGACAGCAGACAGAATATTTACATGCATAGCTGTAGTCTCATTCTTATTCTTTTAAGCGTTTAACTATTTTGCAATTTCACTGACAAAAAATGCCATGGGATGAATTAAATAACTGAAAGGAAATTATTGAGAATCATTAAACGTACATGTAAATTTCAGGAACTAGATATGGTTATTCAATTACTGAGGATCATTAATTGAGAATCATGTCACTGAAAACCAGGAAACAACAAATAGAAAGCAGTTATAGAACTTCTGACTACCAAAAAGATGGTAGTGTAGAGTACTGTTGTATACATCTTTTTTCTTATTGTTTACTATGCAAGGGAGGTTATAAACTTTAGACCAAATACAAAAAGACAGAAAGAAGAATCCAGTATAGGGTGTTAGTTACTTTTCATGGGTAATAGATTGGTAAAAAAAAAAAAGACAGCCCGGTGCACTAAGCTCCCGCTATGCGCGGGGTCCGGGGAAGGGCCAGACCACAAGGGCCTATTGTACGCAGGCTTACCTTGCATTTCTGCAAGAGGCTGTTTCCACGGCTTGAACCCATGACCTCCTGGTCACATGACAACAACTTTACCAGTTACTCCCAGGCTCCCCTTCATAGATTGTAGTGTTGTTTTTGTTATTTTCTATTACACTTTGTGGTCCTGCAAATTAATCATCAAATTTTCCAAAAAAGTTTGCTCAATATACAGTTCAATTAAGTAAACGGTACAGTAACTATAACAAAGATTGGTCATACCTGCTCAGATATGATTCCCGAAAGAGCAACCATTGCACCAGGCTTTGCATAGGACACAACCTGATCCGCCAACTCAAGCAGAGGATTCAATAATATGTTTGCCACAACGATGTCATTTTTCCCACTCATTTAAAATGTCTGCATCGTAGGCAGTTTGGCCAATGTCCATACTTGAACCAAAATCTGCAGAGGGAAGAATTCCTTTGCCAGGAACAAGATTTAAATGCAATTTCTCATGTACAATGTTGTTTAAAGTAGCATTATATTGAGCAGATATGATCGCCTGGGGATCTATATCAAAACCAACTGAAAAGGCTGCACCAAACTGCACATAAATATTTGACAATGAAGATATTAGCAACACCATGATACAAACTATTCCTGAGTTGAAAGCATGTGGAAACCTTTTAACAAAGCCATGTAAAGTGTTGTGAACCAAAAAACTATGGATGAGGTTTCAGAAGGAAACTAGATCTAAGTTGTAGACAAAGTACACATGGCCCATGAATTTGATGGAATCTCCTACAAAGTAAGAACTTCGATTTTGATTCAGGTTCAGTTATCAAGCTATAGTTCACAGATACATATTTTAGAAATTGTTTTTGAAAGAAATAACAAGTTGTAGTTCACAGTATCAACTTTTGTGCTTTTCCAACCTTTTTATCAAATTAGGTTAAAGGTGTAGTCTTTTCTCTTCCGACTTATATTCAATACAGAACCAAAACTTCATTAATCAATCTTCTCAACTTCCATTCACTTGTGAAAAGTGAAATTAAACGGCTAAGGAAGCGGTTCCGCATAATCAGAAAAAAGAATCAAACCCTTAAAATCCCAAAAGTGATTCAGCAATAAAAGAAGAAAATAGGAGTTGAAAAGTGTTCCATATCTATTGTCACCTTTCACCACCCCAACATCTAAATTCAGTACATTCCCTGGTCCTTTGCCACCAGCTACCACCACCCTTTCCGACCTATCACTCCATAAAGCTCAAAGGATTTTGTTTGAGACATCTCTACTATTCAAGTGCCAGAAGTTTTAACGTTCATCGCGCTTTTTGTGTCAGATTTTGTTTAAGTAATTATGTTATTCAAGATCAATTCTTTTGTCAGAGAGTAGCAAGGCCTGGATGCAGTGAGTAAAGGATAAGTATAAGTGGAACTTTGATTTATAAAGAATCAATTCAGCAGTGAAAAGTTGAAAGAAAACCCAAGTACCTTAAGAGCTGCAATTGTTAGAACATCCGAACCAGTTCCATTGTCCAAGAAGTTTTCTCCTCCTCTTATTAAATCACGCAGCAGCAGGAGACACAACTTAGTTGTTGGGTGCTCTACAGTTCCAAATGCCAAACCAGGATTTAGAATTATATTTGTTGCTTGAAGATCCTACAATTTAAGCACACACTCTTTATGCATATAAGGTACCAAATGGGTAGGACCTAAGGCTAAGGATGTGGACGGATATAAGTTATGGTTCTCGGGTAGGTCAAGGTATAGGAATGGGGTAGACATTTTAGTAGACAGCGAGCTAAGAGATCAGGTGGTAGAGGCTACGAGGGTCAATGACAGGATGATGATGATTAAGTTGGTAGTTGGAGGGTTCACTATGAACATTATTAGTACTAATGCACCGCAGGCGGGCTTGGACAAGGAGAAGAGGCGCTTTTGGGAGGATCTGGACGAGGTGGTAGGTGGTATACCACCCACTGAGAAGCTATTTATAGGAAGAGATTTCAATGGACATATCGGGTCACTTCCGGGGGGTTATGACGACGTGCATGGAGGCTTTGGCATCGGGGACAGGAATGGGGAGGCGTCTCACTTTTGGAGTTCGCTAGAGCTTCTGGGATGGTGATAGCCAATTCGAGGTTCCTGAAGAAGGAGGAGCACTTGGTGACTTTCCGTAGTTCGGTGGCTAAGACTCAAATAGACTTTTTGCTCCTTAGGAAGGTCGACAACGGTCTTTGTAAAGACTGCAAGGTTATCCCGAAGAACGATCTTACAACCCGACATAAGTTTTTGGTGATGGATTTGGAAATCAAGATGGAGAAGAAGAGGAGGGTTGTGGATGATTGGTTAAAAATCAAATGGGGTAGTTTGACCATGGATAGTGCAAAGGAGATGGGGAGAGGTTGATGGCCAAGGGGGCTTGGGGGAGTAGTTGGGATGCGACCGGTATGTGGGACATGACGACCAGTTGCATTCGAAAGGTAACTAGAGAAGTGCTTGAGATCTCGAGGGGTAGCCGTGATGGACATTGGGGGAACTGGTGGTGGAATGGTAATGTTCAAGAGAAGGTGGAAGCGAAGAAAGTGGCATATGCAAAATTGGTAGAAAGCAAGGATGAGGTGGAGAAGTGGACGAATATGGAACTGTATAAGATGGCGAGGAAGAAGGCAAAGCTTGCGGTTACGACGGCGAAAACGGCAAATTTTGAACGCATATATATGGAATTAGAGGAGAAAGGAGGGGATAAGAAGTTATACAGACTAGCCAAGGCAAGGAAGAGAAGGGCCCGTGACTTGGATCACGTGAGGTGCATCAAGTACGAGGACGGCAAAGTACTGGCGGAAGACGCGCATATTAGGCGGAGGTGGCAGTCTTACTTCCATGGACTCTTTAACGAAAAATGAGATAGAGACATCGTGCTGGGAGATCTAGAGCAATCTGGTAGGTATCGGGATTTTGAGTATTGTAGAAGCACTAAGGTTGAGGAAGTTAAGGGTGTTGTTCGCACGGGCGACCGGGCCTGACGAGATCCCAGTTGAATTTTGGAAGAGCGTAGACATGACAAGTTTGGAGTGGCTGACTGAGTTGTTTAACGTCATTTTTAAGACGGCGAGAATGTCCGAAGAATGGAGGTGGAGTACAATGATTCCATTGTACAAGAATAAAGGTGATATCCAAAGTTGCAACAACCATAGGGGTATCAAGCTGCTAAGCCACACTATGAAAGTTTGGGAAAAGGTCGTGGAGATGAGGTTGAGAAGAGGCGTGTCTATTTCCGAGAACTAGTTTGGATTCATGCCAGGACGTTCGACCACAGAAGCCATTCATCTTATTAGAAGGTTGGTGGAGCAGTATATGGAGAGGAAAAGAGACTTACATATGATTTTCATCGACCTCGAGAAGGCATACGACAAAGTTCCTAGGGAGGTTCTATGGAGATGTTTGGAGTTTAGAGATGTATGATGAAGCCAAGACTAGGGTACGGACAGCGGGAGGAGACTCGGAGCACTTTCCAGTGATGATGGGGTTGTACCAGGATCAACTCTTAGCCTATTCTTATTTGCCTTGGTGATGGACAAACTGACGCGAAAAATTCAAGGGGAGGTGCCATGGTGTATGTTATTCGCAGACGACATAGTCCTGATTGATGAGACTCGCATCTGGAGTCTTATACAACAAAAAAGTGCCACCAAAACTTAAAGGCAAGTTCTATAGGGCGGTGGTTAGACCGATTATGTTGTATGGAGCGGAGTGTTGGCCAGTCAAGACTTCGTACATCCAAAAGATGGAAGTTGCGGAGATTAGGATGCTGAGATGGATGTGCGGGCATACAATGAGGGATAGGATTAGAAATGATAATATCCGGGACAGAGTGGGAGTGTCCTCGGTGGAGGATAAGATGCGGGAAGCGAGGTTGAGATAGTTTGGTCATGTGCAGAGGAGAGACATAAATGCAGTGCGGAGGTGTGAGAGGTTGGCTATGGACGGGTTCAGAAGGGATAGAGGTAGGCCGAAGAAGTATTGGGGAGAGATGATTAGACGGGATATGGCGCAGGTGCAACTTATTGAGGACATGACCTTAGATATGGGGTTGTGGAGGACGCACATTAATGTAGAAGGGTAGTAGGTAGTCGAGCGTAGTCCTACTTACGCTTACAAACTGGTAGTTGTAGTGTTATTATTGTAGGCCCGCTTAGCCTATCATACTAATAGACGCAGTATTACTTTATAGTCCCCTGTAATTTGATTTCTGCTGATATGTGTCCTTTAGGATACTTTGTATTAGCTTATTTACCTGCGCTAGTTAATGCTTACTTTTTTGAAATGCGCTATCATGACTTATTCGCTTTTGATACCAACATTTCCATACTGCTTTAAATTTTTCATGACCGTTTCTCCTGATTTGCTCTTGCTTTGCTTTTGTTGTTGCTTTGCTTGTGTTGTTGCTTTGTCTTGAGCCGAGGGTCTCTCGGAAACAACCGCTCTACCTACCAAGGTAGAGGTAAGGTCTGCGTACACTATACCCTCCCCGAACCCCATGTTATGTTGTTGTATTAGTTATTGCTTATGGAGGAAAGATGACAGTGTGCAGATTCAGATTCATGGCCAACAACCAAAAATAAGCACAAAAAAAAAAAAGACTCGGAATCATGAGACGGCAATATGAAAGTTTGATTGAGTATTAACATAATGATTTGAACTGTGGGCCTGAGTGTAGAACCAGTTGTATCATGTGAAAAAGAACAAAGGGAGAGAGGTGTAATCATACTGGAGGAGTTTTCCATTCAGGCACCACCCAGAGTCCATCAGAAACTTCCACAGGAAGAAACGATTCCTGCAATTAATTGACAACAGTTGAAAGATCTAAACTAACTCAGCTGGTTCACCAGTCACCAAGATGATAACTTGTTCAGCATATATACACCATGAGTTGGTCATAGAATGATGTCATAAGCTCTGTTAGGTTCCAAACATGCAGTTGAAATTAAGAGGATACACGAAGCCACCAGTATGGTAACATCAATTCGTCAGATGCAAGCTTTCGATGGATTGGTAGTGAACCAACCGTGTAGATCCCTTGTTATTAATGTAACTCGCTAAACACACAAATGTCAGGGAGATTTTCCAGGTTAATAAACTACTGGTTAAATGCCAAAAATGATCTAAAGGGACCTTTTAAGAGGGATAATCCTTATTAGGTCATCTGCATTCCAACTTATGATGATGTATCTTTAAAGTGACATAAAAGAATCATAAATAAGTAAACAAGACACTTAGGGCAACATTGGCCAAGACATTTTCACTGTAAAATTTTACTTTCTCAAGATAACTCATCGTCATTTCACACTTTTCAACAAGAAATAAACATGTTATACAAGACACAAACAGTTTCCAGTTTCATGTTCATTTTAATATCATTTATAGAAAGAAATTGGCAAGAGGCACATGTGAAATTTGCAAGTATTGACTATTGATTGCAACTTGATTGCATGCCCATAAAGACCCTAAAAGTTGGTAAATGATCACTACAATAAACATCTTGCTGGTTCCTATTAATCTTGGATAGAGAAAAAGATCTAACGCCCTTACCAAATCAAGATTACCAGTGCATCTACTTTGCTAGACATAATTGTGCAGGAGGAAGATTAATAGAGTACTAATTATGTTACTACAGTCTACACTACTCAATGGTCAATAGCAAAGGAAAGAATGTTTACCTGGGTAGCTTTTATCCATTCAGTGTGGTCATGCATGGCAACTTCAAAACTAGGTAACTTTTGCAACCCTATAGAATCGGCAGCAAGTGAAATGCAATCTTTCACATCTTTGCATACAGAAAAGACAGAAGTATTGATCATCTGCAAGGTAGGGAAAAGAGAAAAGTTAAAAAATACAAATGAAAAGTTTGAGAGAAACCAGTCAAATGTTGTATAGGGAGTAACTCAACCTCAATCGACTGAAAGTTGAACAGCTACGAGCACCTCAAATTGAATTTACAAGGAAGAGCAAGTTATGCTACTAGTTCTCCAACAAGATACATAACAAAGGATTGGTACATATATTGAGTTGTAAAGAGAAGTTAAATGCAGGCACACAAGAAAGACACAGAGCAGCAAAAGCCTTTTGATTCATCCTACCTAAAAACATCATTAATTAATAGAATAATGGACACTCTACCTCATCACTTCTTTCTTCTTCATCGCAGTAGTTGAATTGGCTCCAAAACATAAAAGAGCCTCCGAGAGCAATACCTGATAAAAAACAAAAATAAAAGTTCAAGTCTGATGTACGTTCTACACAATTTCTGCACCGTATTACACGTCACTCCATTTAGGAATTACGAATGGAGCAAAGAACCACCAGAGCTCTACATTCACATAATCCAACATTACACTGCATTTCAGTCTCTACAATTCCCTAATATACAAAAGCAGACGTGCATTTAGCATCCACCACAGTTTCGACTCGAACTACATATAATTAAAAAATTCTCAAAATATGTAAATATTATACTAAGTTTGTACCAATTCCATAAAGGAGTAATAAATGTAGTAATTTTTGGCACTCTGCTGATGCACGAATTTAGCGTTCTCCTATGAATTTGTAATAAAGTAATAGTGAGAAAACCTGAAAGCAATACTCCCTCCGTCCCAATTTATGTGGCACTCTGTTGATGCACGAAATTCAGCATTCTCTTATGAACTTATAGTAAAGTAATAGTGAGAAAAAATGAAAGTAATAATAGCCTTCTCAACATCAACAAAATATCGACACCTCCCTCCGTCCAAATTTATGTGAACACTCTTTCCTTTTTAGTCGATCCTAAAAAATGACACCTTATTATATTTAGCTAACAATTACTTTCAAAATACTCATTTTACCCTTAATGAGATGATTTATAGAGACATAAATATCTGTGACTTATTTTAGACCGTAAGTTTCAAAAGTCTTTCTTTATTTTTTTAAATTACTTGCCCAGTCAAACACCATGACATAAATTGATACGAAGTGAGTATAGTCTATATGTAATAGATTATCTCAAACAAAACTGTTCACTTGTATGTGCACATAGATACGTCAAATTAGGCAAGTAGCATAACGAGCAAGAGAAAACAGTAAAATGAGCAATATTCACTTACAGAAACATCCTTTTGACAGCAAATGCGAACAGACAGGTAAGGTGAAGTGAATGAATCACTAGCCCAAGTCCCCGATGATAACGTTGAATATTTGACGGCGGTCTGGATGTGCTTGCAATGCTGGTATCTTTCTTCGGATTTAGACAAGTGAATGAACGGAATAATTAGCCTGTGAACGCGGCGGCGAACTGTGAAGAAACGGTTGGTGATGATGGTACTGCTAGTGCACGAAAGGTGTTTGAAGAAATGACCGCGAACAGAATTTAGTACCATTGTCATGGCATGAAAGTTTAGCTCTGTTATTTTTGCGCCATCTACTATTTAACCTGGGATGCACAAAGGTGAGGTAAGGTTATATTAATACACCGTTGTGTCCCGCCCTTTCGGATCCCGCTAAGCTTAGTGCACCGAATTGTACTTTTATGTATGTATAAAGTCTTTTGGCCGAGCTTAAACGTCTAATGTTGAATATGGTGTATTAGTAATACTGATATTAGTTATGAAGAAATTATTTTTTATTCACTGTTTGGTTCGATCTATTAGAAATAACATACACTGCATAATTTTTAAGAAACTTCCTACCTTGAAGGTCTGCGTACCCTCTACCTTCCCCGAGCCCCATTTTGTGAGATTTTACTGGGTTATTACATAATTTATAAAATAATTGATTGTTTAAAAAATTACCCTCCATACTATACTATGTGAGTGGGCAATTATGTCTTAACCATACTTATGTATGCATTAAAATCTATTGCATTACTAATAACATAGTTTGCTAAATATTAGTTATGCATAGAATAATATCAAATAAAATATATAATTATTACTTCTATTAGTTATACATAAATTTTAAAAAATATATCAAATAATGTATTAATAATATACAAAATTAATATATACATTATTTTCTCTAATGCACGAACTTTAGTGGATAACAAAGTCAACGGGAAGCGTTATAATATCCCATGCTGATACTTCCGAAAAGAGGGTTGACTACTTTTATTTTTCTTTGAATGTAGCACTTTTTATATAGAAGGAAGAGAACTTTATTTCTTTTTTATATATATATATACAACGTCTATGTTAATGTTCGTTGTAAAATATGTGAATACGACTCGTATTTAAAATCAGAAGTTTTATAATATGACAATTCAAAATATTAAAGAAGCATTATACGAGTCATTGTGGTGATGTTAGGTCTTACTGTTCAAGTATACAATTGTAATAAAATAGTTATTGTGATTTGTGAGGAAACATCCTGCCACATGAACTTCTGTAGCTTAGGTCAATGAGAATAGTAGTTCATCTATCTTGGACCATGAAGCATCACAATAACTAGGCCATCGATATCGCAACTCACGAGTGACTATTCACACTTTCACACCACTTTTTGACAACTTTTAATGATACTCTAACCTGAAATGATCTAACCAAAATTTTCTATTTAATTCATTTGAAAAAAGATGGCATCTTTCTTAATTTCAAAATAATACAACAATAACATATCCAGATGTAATTTAAAATTTAACAAAAAGGTAAAAAATATCCTTGTACTTTGATTAATTAGCTATATTTATCCTCCGTTACATGTTGAGGTCAAATCTACACCTCGTGTTAGCGATATTTCTAAATATACCCCCAATCAAATGGAATTCCCAAATAATTCAATTTCACTAAAATTACTCATTCCCTTATTTTAACCCGCGACCCGCCCCGACCAATTGGACTGAGCTGATTGTCCATTTCAGGATTCAAAGAGAAAGCAATAAAAAATATTGTATATTTTAGCAGATCCATCGACGGAGAACTTTGTGGATCAATTTTTGGTTGCGGTGGCTCCATTCAAACACGAATGCAATCAGCAGTATAAATAAATAAGAAAAGAAAATGATTGTTTTTTTAAGAATACACTAAGTGGTCGAATAAAACGAGCATTTGCTCCAGCCATTGAAAATAAGAAGAGTTTCACCTTTATCAAAAGCTACATACATACATCTCTATCAACATGAACCACAGTAATCATGATACTCCATAATAACGAGGGAAAAAATAAGGGATATTACGTTTGGGTTATTATTTAGGAGGTGGGTCGGCACAGGTTGCGGGTTAAAATAAGGAAGTGGGTAATTCTAATGAAATTGGGTTATTTGGAGATTCCGTTTGATTGGAGATATTTTTAGAAACTTTACGAATGGGAGGCATAGATTTGATCCCAACTTGTAATGGAGGGTAAAAGTAGTTAGTTAATCAAAATACAGGAGTATTTTTTACCCTTCTCCCTTAAAATTTTCGTTAGCCGACATTCAAGTGCGCTTGGTCTTATTTTAAGGTGAGGTTGTCACCCTGCCTGCTTTAGTCTCAAGTAAGACACAAATTGAGATGAACGGATTGGACCGGACCTCTCTATGGCAAGAGCTTTTGGCTCTTCATTTAAATGGTAATCCTTTTACACGCTACACTATCCTTGACAACTATATCTTCGTCATAGAAGAGCGGGTGGTCGAGTGTATCGCAAGCTAATTTTCCCATTGAATGTTCCATTTTCCTTGGAGAAATAATTAGTATTGAAAATTGACTTTGGAGTTTGCCTGGCATCAAATGATACATGTGGGCTGAGCCATTCCTATACCAAGTGATGCTCCAGTTCGGCCTAGCCGATCAGAAGAGTGAATGCACAAAGAATCAATTCGATTAATCAAAGATACAACAAGAAAGATTTTTAACACAGCAAAATTATTGACTGCGATCAACTATGACCCTTGAAACTTAACAAAACTCGATCGAATTAATCTTCTTAATGCAACTAGAAAGGTTTTTAACATTAACGTTTGCCTTCTCAAGGTTGTTAGCTGATTTGCAATCTTCTAACTTTATCATTCTCTTCTCCCTCTATTTTTATCTCCTTTTTCCTTTGTTTTACACAGCAAAATTATCTTTCCGGCAAGGCTTGCACGGCAAAATCCCATTTCTGCATTCAGTTGCATAAATATATTTTCAACTAAATATATGATTTCCAGACAAATTAAGCGGGAACTAGTCAATCGACCAGCTACATTAGACAAGTTTCGAAGAAAAAAGACAAACACAAGGATGAATAAAGAAGGGAAAATGTTACTTATTTCGTATAGGTATCAAGTAGGAAGAAGAAATCAATGAGTTAACTAACAATATGTCAAAATGTCCTTTACAACTTCGAGAAGTCGCAACACGGAGGTTAGCACTAAAATATAAAAGCCTGTTACTATTACATCGAGCAACAAAAAGGCCCAATAAAAACGACAAAATCTAACAGAATATAGAGCTTTAAATTACAAATTGCAAAGTAAAAGCAGAAGAAAACTTCTTCAATTAGGAAAACCCCAAAAAAATGAATCAGAGGACGAAAATTACAGATGTCCTCACAATGATATGTACACAGAATAAAAAATAATTCAGGAACAAGTAACATCAGAAAAGCAAAACTTTGAAACAATAACCTAACCTTAATGTTTAGGCATTTTGATCTCGAGAAGCATGTCCTTGCCATCTGCAATTGAAAGGTCAAACTTCTTTAGGAAGACATGAGTAGTCAATGAGAGTCGGATAGATGCATGTCATATGTTTTTCATATTTCTTGATATATAACACAATAATTTTCCGTCCATACTGTGACATCACTTAATAAATAACCCCACCTTTTTTTTTTCTTTCTAACAAGGATAAATAGCCCCAAAAATTAGGCAAAAGATGCTCAAAATAGTCATGAAACAGAGGAAGAATATATGTTGAGTTTAATATCCAGTCTCTCATCGCGCAATTTAAAATAGGCATGGTTTGATGAGGAACTTATTTGATGCTTCATAGTAATTTTTTCACAGCACTACAAGAACTTAAAATTTGATGACATTTTAGACAAACCTTGAAAGCAAGAACCGTGCCAGTGGACTCAAATTCGCATTTGAATTAAGCTCTTTACTCTGCTGCTTTTTTTTGCTATCCTCGGTACTCTCTGCTTCAATCTTTCCCTTTGAAAAGATGCGACCGGCCAGGTCTTGCAGATCTTTCAATGACGGATCCTTTGAGCTGCAATGAGTTTCTACTCTCATGAGAAAAACTTTATTAACAAATAGATGCAACTTACATTTACGGGAAGCATAAAGTGTGGAATAACTAATAACCTTGCCAGTCGCTGGAGCAACCTAGTCATGAACAGATCGCAAGAACCAGGCTTCAGGCGCTCCATATCCACGAAAGAGCTGACCATCGCCTGCATGAGTGAACCATCTGATTCACTAGTAGCAGCCTAAACACCAAAGTAGATGAAGAAAAAGTGAGCAAATTATCAGAAGAGCAATTATATCAAAGGTCTTTGACTTTTGAGTCTGAAGACTTCTTTGGATCTTATCCGCTTCAGAGGTTAATCAATAGGGAAATCTGCATTTTTTTATCGTCCTCTAAAAAATAGAAGAACGACAAGTAAAACTGGCAGGAAATCAGCCTCCTTCACTGAGGGAGAAATGCCAATAGTCAATTACATGTTTCTTGAATGATCAAATGATTCAGGTCAAATTTATTAGATTCACTCTCAACTTTCCGATCACAAGATACCTCAGATGGCATCAGACCATAGCACCACCATTTCATGGACTGCATAGGCATATCAATGACAATTTAGAGAAAAAGCATAACATGGAGGCTTGTTCATCTTAGTCGGCAATCAACAAAAAGTAGTCCTTTTCCAACTTCAGCTTACGAAATCTAGATTTTCCTGCAATAACAGTTCTTTTTGGAAATTTTCAATACTGCAGTTCACAATAAGGTCATCTCTTTCTTATTTTAGTCTAGATAAGATAATCCCTTTCTGATCTTAGTCTATACAGGAGTTTTTTTTAAAATCGGTATCTTAGTCTGGATAGGAGATAATAGTTTGAGTTCACACATACCAGTATTTGATTCCTAATTCATCTACGAAAACTTTTTGTGGAGATAAGTTTGTTGAAGTCTACAAGTGCCATTGTAGTGCTCTCAATGGTATAAAAATATAAGTACACATGTCCTATTATCGTTACACACTCTTTGGATTGTTCAATGCAATTCTAACCTAGTGGTGATGCAAGCCACCTAGGATTGACTTATGGTTAGTTAACCTTTTATTTTTGCCACCATTTTCCAGCCTTATTTTCTCATCTTTATTCAGCCCCTTTCATTCTAATACAACTCAATGGCATTATCCTATTGAAAACCCCTTTACCCCGAAATATTTTGAACCTTACAGCTCCAAATATACACTGTTTAAAGCACCAGAAATTGCTGGAAATCAGGTCTACAACAAATATTTCTGAAAAAGGATCAGCAGCACATACTCTTGTATGCATAGATAAGAATGTATCACAATCTAAACAAGCATAGCTCAACAGACCTCAAGTTCATCTAGCACGACTCCCATAAAACATCATCCATAAGTTATCTAAGTTGACTTAAAGCTTAAGTTGTACCTCTTTTAATGAAGGAATAAGGAGAACAGATAAGGTGGCAGATGAAGGTGCAGCATATGTTCTCGCACCATCTTCATCATCACTTGTATAGCGTGATCTCGAAAACACCTTCTGTGCATCAAGATAGTCCCGAGAGTGCCTGGAAAATTATATTGCTTCAAGGAAGAAATGATGAAACTAGGATAAGCCAACTTAAGAACATCTTTCAGCTTCAAAAACTTATGTACCTAGAAGTATCAGAGATCATTGTTGATTGTTCTGTTTTATTTTCTATCCCATCACGTTGGACCTTGCCCAATTTCGATCTGTCTCTAACGTTTCCTTTATTCGGTCCTGCTAGCATGGCAGCCTTGGCCTAAAACATTTCACAGCCAATAAGCCTTACGCAAGAAAACATTGGAGAGATGTCATATTGGAAGGTCTTTAACATAATTCGAGTAGAAAATCAGAACCAATGAATGAAAAGAAAATGCAACTTTGTTAATTGTAAGAAGAAAATCCCAGCCTCATGGCTAAACAATTGCTAGCTAAAATTAAAGATGTACGACTGAGGTTTCATATATAATCCTTCCTTGTTAAAAGTTTCAGAAAACATATTCTGTTTTTATTATCCTTATGGTCGTCCCTATACCTAGTTCAAAGTCTAAGTCTTACAAAAATCAACCCACGGATTTTAGCATATTTTAGTCAAGACAACTTCCCCATAAATGGAAACCAGCTTGAATTAAGTGGGAGTATTCTGAAGTGAGATACCTCTGCAAGGTTTGTTGTGCTGTCTTCAAGCGACGCACTTGAAGATCTCTCTTGAATTCCTAACCTAGATTTTGGTGTTCGAGGAGAATCTGGGTCATCATGACGTCCACGATAAACTACAGTGCCACTGGAAGAAGCATCCTCGAAAGAAGCAAGTGTGTTACTGGACTGCAAAGTAAATTGACACCAGTAGTCAATGGCAAATACACCAAAAGGATTTTCGCAGATGCCTGTAAGGAAATTTTGGTAGAAAAGCTGACAATACCAGGGAACTCTGGTCGCTGAACAGAGAAGAGGACTGAAATCCTCTAGGAGATCCTCTTGGAGATCTCACAACCACTGTTCCAGAACCACTAACTGACAACTCCTCCTGTAAATTGAAGATTAGCACAAGAAGATACTAGCAGACAAAAATAAAAATGTAAAGGGGAACATAGCAGAATAGTTTTCATCAATACTTCTGATACCTAAAATATCAAGAACTAGCATGCTAGAATGCAAAGAACAGATGTTTTTACTTTTCTTTTTAATTTTTTTAATTGTTTTTTGAGAGATCTGTAAGGTTAAGTAGAGCTTTCTCTTAGCCTTGATGTTGGCTATTTCATTGGACAATACACTAAAACTTGTTGAAGATGACAGGTTATCCACCTTTTAGTTAAGTGAACTCCAACATTTTAGTGCATGAAGAGCACTATAAAACCACCTAAATAAGATTATCCTGTCAGAAGCCTAACATGCTGCCACATCGCAGAATCAATTACTTTATCTTTGATCATGATGTCTGAGTATATATATCCCTAATCAAGTTTTCTCCTTCATACAAGCTTCTAAATTTCAGGAAAAGGATCAAAGTAGACACAGATGTAAGTATGCACATGCATATAGAAAAATACACACACTTATAGAGAACAAAGCAATACATCTTCACGAGAATAATCTCTTTTCTCATTGTTGTTTGCATCTCCGTCATCTTTTTGGCTGACACCCTCTGATGAAGTATAAAGGGAAGTTCCAGAAGCAGAGGACCGACTGTTACCACTGTCCATATTTTTTCTTGAAGCAGGTTGATTCAATGGAACTTCTGGTTTCCTATCTCTAACCTGCGGTGGTTTCACACTTCGGACAGTCCCAGTACTAGATGATCCTCCAATGCTGAAGTCCCATCCAGCAGCTTTTAGAGTTTTGCCCTGGCCACTGTAAGGGTAACTCTCAGCCAAGGATCACCACAGATAGCAATAAAGCACATCAAGAGGTTTCACTAACCTGACTTTAACAGTGTCTTCAAAACCGATATCTCTTGTCACCTTAATGGTGCCGGATGCTTCCCCTACAGGTTTCTGGCCATTCCTAGGAGAATCCATATCATCCTTTATTTGAAACTTGGGCCGCTCCCTACAAGAAAACACAGATAAATCTTTTGGGAAGAATACACATTGGTTGACTCTGTATCATTAAGCAACCAATCCTTAAATTCTACACCACTAATGAGATTCAGAGTTGATAACTAGTCAAAGAAAGGTATACCAATATATCATTTACACCCTTCTTTTTTAAAAAAAAAAAACAGGAAATGTATCGTTTTCTCCTTTTTGTCCAAAAATTTCATGCACTTGACTTTGGAACAATTGTTGAGAAAGAAAATGTGAACAATGAATAATTTAATGCTAACGGAGGGAAAGATGTAGGACGACCATAAGTTGCTTTCTGCTTTTCTGGTCTTAAAGTCATCTTGTGAAATATAAAAGTGGAACCCAATTAATTTTGTTCATGTGACATAAGACTTACCACCTTAGAAGTAGTTATTTTGGGAAAGTGGAAATATATCTAATTCATGGAGACTGGAGAACCACTGAATCAAATGATACCGAGTATGGCAACACACGATACCTTAAAGTCCTTTTACCAAAGCAAACATGCAAAGAATAGTCTACGTGCACAAGATGTCAGGAAATAGGATGCACCTGATTCTCTCTAAAAGTCTGGGACTTTTTCTTGCATTCCTTATAAAACGATGCTTCAGCAGTTCCTTTGCACATGGCCTCTAGGATCAATAAAAAGTATAGAATAAGAGAAACAAACCTAGGCATAACCAATACATACATACATACATACATACATACATACATACATACATACATACAGGAAAACTAGTATCAGGAAAACCAACATTGCACAAATTTTCATTTTTTCCTGGTAAATTCAGTGTTCACAGAGAAGAAAGAAGATGAATAAAGACAGATGTTAAGAAATGTAGATCATCCATGCTTCATGCTTCTACTCTCTTTTGTTGGCAACCATCCATAGTGTCTTATATTGGCTAACATTAGAGCGCACATTTTGAGGTGCTTGTAGTAATTACCAATTGTAAAATGTCAAAACTTCAAAGACTAATGACTATTAGTAACCCAGTGTCATACACAAACATTTTCCTTCTAAGAGTATAAGGCTGAAGTGAATCATAAGAATGTGTCAAGTGAGTTGGTAACTTTATCTATGCATCTAAGGATATATAGACACCTTTATTAGATGAACACATATTGAAGTGCTTTAACATTTGTGCAATGGCTCATTCTCCAAATAAAGCACCAAGAATGGAGAATAAATTATTTAAACAGCAAATCACAGCTGACAGTGACTCGTCCTAAGTTGTCCACACCACTTTTTTCAGCTTATTCCAAGTGTCACACTTTTGTATATAATAGAAGTTCGGAATGTCTTGGAGAGTGGAGTAGGATGGCTTATCAAGCTCTTAATGCTGTAATAAAAAGTGGTAAGATGCCCGACAAGTGAGAAAGAGTACCCTAATTTTAATATATAAGAACAAAGGAGCCATCCCCCGGACCCCGCGCGTAGCAAGAGCTTAGTGCACCGGGTTGCCCTTTGGAGATATTTCAAGTCGTGCAAACTAAGGTGGCATTCCAACTTATGACCCATACGGTGAAACTTTAGGAATGAGTGATGGAGTATATAGACTTAGGGACACTACAAGAGTAACCGAGAAGCAGTCTGGATTTATGACCGGTAGATCTGTAATGTAGGCTACATTCTTAGTAAGAAGATTGATAGAAATTTATTCCGAGATGAAAAATGATCTATACATTGTGTTTATTAACCTAGATAAAGATATGATAAAGCACCAACACCATCCTTAGGTGGGTACTAGGGAAGAAAGAAATCCAGAATAAATATAGATGTCATAAAGGATATGTACGGAGTTGTCACTAGAATGAGAATAGTAGGAGATACGATGAAGATTTCATAACTGTGAATGCACAACAAGGGATCGACATTGAGCTCGTACTTGTTTACCCTAATTATGACTGACCTAATTAACACAAACTAAGATTGAGGTCCTATGGTGTTGCTATCTACGGAAGATATAGAGCTAATTTCCGAAACCAGGGTGTCAACCAGAAGCTTGAACTGCAGAGCACTTTCAAGAGTAAATGTTTTAGGATAAGTACAAGTAAGACTGAATACATGCACTGCAAGTTTAATCAACATAAGAGTGATGTTGAGGTGAGATTAAAAGGGATTATGATGCCTAAATGCAAAAAATTCAGAAATTTATGCTCGATTTTCCAAGAGAATAGTATGATAGATGAAGATGTTACAGAAAACAATCAAAGCAAGATGGCTGAAATGAAGAGTGAAGGAGTTAAAGAAGACGAGGTAGACAAAAAATCACATAGAAAGAAGTTGTCTCGAAATATGTACAATCTCTGGATGCCATGCAGGCTCAACAAAAATTAGGGCACAATAGAAGAAAAAGATCTATAAAGGTGATAAGAATTAGTTAGGAAAATGGCATAGCCATGTTAATAAGTTTACTTTAGATCTTATGTTTTCCAGAAGCCTTTTAGTCATTTAGAGATTTATATCCCCGTAAAAATGTAGAGTCTACTTATTGGGTGATATTTGTAGATAACCCATATTATATTATTGCGTAGGTTCTCTACCTTTTTTTGGCATACTGCTAGTAATGCGGGAGTTTTACCCATTATATACTTACCTAAAATATAGAGAACTTCTAGAATTTCTTATCGTTTTATTATTAGTTTTGTATAATATTGGTCTATGATTAACTTAGATGGATCAACACAATCAGTGACGATCCATATAATCTACCGCAACTTGCTTGCGATCGAGGTGTAGTTGTTGTATACTGAAAGCCCAACCCCTTTTGGACCAACTACTACTTAAAATAATAGAACTCCAACTCTTTTCTTTGCATGGATGGAGGACCACTTATAGGTGCATGGAAGTATGATAATATCAAGCACAGAAAGGAAACAAAGACGTTGAGAAAGAAGAAAAAGACAAAGGACTTGGCAGCACAAAAGGAGGGACCTACCTCAGCAGGACTCTTCTTCAAACATAAGGACACGATTTCTTTGAGAGGACGAGAAAAATGTTCCTCTAGCTGCACAATAACAGAAAAGACATTAAACGCTACCTCTTAAGGAACAAAAAAGTATCACCAAATAAGAACACTTGTAAATCAGAAGTGGAAAAAGTATAACCTGGGGAGGATTTTCTCGAGGTATGATAAAAAGTACTCTCATGGGGTGCAGATCAGCAAGTGGGGGTTCCCCTTTGGCCATCTCAATTGCAGTTATACCAAGTGACCAAATATCGGCCTGTACAGAAGAAAAAGCTCTTAGTGTTTGGCCCAAACCTTAAGCAAGTGTATGCCAAAAAAAAAAACTAATACAGGAGTTTCAACAAGGATTACTTCAATCAGCAATAGAAGGAATTAAAGCTAAGAGCTACACAAGGAGGAACTGGAAAATGAAGAAAGGAACAATCAGATGAAGGATCGACTCCATATATTGCTGCAGTTCCAGAGATACCTTCTCATTGTATCCGTCTGAGTTCTGAATAACTTCAGGTGCCATCCAGAACGGTGTTCCTACAAATGTCTGCAAATATTAATTACATTAGCAAAACTTTACTGACTTGATCTCACTTCTAACCGACAATATCCAATCCAACTTCCAGCAAAACTGTGACATGTAACCCAAAGACCTCTATAACTACTCAACAAGAAATGATACTGCATTCAGCAATGTGATTGAGCAAAAAAATCTAGCTATCAAAAAAATGAATTCCGCAAGTATAGCAAATTGTACCTTTCTCCTAGAGATCGTCCTTGTCAACTGTGCAGAAACTCCAAAATCTGCTACCTGTGGAAGGGCAGATCAGAAAACAAGAAACGTGCTGACATGATAGTAACCACATTGTTACCTTCTTCTCAGATATAATTTGAAACATAACAAAGGATCATGTTAGTATACCTTCACATCACCATTTTCAGACAGTAAGATATTAGCCGCTGCAAAAACAACGACAGACCTGTGTCATTTCCACAATAAAAAGGGGGTAGTGGACCTCAAACTGAAAAATAAGTTGTTAGCAGGTAAGGCAAGAAGCAATTAACAAATTAAGACAACTTCCGAAGAATTAACAATTTATAAAGTAGATCTTAGCTGCTGCAGTTTTATACCAAGAAGCATCTAATTTCAAAATGTGGTAACCTCACGGCAAGAACTGATTGTCAAGTTTGACCCACCCGTTGTTTCAAAATCTAAAGCTCTGGCCAACATTTTAGCAAATAAAACTGAAGAAAAGTAAAGGCACAAATGGCCCAAGGAAAATACCAATGTAGATATCTCCAGGCTATCAATATTTAGCTACAAAAGAAAACAATGAACCTTTGATATCACGATGGATTTTTCCTTCAGAGTGGAGGTATTCAATAGCATGAAGCAAATCACGTAAAATGCATGCAATAGACATTTCATCCAATGGCTGATTTGGTTGAATCTGCAGAAACAAAATCCTGGTAAGTACCCAAAGAAAAGCTCATCGAATACATGACAGACATTTCGCTTCTGGTGGACCACTGTGGTTTAGCGAAACAAAACTAGAACACCTATAATTTTTCCAGCAAGGAAAAAACTAAAACACCTATAACACATGGTCTGGAATGTAACATTGTGGCTGGAGGTGTTGAACATCAACAGATATTTCAGCCTAAAAACAAAAATATAATTACACTATGTTGTACCAGTACTATGAAATGATTAGGTCTGGCGCAAGTTACTTTGGTTGGAGAAACTTTGGAGAGAGCGGAACATAATAGTGTTTGGAGTAATCAAATTTCCAGATCAGAGTATTTTGCAAGCTTTTATCCATTTATGCAGCACTAATTATCTTTGCGCTCGTATATATAATTAAATGAACTTGGCCAGGAATGTTGTCATATCTGGATATTATCTGTACCCCTGTCTCCTGGTATATGGGCTCTTCTCTTGTTGGCAAAGCAATCATTATTGTCTCCAAACCCCCAACCAAAAGGAAAAGGTATGTAGCGCAGGTATAAGCCAAACGAAGCTGAGGGTTGACATTTGATTATGTTCCCTTTAGTTTTGGCAATTCAAATAGTAAAAGTAACACAACCCAGAGGAGGTATAAGTTAAATAACCAAAATAGCAGTGGCAGTGGGGTATCATAGACTAACTCAACAAATTTGGCTATGCCTGGTTTCGAAAGTCAAGCTTTACGTTTGACACCATGGCCCAGCTGATCCTTAAAACAAGAAATGTTTAGCAGTGAGCAGCCAGAGCTTGGCAAGAGCTAGTGATAGCTAAGGGTGATAGACTGAGTTGAGAAGGATGGTATACTACAATACAAAGACCTTCCCTTTCATTCAATTAATCATCAAGATACCTTTAAGCTTTTGCGGCCGTTAGTCTATCCTTCAGTTGAATAAGTTCCACATTTAAATTCTATTCAATTGATCGTCAAGATATTTTTTAGGTTTAGAGGAGTGAGGACATTATTCTATCCCTCAATTACATAAGTCCCAAATTTGGTTAACTGTACCTACAAAACATTTTAAGTTCACACAGGATTTGCCTTGAGTTCCTAAAATTACTATTTCCTTTATAAGCTTTACCATAGTGAAATAGATTTTCCTTCAATAAGCAGAACAAGATTCAAAACCTCCAAACGAATGTCAGACCACCAAAGTCAGGAAAGCTCCACTGCTGGTACATGCAGACAGAATGAGAGAAACCATAAAAGTATCTCTCATTTTCTGGGATAAGTAATAGATAACCTTAAACTATCTCATATCATCGATTTCCTCTCACCTCAAGATACCCAGCCCAAATTTAGAGCTACTCGTGCTGTCTAATACATATCGAAAACTAGGAACAACATATTAGACTGATTTGACTTCAAGATTTTGGGACCGTATTTATAATGCTTTGTATGGAAGTCACCTAAGTTGCAATTACACACTAAATTTACACTTGTATACATGATATCCTGTACTAAACTCACCGCCTCAAAGTCAGTTAATCCCATTATTTTATGATGAATATTCACTTCGTATCCAGGATAATTGTTTAGTTACGGCAGAAAGGTTGGCAGTATCTTAGATTTTGCCACTTACTAGGTCAGCAACTGAGCCACCAGCCATGTATTCCATTATTATCCATAGCTTAGTTTGGTGCAGGTATGACCCATAGTACTCCGTAATATAGGGAGATCGACATTGTGATAAAACTGCAATTTCCTGAAAAAGTCATCCAATAAGACCCTGCTCAGTTAATGTTGTAATATAATCACCAACAAACAACATAACTCCATAAGAACGTGAACATACCTTTTGGATATCCTCAACTTCATCCTCTCTAAATGACAATGACAAAAAGACAATTTAGAATAAACTAAAACTGTAACCAATTTATAACAAGGACAGAGACTTAACAGGAAATATATAATGAAGCAATTTAAATGTATGAAACAATAGTTTTCATGTTCTCCATCCAGCTTAGACTGCTTTATGCAAATAGAACCAATTATAAACAATAGTTTTCTTATTTAAGGTCATACGAATGGCAAAAGCAGTTCATCGATATCTCAATTGTGATGATTCGAAAAACCTTGAAAGTTATATCCCTACTCCAATTACCAAAAAGTTAAGTGTGCTTCAACTACCAAAAAAGATTGAGGGAATTCATGGACTTTCAGTACAATCTTTTAAACTTTTTTACAAAGGCACAGTTCAAATACGAAGCAAATTAAGTAAATATTTGAAGTGAATTATGAACATACAACAACATACCCAACGTAATGCCGTAATCCCACGAAGTGAGAACATATAGGGACTAAATGTTTAGTTGGTCAGTCTATCACTCTATCTGCCACAAGGACCACATCAATTCAAGCTCTAATCAAATAGATCAAAGTAAAGACTCTTGGAAACACATGTCCATAACAAATATATGAAAAAGAAAGCTTCCGACTCATCTTTCTCTTAAACTAGCTAGATAAAAATTTGTAGAGGCCTGAAGATAATCATATAAGAACGGAAAGGAGTAAAACCAGAACTCACTAGTTATAGTTTGCACTAATTGTGCCTGATATCAGTTCTAACCATTGAATCAACATATTTTCTCCTATATCGATTGTACTAGAATAATCTATTTTCCTTCCTACTTGGAAAAATTGATAAAAGATGATAGAGCCCATAGTTTATCAACCTATTTGGAATTTCTGCCCAGGGAGTCTAGTCTCATTTCTATATCCTTGACTGATTATTCACACAATAGAAACATAGCTTAGAAGTACATGAAAGAAGATGCATTGCCCAGATGTTATACAAAATATGCAGAACAAGAGTAAAATACAACATTACAGCTTCCATATAAGCTGTCATTGTACTCTCTCTCCATGGGAAAGGAGAGTAAATGATAAGAAGCTCCTGCTAAAAAAACACATCAAACTCCCAGAAAAGTACTCAAGGCCATATACTCACGATTCTTCTAGATCAATAACCTTGATTGCAACCTCTTTGTTTAGTTCCTTATCAAACCTGCAAACGAAGAAAAATAAGAACCAGAATATTTCGGTACTTACTAACATGATGATATCTCAAGAACAAAAAATTAATGTCAAGCTGGTGGAAATCAAAGTTGCTCGGACTCGGGTGCAAGTGTCCGATAGTTGCAGATCTAGAGGTTGGATCCTTCATGATCTAAATTTTAAGATTCGGGGGTATGGATCTAGGTAGGGATACGAGTGCGGGGATTCGCTAAAAATAATTCAAATATCTAAAATAAAGTTATAATGAGGCATTATGTTGAACCCTTACAAGGTATCCCGAGGCGAAAATATTGACCAAGAGGGGAATCCCAGAAGGAGATAACGAAAAGGACTGACATAGAAATTTCTATATACAAGGTATTCCATTTTCTTCAATTTCACCTTAGCCTTTCTTTTGATTACAAAAATCATTGTATCTGTCCCGAATTTCTCCGTCGATTTTGGTCAAAGTACACAAAATCGGTTGACCATATCCGGAACGGATCCCACACCCACTTCGTGTCAACACGTGTGCGGCACTGAAAGTGAAGAGTCCGGGCAACTTAGGAGGAAATAACAAAGAAAACTTAAACCTTTCATTGCTAGAATAGCTTCACTTAGTCAAGCTCCGATATTCAGAAGTGTTTATCGCTATTATCATACTATTGTATATCTCTTAATAAGTTTGCAAATCCAGACTAGACAAAGGGCGGCCTATTAAACTTATTCCCTGTTTCCATAGCTAAAGAAGAAGCTACTGATTGAGATTAGGGACCACGCAGAACAGACTAGATTTTCCTTATCCATCTGATAAAGAATGGCATTCAAGTTCGCTATCAAAAAGAACGGCATTCAAGTCCCATGAGCTGTTAGAGAGCTTCTTACCAAAAATATAGAATCAAATTCTATAGATGCACTAAAATAACTTTATCAGCTTGTATAGCAATAGATCAAATAAAGCCGTTACCAGCGTCCACTCAGGTTAAACGTAAAAGAGAGTGCATTTAAACCGCATAGCACATCTAATATCCATTTCCATAAATAAGGAGGTAGCAGCTTAACAGAACCCAAATCCCTGGCCTAGCAATTTATTAACATGTGTAAATAAGATATATAATTTACTGGCAAGATTTATTCTTTTTCGTCTCAGTTTTAACAACATGGTAGGGAAGAAGTGAATGACAATCTTTTAGTTACTGTGCCCACCCCAACCCTCCTCTCCTTGCTCTTCAATCAAAAATTAAAACTCATTCAGTTATATAGTGTTATTTGCGAAAAAATGAAAAGAAAAAATAGTTGACTTGTTGAGCATTTATCTCATTGATAGATTTACCAGTGTTTCAACTGGCAGACGGCAGTAGGTTAAATGTCCCTCTTTTGGTTAAAGAGACATTAGCTTACTTAAACTCTACTTGAAATTGCTAATTGCTGGTATCTATAATTCTGGTCTCACCAAGAAGACAAAATCCAGCTATTACAAAAGACAAAATAAGAAATACAGTACTAGAATCCATATGTTACGTTCTCGTATAAACTTCAAATCGCAATTCCTCCATATTACAATCATCATATATAAAAATCCTTAATCTACTAATATATGTATCATCTCTGCCTCAAAAGAACCTAAGAGTTTAACATGCCATGTGTGAAATAAATTAATATATTTTTGCAAAATCCTATAACATAACACATCATAGTAGTTGTTCATAATCACTTAAAGTCATTCGGATGTGAAAAAGACTATCTACAGTGTTAGACATACTCGTGCATCCCCTCCCAATTCTATGGAACATCTTCCACTTTTGAGCATCACGATATATTTTTTATTATAAGGTTTGAGCATCACGATGTTTGACACACTTCAGCAGATAATATTACTCGTGCACACCAGTAAACAATCTTAAAAAATTAACCATTCTGAAATATTTTCCTTCTCAAACCCAAAAAAAAGGGCAGCCCGGTGCACTAAGCTCCCGCTATGAGCATGGTTTGAGGAAGGGTCGGACCACAAGGGTCTGTTGTGCGCAGCCTTACCTTCTCAAACCCAGTTTAACAAATTTAGACAAGGGTGCAAGTAGCACGTAGAAGATATGCTGAGAGAATGTCGTATGCAATGGTTTGTCCATGTTCTAAGGCGAACTATAAATGCAAAGGTACATAGGTGCGACAACATAAAATGATTAAAGGTGCTAAAAAGGGATAAAGAATACCTAAAATCACAAGGAAGGAAGTTGTTTCAGAAACCTTTCATTCTCTTAGAATTAATGCAGATTTAGCAAAGAACAAAGCATAATGAAAATAAAGGATTCATATACGTAATATCAACTAGTTATAATTAAGGCTTAGTTGTTATTATTAAATGTTACATTAAACTAAGTGTTTGCCTAGAGTATATTTTGTAACATGGACTTGGTCATTTGTCCAAACCTTTAAATATATCGTGCTTTTGTTTCAATTCACCTCAAATGTGCATGTTAAGTCAGTAATGGACGGATCAAATCGGACCAAGTAGATATACGTATCTCGATAAAATCTATCTAATATTTGCTTGGGTAACTATTGAATACCAAATATGTGTTGTGTAACAATTGGGTTGAAATGTTCCCGTCATCCTCCTATTTTCATTTTTCTTTTGCTGGAGAATTAACTTTTTTCTGTACTTTTAGTTCAAAATTCAACTAGCAAGTCAAGAAGCAATTTGTTGCTTTATATTGTTTAGATTTAAGTTGTATAAATTGGTATTGTGAAATAAAATTTTACTACCAGGTTACCTAGTTGCAGCTTGCACGTGAAATCATAGTAAGTATCAGTTGTTTTTTTTAAAAAAAAAAAGAACAAAGTAAGTGAAATGCTAGTTCCTGTTAATTTACACTAATTGTGTAAATACAGTCAAGTCTATATCTATATTATTTTATCTCATTTCAGCCAAAAAGTTTTGATAGATTAATTTGGACTAAACATACTATGACTTAGTTACCAAATTTTACGAACGATATCCAGTAGGACAGTTTATGGGCCGATATGGATAGAAGTTGCTCAGGCACAAATCAGTGTTAAAGAGACTGGTGGACTATAAATAAGCCTATTTTCCAAATACATGCCATCACCCAAGTGGGCTGGAAGGCTTTAGTCTGATACCTCCAATACTTAATTGTTACTAGCATTTAGAACGATTTAGTTTAGTGTATCAGACTGCCCTTTTTCCCTTTTTAACATCCTAAAGGTTCATTCTTTGAGACAATGAATGGTTGATACTCTGTATATAGATCGCAACTCCCTTAAATTCAAAGTTTCCAAGTGGAATTCCACTTGCTGATAAATTTAAAATTCTTGATCCGTTTCTATTAAAAGATATGACTAAGAGAATCTTTACTTATAGAGAACTCCAAATTTCGTATTAAAAAGGCAAAGTATTTAGTAGAACGAAACAGGACTGAATCGAGTGGCATGGACGTGGACGATTCATATAATTTACCCAAACTAATATCAAATTGAAGTGTTATTGATTGATTGATAATTCCTAGTAACGTAAGCAAGACGGAAACACGTTAACAAAATAAAATTCTTGATCCGTTTCTATTAAAAGGTATGACTAAGAGATTTTTTACTTATAGACAACTCTTAATTTTGTATTAAAAAGGCAAAGTATTTAGTAGCGCGAAACCGGACCGAATAGAGTGTCATGGATGTGGAAGATTCGTATAATTTACCCAAACTAATTTGAAATTGAAGTGTAATTGATTGATTGATAATGTCTAGTAAAGAAAGCAAGATGGAAACAACACCACCAACAACAATATACCCCGTGTAAACTCACAGGTGGGGTCTGAGGATGGTAGGGTGTACGCAGACCTTACATCTACCTTGTGGAGGTAGAGAGATTTTCGATAGACCGTCGGCTTCAAGAAAAGCATTTCAAAGCAGTTGAAAAAGGAAATACGGAAATGAAGAAGACATGGCAAACAAAAAGGAAAGCAGTACATAGCATCAACAACAGCGAAATAATGCAATAACCGAAGCACAAGAAACTACGAGAATAATGCTACTACTACTATAAGACAGTCAAAACATATACAATGCTCCAAACTACCACCAAGCCTATCCCGTCAAAAGTAAGATGGAAATACATAAACAAAATAAAACATTTATATCCTTACCCTTTGTAGACGTCCCCGAATGAGCCTCTTCCAATGAGCTCCAAATCACTAAATCTAGATCCCGAGGCTTCAATAAGCGCAGCTGCGTCCGCCATTTTTATATATACAACTATCTTTTTTCCTTCACACTCTCAGTAGATGAAGTGAAGCCAGTAAAATAAGCTTGCACTTCTCATTCAACTCCGCTTCGTAAATGTTTCTTAACAAATACATAAAATGCAGTCCTTAATCTCACTCTCATCACCAAAAACCAATCTGGAAAAAACATTAAGTACTATAATTAACCAATAATTGACATAAATTCTAAGATTCACACTATCAACACACATAAATACGCGAAATCAAGCAAAATTTGAGATCTGAAAGGCATTAAAAATAAAAGTACAATAAATAGAACTGAATCCAAAATGCAAGTAAGTCAGGGACACAAAATATATAAGGAGATGATAATATTAGGTAATAATAATGACAGTTCAGCAAATTCTACGTTTTACAAAATAAATCGATAGCGAAACGGTGCCAAACTAAACATTGAAAAATCGAAACTGTTACAAAAAAAAAATGCTTAGATTTTCCTAACAAAAAATTTCACCGAATATAAAAAAACTAACCTTTTGTGAATGCAAATTAGAAGGGTCGATAGATGATGACTAATTTCATCAGTAAATACATAGATCTCTTAATTCCTCGAGTGAAGACTTGATTTATGTTTGTGTGCTTTGGCTAATTATGTACTGGCCTCGATCGACAAGAAGAAATGTTGTTTTTTTGTTTTCTGTAGAAAATTATTTGTGTTTGGACCGATTTTTGTGAACCGGGTTTAAGATTGTTCTTATTCGTTTGGACTGGACTCTATTTCATTTACATTGAGAAATGAGTTTGTTCTTTTTTCCAGTTGGCCATGGTAATTTTTGTTACTTATTTCTTTTCCTTTTTTCTGATGATATTCAAGTTAGATTTATTTAAATAGTAACGGAAGCACTACTAGTAGTATTTTGTAATATGGACTTGAACAGGGGAGGATTTAAGAGGTATCGAGGTTGTTCACGTCAATTTTTTATGTTTACTTTTTATTTTATTTTTTGAATCCCCTGAGTGAAAATCATGAATCTATCACGGAACTTGAAGGTTTTTCCTCACATTTAAAATATATCTCAATTTTTTTATTTTACCTCAAATGTGCATGTTAAGTCAATAATGGACGAATTCCCTTTTATTTTCATTCTTTTTTTTTGGGATGTGGACATAAATTTTTCTGCAATTTTAGGGGTCGTTTGGTTGGTATTTTAAGAAGGTTAATCTACGTATAAAATCCAACTCAATATAATAAGTTGTTTGGGTGATGTTTTAAAGAAAGTTAAATCTCCATATGAATCCCTGCACAACATATATGATATTTGGTTAGGATTTATTTCTCTTATGCATAATAGCTATATCTAGATTAAAATAATAAATGATAAAATTACCCTCATCATTTTTCAAATTCTAAGTATAATATTCTTATGTATTATTTTAAGCCCCTTATATAAATTCTTGGTTCCGCCACTAATAATATCCTGATAGATGAGTTATTAGAACATGGAAAAAAAACTTACTCATCTGGTGTTTATGCTAATTTTTTACCGCAGAACAAGTGAAGGACATGAACATATTCTAGGTATAAGGCTTTGAACCTCTTCTTCTAGCCAAAGCCCAAATTTATTCTTGCTATAGTTGAAATGCTGGGCTTTCCTTCTACTGGATCAAGTGTCCATCATAAAACTTCTTTCTTTCTTACTAACTACTGAAGCCATTAAGTTTCAAACTAACATTGATTCATGCAATTATATATCTCTCAGTAGATGCGGATTAATCATTGGTGCATCATTTTACGTACATATTTTAGCATTTTCTTTATTTATATATACACCAATATATATAGTCTGAATCTGAATAAATTGATGTACGTGCACCAACGATTTATATATAGTTACGGATTTTTATTTTCACAACCACATGAATCACTTAGTTCGTTTGAAGGTTCAATCGTCATATTCACAAATTAATGTTGTTCATAACTACCCAAATTTCCTCTCTTTCTGACTTTATGATTATGAATAGGTCTTCATTAGACCAATTTTAATTATAACGTGCATCACAAACAAATAAACATAACAGTGGCTCTGAGAAAATCATTACGCAATTTATATTGGGACAAAAATATCCCACACGTTGGAACTAAAGAGTCTTTGGCGCTGTTACGTACTGAAATGCCTCGCAAGGACTAGCACATGACTACTATAGTTACATTTTTCATTGTTCTTATGTAGTACTCAGATATATACTATAAAGCACTTACCAAATATTAGTTATATAATCGTGTCAAATAATTCATAGGAGTATAACATTCAACACAAGGATTTTGAACCAATGAATGCAATGTATCTTTGTAATTCCTTTATAGTTTCGAGTTTTCGATATGGAACATTGTTCTCCAACTCGAAACTATATCAGAATTATTTCCTGTTAGGCTATTTAGCGCAACCATATATTTATACAATTATCAAGATCCCTGAAGGGACAACTTCTTTATTATGCATGGTCCAGTACTTGATTGATTTTGCAAGACACTTTCCTCAATCAAATGGACCAAGGAAAGCTATGGAGGTGGTATGTGTCAAAGTGAACCTTTTCAAGATTCTTCGATTTGGCATTGTCAACGACTGTGACCAGGAGCTTTACTACTCTATTCTCGTGATATTTGCCCAACTGTAGATGGATTGGCAAACAATAGGACGCGCAAAGGATTTTGTGCAAGTGGTGTCGACTATATATTATTACAAATTTACAACTGAATGTGAATGTATATTGTTAATGTTGGGTTTGGTGTTGTAACATTTGACCCAACATATTCCCTGAAGTACTGTTGTTAACTATAAAAAATGTTGGGACAAATGTCACAACATTTACTCATAACAGTTTTGCCTTATTTCACGTTAAACAATAATATTTTTACTGTGAGGTAAAAATGACTTAGGCATGTGAATTAGGAGCCGTGTAAAATGAGTTCTTATGATCAAACCTTTTCTCCACAAAAAACTGGGACGGCTTTGTGATTCATCATTATACAGTCATCGGCTCATATTGGCAAAATCATGGGGCACATTTATCAGAATGTCCTCTCATGTGATGATGTTACCTACAACTTTCACCTAACACTAAGATATTGTGCACAACGTAGGGAAACTAAAAGAGAACACGCAATTCAGCTGTGCCCAAGATAAGAAAATTGTAACATTCGACTATCAACACTAAACCAGCAATAGTTCAAAAACCAGCAAGGGTTTGGTGATCCAGATAAAGGTGATGAAATTAGTTATCAACTCCTACAAATGCTTAATCACCACCTACCATTGTCTCAAAGGTTCAGCATAGCAAGGTGGGAGCAAAAGCAGAAAATACTAAGGTCCAAAAATGGCCAAGAATAATGGAAAAGGGGCAGCGTTTCAAATGTCAAAGCAATTCTGTGAAGTGAAGCTGCCCATTAAAACTGCGGCTTTCGTTTACCCTTTATAGTGGCAATTCTTTGGGAACAACCTTTTACATAAATTGATTGACAAACAGAAATTAATCATGACTGTTATAAGGAACAACAAAAAATAAGTACCAAGATCTGAGCTTAAGATGAATCCTTCTTAAGCATCTTCCGGGTCAACCTCTTTGAAATCCTCTGTATCATCCACACCATCTATGGGTATATCTTCACTATCGTAATCGACAGAACCTGAAAATGCATTAAAACTAGGTAAAGGTCAACCCAAGTTATTGAAGATTACTGTTACTTAGGAAAACCATGCAGCTCTTCTAGAATATAAAATATACATCAAAACAAAAAATAGGAGAATGAAAAGTTACAACTCTACCATACAAGATATCTCTAAAGTAGAAATATGTCAACTATACTTAATTAAATTGCATAGCATACCCGTTTATAGGGTATACAATGCTGATAAAAGAAAATGTGCGTGCATACACGGTAACATACACAATTTTCACAGCAGAACACGTAATCGAAGGTCTCTGCAGCCGCAGGTAATACAATTTTAATATCGACCAACAAAGGAAATTTATGAAAGGTAATAAACCATGACTCACCAAAATATTTGTATAAGTTGTAAAAAGTAAACGAACGCAGGGTAGAAGCTATTACTCTTCAAAGGATTACGTATAAGAATTCTGCTCGTCAATTCTTAATGTTACAACAACATACCCAGTGAAATCCCACAACGTGGGGTCCGGGGAGGGTAGAGTGTACGCAGACCTAACCTCTACCTTGGTAGGTAAAGCGGATGTTTCCGAGAGACCCTTGACTCAGGACAAGCAAAGCAGGAAAAACAGTCATACCCATTCAAAAATTTAAAGCAATATGAAAATGCTGGTATCAAACGCGAATACGCCATGATAGCGCATCCTGAAAGAGGAAGTAACGCAGGTAAATAACATAAACAAAGTACACTAAAGAACACATAGCAGAAGAAATCAAACTACAGGGGACTATAAAGAATAATTGCGCCTATCCGTATGATAGGATAGGCGGGCCTACAGTAATAACACTACAACTACCAGTTTGTAAGCGTAAGTAGGACTACGCTCGACTACCTACTACCCTTCTACCCTAATCTGTGTCCTCCACAACCCCCTATCTAAGGTCATGTCCTCAGTAAGTCGCGCCTGCTCCATATCCCGTCTAATCACCTCTCCCCAATATTTCTTCGGCCTACCTCTACCCCTCCTGAACCCGTCCATAGCCAACCTCTCACACCTCCGCACTGGGACATTTGTGTCACTTAATGTACATGTAATATTCCTAAACTAACCAGAGCTTAAGCTTTAGCATCAGTTCATTCTTGCACTAGCTATTTGAATCCTTTGCCACGGTCAAATATATTACCTATTAAGTTGTATCTAAGGTGGCTCTATATTATGTCAGAGAATAGTTTTTCAGCAGGAAAGGTGAAAATGCTCTATATTATATGTCAGAATCGTTTTTCCAGAAGAAAAATGTAGACAACCACATAATTCTATTGTTAGAACTTCTGGCTTCTTCTCTCCCTATGTGATCATAAACAGAGAGTGTATTACATCAAACTTCAACCAGTGTCAGTTGAATACAGATAATAGATCATAAATCACAAGGCCAAATAACTTTACGATCAATAGAGGAAGAAATTTACATCCTGAAAGAAATGAGGCTGGACTTGCAGCAGGCTCGCTTGATTCTGGCATTTTATTAAGAAGATACTCAAGTTCCAGGAACTGTAAAACAGCTTCTGTCTGAGGGTTTCTATAGAAACCTGTGAAGGAAACAGAAAGGAGAGAGAATCAACATCCACTGCTATAACTATCTTGCAATATACTACTAGATGAGAAGAACTAGTACTATGTTTAACTGTATTCAGAGACTTCAAAATGAAGATAACAGTGAGCTTCTACTGGACAAATTTCAATCTCGATTGTTAAGTAGTTCAGGAGAAACTCAGCTTTTATTTTAGATGATTATGACAGACACTAAATTGACTCCACCGAGCATATTATGACACGAAGGAAGTAAGCGCATAGATAATATCCTGGACTACAGATGATCACCATGGAAGACACCATTGGCAGCAGGTTGAGAAGGGTTGTGGCATGGTGCAGTCTGAACAAATTCAAACGGCTTAGATCCTCTTGTCCGCAGCTTATTTCTTACAAACTGGTGGCACTGTTCTATATCAAGATGTACATTACTACAATCAAAATGGAGGGAGTTATGAGCTGATTTCCCTGAAACACGATAAAAGAACAAAACTATGAAATGTACGTACTTATAGTTCGCACTCCTGATTGTCAAGGGCAAGACAGCATTATACATTCTTGTGATAGCCAACCATTCTTCATCGAGTTGAAGCTCATGAGGTCCTAGTCCGGACTCAATTTCAATAACCTATAAAGGTCAGTGAGTCACACAAATCAAAACACTAATTTTAGGATGAATACATATGCGGCCCCTTAAACTTATCCGATTTTTTTCATTTGAACACTTGAAGTTAAGAGTTGTACCTATTGAACACTTTAACTCGAGCCAACTTGTGTCTATTGAACACTTATTTCACAATTCTAAACAAATTAAAGTGCGTGAATCACTTGCTGTGACTTGGCAGGTAAAACCAATGATAAAAGGACATGTCAGCAAAGATAACAAAAAGTAAAAAAAAAAAAACTGAGTTGACCTGAAAAGACTTCTGTAAATCTCCTCTTCCATGAGGCTATTCTCCTGACAAGTATACCGGAGAAGGAGAAATAATTCAGATTGGGAGCCTCAATAAAAGTTCCGACAAAGAAGAAGAAATGAAAATCAGAATTGGATCACGAAGGTGTTCCTATATCTGGCAGAATGATATTGGGGAACAACATAATTTTAGATCTTGCAGGACAATATTTTCAGGCAAAGTCCAATAGATTCCAGATTTGTGAGGTTATATAGATCTGTCTTCAAAGACTTTGAGGGAAGGATTTTGGGGTAAAAGGAAGAGAGGAATAGTATAAGAGGAAGGGGTCTGATGGCCGGCAGCCCCGCACTATGGAAGATGTGATTTCACTTGAATCTGAAGAAAAAAAGAAGATTACAAAGCATGTATTATTGTGTATTTCTTCTTCTGCTGAAACGTACAATAAGAAACGTTGGAAAAAATGGCCGGAAGTCAATTTTCAGGCAAAACTCTATTTTTTTCCAGCAATCACGCACTCTAGTTCAGGAGATCAACACGAAACTTGCTATATCACCGATGAGTGTTTGATAGGCACATTTTGAGATTAGATTTAGTGTTCAATAGGTTATAGGCTTAGTTTAGGTGTCTAAATGAAAAATTCCGACAGCTTTAAGTGTGTGTGTATGTATTCAGCCTTAACTTTACGTGCGAACTATAAACAGGTCTTGACTCAGTAAACAACAGGATGCAGAGAAATACCTGCAAAAACTTTCTACCAGGGAGGCACTTATCGAGGGCAAGAAACTTTGTGGAAGGACCATCTTTCTCATGCTGAACTAAAGCAGAAAATTTGCAGTGCAGATGTGCAGAAAACCAGTAAGAAGGCCTCAACTTTCCCAGTAATTCTGTGGCAGGTTTGCTTCCCAGAGTTCCTTCCTGTATCTGAAAGAGTACATATCTTAAATCAGAGCATTAAGGAACCGAAAAAATAAAACAAATATAATTCTACACTTCAGAAGACGAATATGACACAAGGGCAAAGAAATTAAAGAAATGTACAAAGACGTGTGCTGCTTATGGTTCAAAGAGACTAACTACAGAAATGACAAACACAATTTCTGTAAACATAACAGATGTGTAAATATGTTCTTACTGAAGAGAATCTAAATTAACAGGAAGTCAAAGGATAACAAATATTAGACCAAGGAGTTGTCCAATTAAATGTGAAAGAGAAGAAAACAAGTGAGACAATGAGGTTGTTCCAGTGGTAAAGCACTCTACTCCAACCAACCAAAGGTGTTGGCTGTTTGAGCGACCAAGTGAGCAAAGTGGGTACTTAGTAGTAGCCATTCTTGACTTGGGAGTGGGGTTTACTATATCTGGAAAAAAAACAGTGTGAAATAGTAGTGCTAAGTCTTGCTGAACATGTCAAGAAAGTCATGTCATGAGAAAACGATTAACTTAACCTGGAGGCAGAAAAGCACCTACTGCGCAAGACTTCAGTAGGGAGCTGAAATACTTGCACATGATAAAATGCACCAAACGACTACTTATCTTGTACAACTGAATCCTCCTGCTATTAAAAAGAGAACTCAGAAGGAGCTGAGAGCTAACATGGAAAGAAAGATAAAATGGGTGGTCAGGCGCTCTAATAAGATAGATCAGCAGAAACAGGCTAAGACCAATGAGGAGATTCAAAAGGTTCTGGAGAACAACTCTGTGGTGGTGGTTACATCTCAACAAGGGGTACATTTTCAGCAGGAAAATCAGGTTGGGCAAGTGCAATTTTCTATTACTGTGGTAATTTGACCTCCAGTTCCTGTTAAAAACCCTTTAGAACAGTTAATTCAGATTTATGAACTTGGGTCTTAGATATGGGATTTTCAAGAAAATTGAGTTGCCTCTGTGTCATGAACCATTTGTGATGTGAGGGTACTCAATGGTGATGTGTATAAATTAAATAAAGAACTTCTGATAACATCTCTTTCCAACATCCTTCTCTCTCTCGGAACCGGCCACCGCCGGTGCCGGCGACCTCTCTCTCTCTCTCTCTCTCTCTCTCTCCATCCCGTTGTCTGCCCTTTCCCATCCACCATCTTCTCCAACGGGATCGAGCTACCTCCGCAACATTCTTCCTGACCGGAAAAGATTAGATCTATCCGGAAAGGGCTAGATCTGACCAGAACAGAGCCCAGACAGCGACCCCCGGCGAACTCTGGTGACAACCAAAATCAGGTTTCTTGTTTTCTTCAAGATTTGCTGCGCAAACAGGTTCTGTCTCGGCTCCTTAGTATATTTTCATCTAGGCTCTAGCTAAGTTCAACTTTGCACTATATTTGATATCTCTTTCCCGTTCTTTGCCTGATTCCTAGTCTTTAAATTTCAGCCTCTATTCCTTAAATTTATTCTCTAAATACAGTCGTATCTCTTGCTACTAGTCTTTACATTTCAGCTTCCATTCTTAAATTTATTCTTTAAATTCAGTCGTATCTCTTGCTACTAGCATTAGGATTAGTTTTAATAAGCCCCGGGTTCTAATACACTTTAGAAGCATCTGTTTTCTCTGATTTTTTATTTAGTTCTGTTAAGGAGCCTTTTCTGCCTTTTCTGATTGCCGTAGTAGCCTAGTAGTGGCTTTGGTAAATGATGGTAGAGTAAGGTCTTGTCCTAGGTTGGGGGTGGGGGCGAGGGACAAGGGTGTCAAGGAAGTTGGGGTCTCCGAACATAGGGTCATTGAAGGGGAAACCTATAGAGTTAGTGAAGATTCTCAAGAGGAGGTGTCCAGGAAACCAAATGGGTGGGAACTAAAGCACGGGATGTAAACGGGTATAAATTGTGGTATTCAGGAGTCTCGAGAAGCAGAAATGGAGTAGCTATTTTAGTAGATAGGCAACTCTGGGAGCAAGTAGTAAAGGTTAGGAGGGTGAATGACTGGATGATGACTATTAAGCTAGTTGTTGGAGGGCTTACTCTCTTAACATAATTAGTGCCAACGCACCATAAGCGGACTTGGACGAGGAGGTCAAAAAGCTCTTTTGGGAGAACTTGGACGAGGTAGTACGAGGTATTCCTTACACCGAGAAGCTATTCTTAGGAGGAGATTTCAATGGTCACATTGAGGCAGCTTCGAGGGGCTATGATGATGTGCATGGCGATTTTGGTTTTGGGGACAGAAACGAAGGAGTTGCACTAGAGGTCAAAGGTGGGGAAAAGTTGTATAGGCTCGCCAAGACGAGAGGGGGCTCGCGACCTCGATCAAGTGAAATGCATTAGAGACGAGGATGGCAAAGTATCGGTGGAAGAGCCACACATTTAACGAAGATGGCATGCGTACTTCCATAACTCTTAAATGAAAGGGGAGACAAGAATATTGTGATGGGTGATTTACAGCACTCAGAGAGCTTTCGAGATTATGGGTATTGCATGTGTATTAAGTTGGATGAGGTTAAGGGGGCAATTCGCAAGATGAGAGGGGAATAGCGATCGGGCCATACGAGATTCCTGCGGAATTCTGAAGGAGCCCAGGCAAAGTGGGTTTGGAGTGACTAACTGGTATTTTAATGTCACTTTCAGGACGACTAGAATGCCCGAAGAATGGAGATGGAGTATAATAATCCCGTTGTATAAGAACAAGGGCGATATCCAAAATTGCAACAACTATAAGGGTATCAAACTACTAAGCCTCATCGAAAGTTTGGAAAGGGTGATCGAGATGAGGATGAAGAGGAATGTGTCTATTTTCAAGAACCAATTCAGACTCATGCCAGGGCGATCGGCAATAGAAGCCATTCACCTTCTAATGAGAATATTGGAGCAGTATAGGGGGAGGAAAAGAGACTTACATATGGTATCATCAACCTAGAAAAGGCATATGACAAAGTCCAATGGAGGTTTTGTGGAGATGCTTGGAGTCTAGAGGTGTACTTGTGGCATATATTTGAGTGATTAAGGACATGTACGATGGAGCCAAGACCCGAGTGAGGAGAGTGGGAGGAGACTCGAAACACTTCTTAGTCGAGATGGAGCTGCACCAGGAATCAGCTATCAGCCCGTTTTTATTTGCCTTGGTGGACTAAGAGAGAAGAAGGGTAAGGATTTAAACCTAGTGAAGTGTATTAAGGATAGATTCTCAATAAATGTTGACACGAGATAACGAGATTAAGGAGAGATAGAGAGACTATGTTGATCAATTGTTCAACTTGAACCAAGAGAATAACATTTTAGACCTCCACATGTCGGTGAATGAGGTCCCATGGTGGATGTTATTTGAAGATAATATTGCGTTAATTGACAAAATAACGAGATTGTCAACAAAAATCTTGAACCATGGGAAAGCACTTTAAAGAGTAGGGTTGTTAGGATAAGTACAAGACAGACTACATGTATTGCATGTTAAGTCAGCATGGGAAGAGAAAAGTTGAGGAGAGACTAGATGGGATTGTCGTGCCAAAATGCAAACAATTTAGTCGTTTCAAGAGAATGGAATGATAGATGAAGATGTTACTCATAGGATTAAAACCGAATGGTTGAAATGAAGAAGTGTTACCAAGGTGTTATGTGATAGAAGGATGTCTACTGAAGAGAAAGGTAAGTTTTATAGAACAGCTATAAGACCAGCAATATTATATGATAGTGAATGTTGGGTTGCTAAAGTCCAACATATCCACAAGGTAAGGGTTGCAGAGATGCGGATGTTAAGATGATTGTGTGGTCATACCATATTAGATAAGATTCGAAATGATCATATTCGCCGGAAGGTGCAAGTAGCACACATTGACGATAAAATGCAAGAAGGCCGCTTGAGATGGTTTGAGCATGTTCTGCGCCGACCTACGGATGCACCGGTCCGTAGGTGTGAAACTATGGTAAGTGAAGGTGTTAAAAGATGACAGGGTAAACCTAAAAGGAGATGGTCTAGAAAGACCTACAAATGCTTGGTATCAACGCAGACTTAGCTAAAGATTGGGCACAATGGAGGAAAAAGATCTATTTCAGTGATAGCTACAAGTTGAGGATAGGTTTTAGACTTGTCGGCAAACTTCTATTATTATTATTATTATTGTAGGTTTTAGTCTTGTTGGCGAACTTCTATTATTATTATTATTATTATTATTATTGTTATTACATTTTTAACTTATTTTTCACTTTTATTTTATTTAGTATGATGATGATATAATATGAGCGTAAATGAAGAAATGGGTCTTCATATAGCCGCCCCAACTTGTTCGGGACTGAGGCGTAGTTGTTATATGGTACTTTCCAGTAGGATAAGAAGATATGTCTATAAGATTTTATCTAACAAGGTATATCAGCAAAAAAATTGAACCCGCTCGAGATTACCTCTTGCTCAAAAAAAGGTTTTTGACGAAGAAGAGCTTTCACGTCCCCACAATCGGTGATGCCAACAGGCCAGTCGTGTGAAAGAAAGATATCAACTGGTTCCTCAATTTGCAAGAGCTTGTGGACATCATACTCGCGAACATGATATATTGATCGAATATCCCGTTGACTATAAGGCAGCTTCTCATAGTGCCCTGCCCAATATCAGGCAATTGTCACATATAACAGTCACATAAATCCAATTTCGAGTTTTCAAAACTTATATACCGTAACAAATCAGAGGAGCTAGGCACAGTGAATTAGCTAACTAATACAACTTGCATTTTGAAAAAAACCTACAAACACATAAACATTAAAAAGGCCAATATCAAAATCCAGGTAATATTTCCTAGGACTGACGTACCCTGATTGTAATGGTGTGATTTATAAATTCCGGAAAGGCCACCAATACGAATGTTGCCAAACTTGATTACTCCAGCAAATCCAAGGAAGTATATCTGAGGTGCTGCCCATCCTCCATAATACCTGGAAGCACAAACAACCATTGTAAGTAGCATATTAGAAGTGGTGTATCCTACGTTTCATGTTATTTCTCATTCACCATTACATCCTATCAAACCATTTATCAACTATAACTAAAAAACGGATCTATGAACAGTAAAAGAGTTTCCTTCTCATGCTTAAGTTTGCAAGAAAAGAGAGAACAATCCAGAATGCATCCAAAAGACAAGTTTTAAAGGAAGCCGGTGAATTATGCTATTGGAGAAATACAACATGACTGGTCATATCAAACCAGCTTTCAAGTTTCAACACTTTGTCACTCAAGTAAACTAGACAATGACTTGTGAGAAAATGAAACCCTTAATACTCTTAATTCTTTTTTCTAAGTTGCAACTCCTCAAAGGCTAGTTCCACAGATAAGTTCTTTTTATAAGTAAAGTAAAAAGTTCTTTTTTTTAATCTCAAAAACAAAACAAAATCCTTGAATAACAAGTAAAACACAAGTTCCTCCAAATGATTGTATGAATAAACCTTCATCTACTAAGAAAGTTGATAATGCTTAACAGACTACAGAACAACTCTTAATTGCTCACTTTTTCTCTTCCTTTTCAGCTTCAGCTGCTCTCTTCGCCCTGACTCCGACATGTCGGGCATTTGTACGCTCAATACGCAGCTTGCCATAGGCATTGAATGCTTTCATCTCATCTGTGACCTTAACAAGTTCAACAGCTGGCTGCTCCCTAGTAATTGGCATGTATGAACCTTGGACCTGGGTGGCAGTAGCAAGTTCCTCTGTACTAGAATCGCCAGCCTTGACCTTCTTCGCACGTCTTGGGAAGATAACAAGCTTAGCCTTATAAGTCTTAAGCCTCTCGACATTCGTTTGGAGGCCTTCCAAAGATCTGTTTCTTCGGCGATGATCAACAGCAATGCCTTCAGTTCTTCAAGAGAAAATCCTCTGCCAGCACGGACTTCAATGTTGTATTTTAGTGTTTGTCTGTGAACAATGGGTCGAAGAGATCCAGCGGTTGGCCTTGGGAAGATTTTCACAGCCTTCTGCTGTCTAGCATTGCGTCTCCTTGTTTTTCCTAGCAGGTTGGTTGAACCATGTCCTTACATAGTTCTGCCAATGCCTCTTGAAGTGCCCATTGGGAATAACATTGTTGTGCTTCATTTTCTTACCTGGGGGTTGGGGGGCTAGGGTTCTGGAGGCAATGGAAGAACGAAGGCGAGGTATAGTAAAAAGTTCTATAAAGCCGGTGTGGCAATGTTATATGGGAGTGAATACTGGACTTTTAAAGTCCTGCATATTCCTAAGAGGAGAGTAGTAGAAATGGCAGAAGTTAAGATGGACGTAAGGTGATTTAGAAACAATGCATCGACATAAAGGGCATCCGGTGCACTAAGCTCCCACTATGCGCGGGGTCCGGGGAAGGGCCGGACCACAAGGGTCTATTGTACGCAGTCTTACCTCACATTTATCATACATGGAGGAACAAATATCATACATGGAGGATAATTCGAGAAAATGCTGCCTAAGATGATTTGATTATGTTCTATGTACACCTCCAAAAGAACCGGTCGAAAGGTGTGATACTATGTTCATTGGAGGTGTCAAAACGGGACAAGTTAGACCTAAAACACATGAAGGAAAGTTGTCCAAAAAGACCTAAAACTTCTTAGAATTCAAGAGAACCCAGTGAATCGTGATAGAAGTAAAAGATCCATAGGTGATACCAACTACTACCTCCGTCCCATTTTATGCTAAGCACTTTAACTGGGCACGGAGTTTAAGAAATGTGGAAAGACTTTTGAAATCGTCTTGGGATTAAGGCATGTATGAATAACTAAACAAGTCATACATATTTGCGTGGCTATAAATCGTCTCATTAAGGCATGTATGAATTGTTTCTAAATATTATTTTTGGGATAGACCAAAAAGCAAATCGCATCACATAAGTTGGGACAAAGGGAGTACTTGGGATTAAGGCTTAGTTGTGTTAGTTTACTTACATTAGTTCCAATGTTTGCTTAATATCTTTCTAGTTAGATTAGAAATTTGTAGTCAATAGAAAATAAGGAGAACCTCTAGTGCTATAAAATCATTGAGTATTGGCATAAAATCGGTCCAAATGGAGAAGAATATATATTGAGGATATGTATAGTCAACCCAAACTAGTTTGGGATTAAAGCATAGTTCTTGTTGTAGTAAGTTGCATATCCACAATGGTGGTGTCCCGACCAACATGTGCGCACCTCGACTATTCTACCGGGTAAGTTGCATATCCTTAATGTAAACAATTATTTTAAAGTGATAATACAACAACATACCCAGTGAAATCCCACCAACGTGGGACTGGTGAAGGTAGAGTGTACGCAAACCTTACCTCTACCTTGGAAGGTAGAGCGATTGTTTTCGAAAGACCCTCGGCCCAAGACATAGCATAAGCACAAGCAAAGAAAAAGACATTGTCAGACATGGACAAGAAATTTAAAGCAGTATGAAAATGATGGTACAAAAGCAAATAAGTCATGATAGTGTATTTCGGAAAAAAAGTCGTAACTAACGCGAGTAAATAAGATAAACAAAGTACGCTAAAAAAACACAGCTGCAAAAATCAAATGACGGGGAGCTATAAAACAATACTGCGCCTACTAGTATGATAGGCTAAGCAGGCCTACAATAATAACACTACACCTACCAGTTTGTAAGCGTAAATAGGACTACGCCCAACTACCTACTACCCTTCTACCCTAATCTGTGTCCTCCACAACCCCCTATCTAATGCCATGTCCTCAGTAAGTTGCACCTGCGACATAGGTCTACCTCTACCCCTCCTGAACCCGTCCATAGCCAACCTTTCACACCTCCGCACTGGGGCATTTGTCTCTCCTCTGCACATGTCTGAACCATCTCAACCTCGCTTCCCGCATCTTATCCTCCACCGAGGCCATTCCCACTCTGTCCCGAATATCCTGATTTCTAATATTATCCCTCCTTATATGCCCACACATCCATCTCAACATCCTCATCTCCGCAACTCTCATCTTTTAAATGTGCGAAGTCCTGACTGGCCAACACTCCGCTCCATACAACATAGTCGGTTTAACCACTACCCTATAGAACTTGCCTTTAAGTTTCGGTGACACTTTTTTATCGCACAAGACTCCAGATGCGAGCCTCCATTTCATCCACCCTACCTCAATACGATGTGTGACATCGTCATCAATCTCTCCATTCTCTTGGATAATAGACCCGAGGTACTTGAATCTTCCTTTCTTTGAAATGACCTGAGTACTAAGCCTCACCTCCACGCATGTCTCATGGTCGCTCCCGTTACTGAACTTGCACTTCAAGTATTCTGTCTTGGTCCTACTCAGCCTGAACCATGTAGACTCCAGAGTCTGTCTCCAAACCTCTAGTGTAGCGTTCACTCCGCTGCGAGCCTCATCAATCATGACTATGTCGTCTGCGAGTCTCATCAATCATGACTATGTCGTCTGCGAATAACACACACTATGGAACCTCCCCTTGAATTTGTCGAGTCAGTCCATCCATCACTAAGGCAAATAAGAATGTGCTTAGAGATGATCCCTGGTGCAGCCCCATCATCACTGGAAAGTGCTCCGAGTCTCCTCATATTGTATGTACCCTGGTCTTGGCTGCATCATACATATCATTGATCGCCCTAGTGTACCCCACAGGTACACCTCTAACTTCCAAACATCTGCATATAACCTCCCTAGGGACTTTGTCGTATGCCTTCTCGAGGTCGATGAAAACCATATGTAAGTCTCTCTTCCTCTCCCTATACTGCTCCACCAACCTCCTAATAAGATGAATGGCTTCTGTAGTCGAACGCCCCGACATGAATCCAAACTGGTTCTCGGAAATAGACACGCCTCTTCTCACCCTCATCTCCACGACCATTTCCCAATCTGGCTTAGCAGCTTGCTACCCCTATAGTTGTTGCAACTCTGGATGTCACCTTTGTTCTTGTATAACGGAATCATTGTACTCCACCTCCATTCTTCGGGCATTCTCACCGTCTTAAAAATGACATTAAACAACTCAGTCAGCCACTCCAAACCTGCCCTGCCTGCGCTCTTTCAAAATTCAACTGGAATCTCAACAGGCCCGGTCGCTCGTCCTCTACGCATCTTGCGAACAACACCCTTAACCTCCTCAACTTTAATGCTTCTACAATACCCAAAATTCCGGTACCTTCCGAATTGCTCCAGATCTTCCGGCATAATGTCTTTATCTCCTTTTTCGTTCAAGAGTTAATGGAAGTAAGACTGCCACCTCCGTCTAATGAGCGCGTCTTCCACCAGTACTTTGCATTCCTCATCCTTGATGCACCTCACGTGATCCAAGTCATGGACCCTCCTCTCCCTCGCCTTGATAATATGCAAATAAATAGATGAAAGCAATTCACGAGTCAAGAGTCTAAGATTAAGCAAGCAAAATGGTTCACCTAAACAAACAATCACCACACAGCACAAACACAAGCTCTTCATATAGATACCATCAACTCCTTCGCCATTCTTTCAAGACGTCTTTCTTAAATTTCCTTCATGTCACTATTGTAAGCACTTGACAATGAATAGACACTCGAATGTCGAGTAATACAAGAACAACAAAATTTGAATAGTTCATTGCAGAAGACATTTATTTATCAATGGTAACTTGATACTTTCAACTACACCAGATGACTATAAGACAGCTGACCAGCCATTTTAATTTCACGATTGAACAACTTTTATTAAGACAATATATCATCACAAATAAGATCCAGTGAAAGAAAGCTATAAAAACGAAAACACTGATAAAGATGCTTTGGCGGTCCAGATTAGGAGATGAGGTATAGAAATGTATAATCAATCATGGGTAACAATTTCATGCAATACTGACTGCAGTTATCATATAAGGGCACCAACTCACAGTTCCCAAAGGTAATTGGATGCTTCGTGGTTTCCTCCAATAAATATAGTTGGAAATGGTGTTACTTTCTCTCCTGAGTAATACTTCCAGAAAGAGTTCATGCTCCGGTATTTGGGTGGCACATTTAAGCTTTCCAGATCCTTCTCATTCCTAACAGCCTGTTTCAACAAATAAAATATCTCAATTAGTACTAGTCAAGTCGAGGATTTAAGTGTTTTAGATGCATCAAATTGTTGCAAAATTTCAGCCAAATCAACACATCCAAAGGTCAAACCAAATTTGTCTATTTACTTGTTTCATCAGTTAATACGAGAAATCTCCCAGCAATCTCAAATTTTTTCTTGGTTATGTTTGTCTTCAATATATCCGTGAAATTAAGCATCATCAGTGATGGAATCCCATATCACTAACAACATCATGAAGCATAGAAGATCAATACACTAAAGAGTTGTACTGATACTATATTTAAAAAAAACACTAGAAGTTGTATCGTAGAAGAATGATTGAAAATAATGAAGAGCACACTTAAACTGAATAGCATCTGTTAAGAGGAATGAGCCAAAGCCTGATTTTCCAATGAATGGTTAATAATTTCAGAAACAATTAAGCATAGAAGAATCAGAACAACAAAATCCAAATGTAATCATTATTGGGTGGTGTATGTAAACAAAATGAGCCAAAGCCTGATTTCTATTATTAACTCGTTTTGAGAAAATCAAATAATAACAGATAACTATTGCGTCAAAAGCTAACAAGGAACAAGTGAATCTACCTGAAAGTCACCGCAGCATAAAAGGAGATCAATCTTTATATTCTGAACTTCTTGCAAATGCAATAAGGTGGCATAGACATTATCCAAGTCTCCATGCATACACCCTTCTACCGCTATCCTCATCTGCAACACACCCAAAAATCCATTAGAGCAACTGAAAATCCATATATAGATATTCTAAACAAGAAAAAGTAAGGGTGGTCTCATAGTTTCAAAAAAAAAAGTAAGGGTGGTCTCATCATTACTGATTTTCCTCAGCAAACCAGTGAAATAAACTAAACAAACTGCTCACGCAAATTAATACTTTCAGAATTAAAACTATATCTATATCTATCTACCTATATTATTATAAAAGTCGGAACCCCAAAACTAAACAGTTGAAAGACCTAAATGCCCTTCTAAATAACCTGAATACCCTACTTTTAAATAGTATTGTTTAATAATCTATATCTATATTATATAAAAGTTGGAACCCCAAAACTAAAAATTGAAGACATAAATACCGTTCTAAATATCCTAAATACCCTACTTTTAAATAAGTATTATTTAATAAAATATTTAAAGAATATAAATACAACAACAGCATACCAGTGAAATCCCATAATGTGGGGTCTAGGGAGGGTAGAGTGTACGCAGACCTTGGCAGGTAGAGCGGTTGTTTGCGAGAAACCCAAGGCTCAAGACAAAGCACAAGCACAAGCAAAGTAAGACAAACAAAGCGAATAAGCGGCGATAGCGCATTCTGAAAAAGCAGCAATAATTAATGCAGGTAAATAAGACAAACAAAGTACACTAGAGAACACATAGCAACATAAATCAAACAACATGGGACTATAAAGTAATATTGCGCCTACTAGTATGATAGGTTAAGCGGGCCTACAATAATAACACTACAACTACCAGTTTGTAAGCGTAACTAGGACTACGCTGGACTATCTACTACCCTTCTACCCTAATCCATGTCCTCCATAACCCCCTATCTAAGGTCATGTCCTCAGTGAGTTGCACCTACGCCATATCCCGTCTAATCACCTCTTCCCAATACTTCTTCGGCCTACCTCTACCCCTCCTGAACTCGTCCATAGCCAAACCTCTCACACCTCCGCACTGGGGCACTTGTATCTCTCCTCTGCACGTGCCCGAACCATCTCAATCTCACTTCCCGCATCTTATACTCCACTGAGGCCACTCCCACTTTGTCCTGAATATCATCATTTCTAATTATATCCCTCCTCATATGCCCACCCGCATCCTCATCTCCGCAACTTTCATCTTGAAAGAATATAAATATTTAAATTTAATCTGTCCTGAAAAGGTTGTTGCCCTCTAATTTTTTAACCAACCTTTTGAATTCTAGAATTAATCATTGGTGGCTTGTAATGTAAAGCCACATTCTTATATGGAAGTTCTTGTCCACAAGAGCCACTGAATTGTGAAAAGCAAAAGTCGCATTTTTTAAGAAACCCAAAACTCACTTCAATTACACTCATAATTACACCTCTTAAGAACTGCAATATGTATCGTCCGGCCTTCTTTTCATGGAATACTAGGTAATGGATAACTAAATAAGTGAATGCTTAATATAGAAACAGGAAAAAATAGTTTCAACACTTTCCTGTTGCACAAAGTCTTAGTAGCATGGGTCCAAAAAGGTGACCAGGTAAGTTTGCTTTGACTTTTATGGAACAACACTTTTTTCTAATTTTCTTTTGAATAGGGACACTTTTATCTAATTTGTCAAATAACTATATCGTTCGGAATGTAGAAAGGAATATATGATGCCACAAATAGCACAAGAGAAAAAGGAATATGCTTATGAAAATGACAAGTATAATGTAAGGTAGATTTTAGTAAAATGCTCTTATATAGGTACTTTGGTAGAAGTTTATATTGTGTTATGCAATATCTTCCACAATGTCTTATCTTGTATCCTATTCTTCACAATTTACCACTATTGATTTTATAGTGCTATTAAACTTTCTTAGACTTTATGCGTATAAGTCCTTTTCTTTTGGATCCAAGTTCCAAAAAAAGGTTAATTTCAAAACAATAAATTTTGGTGTTTGGTTTCAGAGCCAACTATATAGGTATTAGAACTTCTTCTTTTTTCTTTTGTCATCATCTTTGTTTCAATTCTCTTGAGCCGAGGGTCTTTCTGAAACAGTATCTTTACACACCAAGGTAGGGGTAAGGTCTGCGTACACTCCACCCTCCCCATACCCCACGTTGTGAGATTTCACTAAGTATGTTGTTGTTGTATCGTCTTTGTCTCAATTAATTTCACTTTCTATTTTTCCCCATTCCATTCTGTTCAACTATATAAAAGGTTATCATTAGTCATTTAAAGTTAATATATGTTGTGAATGTTGATATTGTTTTAGTGATTGAGTTCTTGAAATTGAAATTAAAAGAGATAATCATCAAATGGTGTGGTAGGATGATTAGATTAACTAAGTCAATCTAATCTTAGCCATGGAAAGATACTTGTCCCAACTCAAAGAAAAATTCTTTTCCAATACAGATAGAGCAATACCTCACACTTGGTGTCTTGCCAAAGCTCCAAACAGTTACACTTAATCATTCAGTTTTCACGAACAATTCATGTGAATTTTATCTATTTAGGAACACAAAGTAGGTACTGATCATCCTAGTAATGGCCGAATGTGATTATTCACAATCCAAGATTGTACATGTTCTATGAGCATATGACCTTCAATGGCTAATCATGGAGAATTGGAACAATCATAATAGTAGGAGCACCCACAGATATTCGTAATTAAGGTGCATATGTCTGTAACTCAGCACAACTAAGCTTCGAGGCTAGCAAGACGACCTAGCCCGTCCAACACTTAGAACTAAGTCAAATCAGATGGGAACTTCAGGACAACAATGTAAAAGCAAGGTTATGAATTTGATACTATACAGTTCAGTGTGGTGAACGTGCATGTGTTTCTGTACAGGGGCGTACGCAAGATTTTTTGTAAGCGGATTGTGAAAACTTTGAAGGTGAACAGATACATCATAAAAATGATATTGTATTTAAAAAAAAATAGATTATATAAATAAAACATAATTCAAATATGTTCCTACAACTCACCTAAAAAAATTCTCATTTTATCAGGTGTATTCATACTAACCTCATTGAGGATTACTAAATAATTCTTTTTTTGGCGTAAGAAGCCAATAGAATTTTATGCTCAATGGTTTCATTGATACTTTTTTATGGAAAAGGTCAAGAGTTTAATACATGCTACCTTTATAATTTTAGAGCTGAGCTTAGAAGTTTCAATATTTAGTGGATGGTGGGGTTCGATCTCACGGCCTGAACAAGGGATATGACACGCTCGACCACTTTGCTAAGATGTCCCAGTTGTCATGTGGTGTCAACTTCTTGTGCATCTACGATTATTTTAGTTTTCACTTATTATTTGTATGTGTATTTAGAAAAAGATTCGACCACACCGCTTCGCCTGAGGTAAATCCGCCCGGGTCTATTATTGAACTCAATTAGTTACAACCATATATCATGATGCACAAAAAAATAAAAAACCGACCCCTTGTATTTGCCAACAAGAATTTCTAATTCAATGCAGTGCTGCAAATCTCATGACAAAGATAATGTGTGCGACGTTAACACATACCTAGACCTACTGCTACAACATATTTATGGCAAAAGCACCCCCACACTTACGCCTAAGTGAGTATCAATAAGCAATAAGCAATAAGCGTTAAGCGTTTGGTTACTCAGACTTCACCAAATAGGTCTAAATGTCACTATGGCAAGTTGGCAACTAATCAAACACATGGTGGGCACTATTTATAGTGTGTAGTATCAGTAGCAACAAAGGTGTTTCACATAGTTCATCCAATATCATAACCAGCTGGCAAAGCAATTCCATGGAACAATTCAGATTAACAAGTGAAAAAGGGTCAAATCGTCTATATAAGCGTTTGGTTACTCAGACTTCACCAGATAGGTCTAAATGTCACTATGGCAATTAAACGAACACATGGTGGCACTATTTATGGAGTGATGTGTCGGAAACTACAAAGGTGTTTCACCCTCCCAATAAGTGGGCGTTATAGTTCATCCAATTTCATAAACAGATAGCAAAGTAATTCCGTGGAACAATTCAGATTAACATGTAAAAAAGGGTCAAATATTTTCATCAATATGGCACCAAAAATAACTCAAGGGAGGAAGAGGAAGTTGATCTACCTGGTCAGTTGACCGGAGAAGGTAGAGGCAATGGCGGGTACAAGGAGGAAGTTCACCGGAGATGGTACACTAGCCGTGCCAGAGTTACAGTTAAGCCGTCCAAACCCTTATTTGATTGTGTTCAATAGGTACATTATAAATTATTACTCCGTCCAATTTTATTTATCCACAATATTAAAAATAATTCTTTAATTTTACTTATTTATTTTTAAAAATAAAGATATAATTCATCACTTTATACCTATTTTACACTTATCATTTATTATTGGGTTGATAAGTTCAAGAAAATTTGAGTGATTGCATAATTTTTAAAATATATTTTATTTATTTCAATCATTAGATTACTTAGCAATAACTATGGTTGATATTGTAAAATTATCATTCTATTTTTTGCTCCTTAATAGACGTGCCAAGTCAAAATATGACAAGTAAAAATAGACGGAGAGAGTATGAGGGTGTTTGGATTTACTTTCTAAATGTAGTTTATTAAAGGTTGGTTGGTAGGAGGGATAGATGAGAATGGATTATTAGGATCCGTTTGGCCATAAAAATTATTCATTATTTTTCAGATTTTTTTTCAAAAGTCATTGTTTGATCATGAAAATTCTAAATACAACTTCTTGAAAACAACCAAAACCTTGTTTTTATTTTTTTAACAACCAAATCCTTGTTGAAAAGATACATTTTAACAATAAAATGTTATTTGCAAAAATTATGGTCAAACACAACTCCAACTCCCACTCCATAAATTACAAAACAAAATGCATTTTTTTTTTCTATGGCCAAATCTGTTCCAAAGAACCCCTTTAGTTCTACTTGGCTCCTCGCCTGAAAGTAGACCTATCCATCGGGGCGGGGACCCGCCCGGTCCGGCCCGACCCGATCGAAAAAACAGGGCCAGGGTCAGAATTTTTTACCCGTCTGACCCGACCCCGACCCGTTCATATTATTTTTTATTTTATTAATGTTGATCATACTATATCTATGTAATAAACTGAAATGTATCTAAATTCTCTTTGATTTAATCCCAATATATTATTATTTTCCTTTGCAAAGCGACAATGAAATACAAATATGAGTTTAACCGATACTTTATTACGAAATTCTATGAACTGTTTATATATTTTACTCCCAATTTGTGCACTTAAAAGATTATAATTAATAATTTTGATAACTAATATGGGTGAAGGGACAAATGAAGAAGAATATTTTCGTTACTAATATGATTTGACTATTTTTTCGTTACTAATATGTTCATTTGTATAGTAAATTTCATTAACACCTTAAGAAATAAGTAATAAATTTTAAAGTTGAATGTCTTTTATGTGATAAAAGATATAGAAAAGTGATTTTGTGTGATAAACATTAAAGTTAGACGACTGTTATTTTAATAAAAAAATAAAATAAAAATTTTTGTTTTGTAGAGCGGGTCAGGGCCGACCCGTGACCCGTAAGGTCTCCAAAGGGTTAAGGCTAGGGTCGGAAAATAAAATTAAAATAGGGTCAGAACCGGGCAAGCAAGAAAAAAAATCACTTGACTCGACCCGAGCTTTGGCCATGTCTACCTGAAAGTAAAGAGGTTGACACATTATATCAGTAACAACGATTAGTTTTTGATTTTATATTTTTTTGTCAAACATATTTCATTACTTTTGTTTTGGTAATTGTAATGGAAAAATGCAATAAACCTCAAAAGGCCTACACATAGCGGCTAAAGAATCAGATCGATACGACCAAAGAAATCTGGAGGCAACGACACAATGGTTGAATGGATTCCTGGTCGTTTCAACCTCAGACATCAATCCGGATATGTAATTTTAAAGTTAGAACTGGATGGTCAACGCACGAGTGCGCCCGGAGATCAACAGTTCGGAGTGATCATGCCTTCCAAAATTTGGGGAATCACGACTTATCTCATTTTTTCAGAATTCATGATTTTTGCGCTTACAACATCACCGACATGCTTAGGATTGGGGAGTTAGTTAGAGAGACTCACCCTATATTTACCCCTTAAACCTCTGATTTATACAAATAAAAATATACACTGAGCAATATAATTACACTATTTTTTTCTCATTACAATCAGTCATTATTTTCATACTCGTTGATTTGATTCCAAGAGTCATTCAGTTCCATCATTTGAAGATTGAATAAATTTTCTTATCTCTTTTACTTCGTTATTTTGGGTTATTATAATCATCTCATTTATATTGTTCATACGTTCTTGTTACAACCTTCATATTACTGATTTTCATAACTAACTTGTTAATTTCATTGCTAAAGACTTCAAACAAATAAATCTAACTAATTTTTCTAATAAACAAATTTTAGGCTAAATAGTAATGTATAAGTTATGAAATGAATTTCAATCATTGAGATATCTTCTGACACGTAACATGAATAAAAAGAAACCATTGAGTATTACTCCCCCGTTTCAATTTATATGATGTAGTTTGATCGGGCACAAAGTTTAAGAAACAAAGAAAGACTTTTGAATCTTGTGGTCTAAAACAAGCCAAAGATATTTGTGTTGTTACATCATCTCGTTAAGTGTAAAAAGTAAAATTTAAAGTTAAATTGTAGCCAAATAAAGAAATGTATCATTATTTGGGAGATTGACTAAAAAAGAAAGTATGTCATTTAAATTGGGACAGAGAAAGTACTGAATATTAATATATTATTGTGGACCTTTCCCCAAAGTGTCAGGGGTGTGTACATATGTGGGTTGTATTTTATATACAACAACATATCCAGTGAAATCTCATAATGTGGGGTTTAGGGAGAGTAGAGTGTACGCAGACCTTACCTCTACCTTGATAGGTAGAGCGGTTGTTTTCGAGAGATCGTCGGCTCAAGACAAAGCACAAGTCTAAGCAAAGTAAGACAAACAAAGTGAGTAAGTCATGATAGCAAATTCTCAAAGAAAAAAGAAGCAAAAATAAGCAATAATTAATGCAAGTAAATAAGACAAACAAAATACACATAACATCATAAATCAAACGACAAGTGACTATAATGCAATAATATTCCTACTAGTATGCTAGGCTAAGCGAGCCTACAAAAATAATATTACAACTATCAGTTTGTAAGCGTAGGCAGGACTACGTTGGGCTACCTACTACCATTCTACCCTAATATGTGTCCTCCATAACTAAGGTCATGTCCTTAGTGAGTTGCACTTACGCCATGTCCCGTCTAATCACATCTCCACAATACTTCATCGGCCTACCTCTACCCCTCTTGTGCCCGTCCATAGCCCACCTCTCACACCTCCGTACTGGGGCATTTGTGTCTCTCATTTGCACGTGCCCGAACCATCTCAACCTCGCTTCCCGCATCTTATCCTCCACCGAGGCCACTTCCACTCTGTCTCGGATATCATCATTTCTAATTTTATCCCTCATTGTATGCCCACACATCCATCTTAGCATTCTCATCTCCGCAACTTTCATATTTTTGGTGTACGAAGTCTTGACCGACCAACATTCCTCCCCATACAACATAGTCGGTCTAACCACAATCCTATAAAACTTGTTTTTAAGGTTTGGTGACACATTTTTATTGCATAAGACTCTAGATGCGAGCCTTCATTTCATCCACCCTGCCCCAATATGATGTGTAACATCATCATAAATCTCTCAATTCCCTTGAATAATAGTCCCGGTGTATTTGAAGCTCCCTTTCTTTGGAATGATCTGAGTACCAAGCCTTACCTCCACGTCTGTCTCAAGGTCACTCCCGTTACTGAACTTGCACTCTAAGTATTATGTCATGATCCTACTCAGCCTGAACCATTTAGACTCTAGAGTCTGTCTCCAAACCTCCAGCTTAGTTTTCACTCCACTGCGAGTCTCATCAATCATGACTATGTCGTCTGCGAATAACATGCACCACGGCACCTCCCCTTGGATTTTCCGCGTCAGTACATCCATCACCAATTAATCCCTGGTGTAGCCCCCCATCATCACTGGAAAGAACTCTGAGTCTCTTCCTACTGTCTGTACTCTAGTCTTGGCTCCATCATACATATCCTTGATTGCCATAGTGTATGCCACATGTACACCTCTAACCTCCAAACATCTCCATAAAACCTCTTTATGGACTTTGTCGTATGCCTTCTCGAGGTCGATAAAAACCATATGAAGTTCTCTCTTCCTCTCCCTATACTGCTCCACCAACCTCCTAATAAGATGAATGACTTCTGTAGTCGAACGCCCCGGCATGAATCCAAACTGATTCTCAGAGATCAACATACCTCTTCTCACCCTCATCTCCACGACTCTTTCCTAAATTTTCATAGTGTGGCTTAGCAGCTTGATACTCTTATAGTTGTTGCAACACTGCATATCACCTTTGTTCTTATACAAAAGAATCATTGTACTCCACCTCCATTCTCCGAGCATATTCGCCGTCTTAAAAATGATGTTAAACAACTCCGTCAGCCACTTCAAACCTGCCCTATCAACGCTCTTCCAAAATTCAACTGGGATCTCATCATGCCCGGTCGCTCGTCCCCTGCGCATCGTGCGAACAACACATTGAACCTCCTCAATCTTAATATAAAATCCTTGTATTTTATATATAGTCACAATTTAAATTGTTGCAAGTTTGACCAAGATAATGCATACAAACGTTTCTTCTATGAAATTTTCTCTGGCTCGACCTGCTCCTCTCCATCTCGCTCTTCTAAAAAAGAATTATACTTTCATCGTTGCTCAGGTATGAAAATTCAATCACAATTGTTGAGAAAGTGATATATATATATATAACAAAACAAAAGGGCATCTGATAACAATTATATGTACCACAAAATATTCATAATTTAGGGTCTTATGAATATGCATGCCATCAAACACCTTATAATCTTATAGTTCTTTTATGTTGCACGTGAGGAATTATTTTAAAACATAAAAAGTTCATAATTCTTTTGTAGTAAGAAGAACATTGAGATAAGCTTTATGCGTTCCGAAAAGTGATCATCTCATTGTTTTGCATAGTCTATTTCAAGTATGAGTTTATATTTGGAAATATTCTCCCATTGTTTGGAAAAGTGACCATCCCATTTTTTGGAAAAAGGAGGAGCATTTGGTAACCTTCCGTAGTTCAGTGGCTGAGATCCAGATAAACTATTTGTTTCTTAAAAAATATGATAAAGGTATATGTAAAGACTGCAAGGTCATTCCAAGTGAGAACCTTACGATCCGGCATAAGCTTTTGGTGATGGATTTGGCGATCAAGAGGAAGAGAAAGAAGAGGATCGTGGATGACCAATCAAGGATCAAATAAGGGAGTTTGACTATGGCTAGTGTCCAGAAAATGAGGGGAGGGGGAGTTGATGGTTATGGGGGCTTGGGAGAGTAGGGGAGATGCGAGTACTATGTGGGATAAGACGTTCAGTTGCATTAGGAAAGCAACTAGAGAGGTGGTGGAGGTCTCGAGAGGTAGTCGTGGTGGGCACCGAAGAGACTGGTGATTGAATGAAGAAGTCCAAGGGAAGGTGGAAGCAAAGAATATGTCATACGCGAAGTTGGTTGGCAACAATGATGATGAGGAGAAACGAACAAATAGGAAAAAGTGCAAGATGGCAAGGAAGGAGGCAAAGTTAGTGGGTACGACAGTAAAGACGACAACTTCTGAATGTTTGTATGTAGAACTAGAGAACAAAATGGGGATAAAAAGTTGTACAGGTTAGCCGAGGGAGAGGAGGGCGTATGATCTGGACCAAGTAAAGTGCATCATTCGACTTATACGAAAGTTATACTTTCATAAACTCCTCAATGAAGAAGGGGATAGAGATATTGTGTTGTGATATTTGGAGCACTACGAGAGGCATTGTGATTTTGAGTATTGTTAGAGTATAAAGGTTGAGGAGGTTAAGGGTGTTGTTCGTAGGATGCGTAGGGGAAGAGTGACCGGGCCAGATGAGATTTCGGGGAAATTTTGAAAGAGCGTGGGCAGGAAAGGTCTGGAGTGGCCGACTGAATTGTTTAATGTCATTTTTAAGACAACGAAGTTGTCTGAAAAATGAAGGTGGAGTACAATAATCCATTTGTACAAGAACAAGGGGGACACACAAAGTTATAACAATTATAGAGGTATTAAACTGCTAAGCCATATTATAAAAGTGTGGAAAATGGTGGTGAAGATGAGGGTTACGAGAGACGTGTCTATTTTAGAGAACCAGTTTGGTTTCATGCCGGGTCGTTCAACTACAGAAGTCATTCATCTTATGAGGAGACTGGTGGAGCAGTATAGGGAGAGGAAGAGGCACTTACACATGGTTTTTATCGACCTAGAAAAGGCATACGACAAAGTCCTAATGGAGGTCCTATGGAGATTCTTGGAGGCTAGAGGTATACCTATGACATACATTAGGGTGATCAATGATATGTATGATGGAGCCAAGATAAGTGTAAGGACAGTGGGAGGGGACTCAGAACACTTTCATGTGATGATGGGGTTGCACCATGGATAAACGATTTGCCCATTTTTATTTGTCTTGGTGATGGATGGTCTAAAGCGGTAAATCCAAGGTGATATGTCATGTTGTATGTTATTCGTGGATGACGAAAATTTTATTGACGAGACTCGCAGCGGAGTGAATGCTAAGTTGGAGGTTTGGAGTCATACTCTGGATTTTAAAGGGGTTTAGGTTGAGTAGGACTAAGACAGAGTACTTGGAATACAGGTTCAAGAGCGTATCACATAAGGTTGGCGTGGAAGTGAGGCTTGGTACTCAGGCAATTCAAACGAAAAGAAGTTTCAAATACCTTGGGTTGATTATCCCAGGTAATGGAGAGATTAACGATTATATCACACATCGTATTGGTGCATGGTGGCTGAAATGGAAGCTCACATCTAGAGTCTTGTGTGACAAGAAGGTGCCACTAAAACTTAAAGGCAAGTTTTACAGAGTGGTGGTTAGACTAACTATGTTGTATGAGGTAAAGTGTTGGCCAATTAAGAACTCTCACGTTCAGAATATGAAGCTGATGGAAATAAGAATGTTGCGATGGATGTGCGGGCACATGAAGAGAGACAAGATTAGAAAAAAAGATATACAAGATAAGATGGGGGTGGCCTCGATGGAGGACGAGATGATCGAAGTGAGGTTGCGATGGTTCGGGCATATGCAGATGTCACGACACAAAATCCTATTATGCCGTGAGTGTACCTACTCTAACCCGTAGGCGAACCCCAATCAATCAACATAATGAATATATATAAGTAAATGTGAATTATAAAGAGATGACAAGAGAAATATCAACAAGTCTTAAGATACATAAGCTTGAAATAAAATCCCCCCCAAATCCGGTAGTCATTAGTACATAGATCTAAATGGAATACAAGTCTGAAACAATGAAGTACATGAAACTGTATGAAAGCAACAAGGACATAATCATAACTATAAGAAAAAAGTTCTAGTATCGGGAATGCATCATCGATTCACCTTGGACTCCTCAAGCAATCTCCAAGTACGCTAAGCTCAAGCTGCTCATCCGTCGTCTGGCTCGGTACTTGCACATAGAGTGCAACAAGCATAGAATGAGTATGGAAAACACGCATACTCAACAACATCGTCGACCGACCCTATCTATAACGGTGGTGAGGGTTGGTACCTTTCGATACTTCTCCACCAATTAGTCAGTTAAGTATAAAAAAGTTCAGTTAACCAAACCTATCAATAGTTCTATAGTTCAACAAAGTACAAGCATTATCAAGGTTCGCAAGTCTTATCAGAATTCTCAATAGTATTACCAAGTCAACATGATCCCCATAACCGAGCATCTAGTCCCATCAAGTCTAACAACTCGACCTCGCATCAGGTATAAGTCTCAAGTATAAGTATATCCTCTATCAAGCCATAAGATCATGTAGTTTATCAAAAATCAACATCAAGTACACACATCATCAAGTACATATCAAAATGAGAATAAATGCAATGCAAATGATATGTATGTATGCAATGGCCATATGTACCTGATATACACACACTGTTGTAGTAGCTGTCACGTGACCCATGAGGGGCTCATGAGGTCCATATACCCATCCGATCTTATCGGATACCAACTTTGTAGCTGAAGTGTCACTATAAGTCATCACTCTCGTATCATGTGTCATATCCAATAACCGGCTTCCCAAACCTCTATCAGCAGTAACTCTACGGTTCAAATACCAAATATAATATGTATGAATGAGATGGATATGTGTACACCATGCAATCAACATACTCAATACATTTAGTATCATGAGTTTCTTTTCAAGTATTAGACGAGATGTAGAGTGATGAATGCATGACAAGTTAAATCAAGGATAGAAATATCAAGTATGGATACGAGCTCAAGTAATCAACAATCATACCAAACATAAGCGAATTTATGCACCGCACTCACTACCCTAAGGCTAAACACATAATCTCCTTCAAGTATATCATAACAATTCATTATTTATCATGTTAAGTTCACCGGTGCCCGTATTAGTGCTCGTCACTTCACTAGTACAGGACCCTCAATACCCCATTACTCACATTAATTCATTACAGCATACCAACACATAACCCTATACCAGAGTTTAGTAAGTCTCAACTTGCATGATTCGAAGTCGAAGAATCACGGGACAACTTTGCCCTTCATTTGAACCTCCTCTTAAGCTCACTCTGATAAATTATATCAACTATGTGAGATTATAGGTCTATCGATACCCATAACGACAAATAAGTCTAGAATCCCCACGTCGAACTATAAAGGAACCCCGATCTCACAACAACAAAATACGAACTTTATTACCCCAATAACATGCTAACTAGTCACAATCTCAAGTTAATTTAATATATAAGCCCGATTGGATCCTCAATTTCATGAATTAATAAAAAGCCCCAATTCTAACCCTAGAATTTCCCTCGATTCCCAAAAAGATTTCTAACATGCAATTGATCAATTAAACATCACCCACTAGCATAATACATTCCTAGTTTACAATATCAACAATAATAATTCAATAATCAATCCCCAAATCCCTTGTCTTACTCGTTTATTCTCAACAAAAGCTAAGCCTTCATTTCCCCCGTTTAAGGATCATACTTAAGATGGAAATTTAACTAATACACAATAATTAGAGGGAAAGGGTGAGATTATACCTCCATTGATGAACTTTTTATTGAAATCCTGAAGAGCACCCTACTAGTCGAGCTCCAATCCCAAGGAGAATATTTGGGGAATGAGAATAATGTCTAGGTCATTAAGCATTTATAATCAGAACATTGATTATGCTTCGGCATAATCGACTCTGCTGGTGCGGATGCGCTTCAACGTAAAAGGTGGCCGCTGAGGCCAAGTCACTTACCTTATCTCATATGCGCTGAGGCAAAGGGAACTCTGCAGGGGCATTCTCGCCTTTGCTAGGGACTTATCCACAGAAGCGGATCCTCAACACTTGGTCAGATATATCATTTGTGAGCCAGACATTCCTGGAGGCGGACCTGCAGAAGTGGACAAGTGGTCGCTGGTGCTTACACCAGAAACCAGCAACAGTCCAAAAACCGAACCAAAGGCTCAACTAAGTCATAAACGTCATTTTGGATTTAACAGAACTAATGAAACTATGAAAAAAACACGCTTACCCAAAAATCAACTATGAGTCAAACTCTTTTATTCTCTTAACTAAGCATTTTTCCAAACTCATCAAAAAGAGTCTGAAACCTATCCGATCACCTCGGTAACCGAGCCACACATCCCCACAACTCACAAATAAGCAATAAAGACTTGATAAGGGTAATTTAGAGATTTATAGGCAAAACATCCCCGCAACTCACAAATCAGATATTTGGCCTTCTAAGAATGCTTAGAAGTACTCCCAATTTGAAGGACCTATTATTTAAGGTAAGTTATGAAGTTCATGAGATTACCATTATCTATGTAAAGAGCCGTAAATGTTACTGATTTTTGCTTTTATAATGCCTTTAGTCGGGCTCAAAGATGAAAGGTGGCGTGGAAGACGATGTGAATCATTTTGGAGGACGAGCCTACAGTACACAAGGACTCAACAAGCTTCAGAAATTGAAAATAGAGGCATTCCATGGTTTAAGAGCCGAATTGCTCTTTGTAAGGTTTATACTTGCTTCTGCACCTTTACTCCTGAAGATCATCCTGTTGGTACATGAAAGTGTTCATGAAAGGGAATACTTGAAGATCTCAGAGGAGTTGATGGGGTTCCCTCGGTCATCTCCCAAATTGGAAATAATATGCGAACTGCCAAAACAAGCCAAGCGAGTGCTCCATTGAGATGGCCGGACCCGCATCAAGTTGCCTCATGTCTGTAATAGTGACTAGTATTAGAGGGTTCTATATTATTTATCTTGAACTGCATGCTATCTTGGATATTTATACGTTTGGTTCCTCATCCAGAAAGTAAAGGTAGTTTTTGTGTGTTAAGTACACTTCTTTCTTTAAATCGGTTGTTTAATTTAAAGTGATAAGCTGCAGAAGCGTAGTGGAAATGGATGCATCCCATGAATAGGAACAAGAAAGTATGCCTCATCCATTTGAAGCTATTTTCAACTGTATTATCATTCCTCTTTTCCTCCTTGAATCTCTTCCAATCCTTTATCACAGTATTGGAGCAGATAGATTTAGTGTTTCCCAATAGCAGTTTTATTATGAATGTATGGGAACTTGTTATGTATTCCTTCAGTTTTGATACGACAAAGAGAAATTGAAGGATTTCTGTTCTTTATAGTTTATACTGTGATTGAAGCACTCAGTGCAATTTTTCGTGTATGATATCTCAAGCTAATGTGTACAGAGAGGTCTGGTATATATTAAATATTTACACCAGTACTGTATATTTGAACTTTGAAGGCAGAGGGTGGGATTTTAAAAATAAATTATTTACAGTTAGGAGTTTGTCTTTTAATTCCTGCTTTCTGTTAACTGTTATACTGAATCTTTTTCTTCTATATGTATCATCTGGAGAGAATGCTACAAAATATGTTGCCTTATGACTGCTGTATATTGTAATATGGTTTCCAGGCATAGATTTTTGATAAGGTATATACCTTTGCTGTTTATCTCTGGGTTTCATAACCATCAACAGTGTGATGTTAAAATGAAACTCCAACCATTTTTGGACCGAGTTTGATAGTTGTGATATGGATCATAGTATCAGTGGCTCATTAACCATTCAATTACATGCTTCAATTTATATGTTCAGAAATAAATCAAGGTGAATTAGCACCAAGTCGCTCATTAAAGGGTGATATAGACAGTGAGGTAGTATTATTTCTATTCCATTAGTTGTAGGAAGAGTCTCAACAGTGGCATATCCTTTAACATTTTCATACTTGGTTTGGCTGTCCTGTGAACTCCAAAACTGTGCTGTCAAGGCTAAAGTGTGCCACTTGAAGAGCTCCCCAAATAACAAAGGTGGTTGTTTCTACCATTGACTACGTTGTAATTGACACTATTTTTAGGACATTGTTGGATATTTAGGCCTAAAAGGAAAGAATAATTGTTGTCGTTGAAGATGCTGTTCAATGGAACTCTGCCATTGATTAGAAAGATTTGCTATCAGTTGGCTATAATTGCAGTGAGTACTGTTCCTGAAGAAGGATTAGTAGGGCGACAGAAGAGATTTGTCCTGAGATAGCAGTTGTTGGTGTTTGAGTGACGGGTAGCTACTGTCACTGTATTGGTGAAGGGCGCTGTTTTATTGTTATGTCAGCAATGAGGCAACGACAGGGGCTGGTAAAAAGAACTACTTGAAGGAGCCACTGTGGCAGCAATAGGATGTTGGAATTGGAATCAGTAGTATTAACAGTACTAGCTGGTAACTGGTTACTTGGCCATGTGGCAAGTTGTGCCACCACAACAGGATCATCAATTCGTGACACCAGGCGCACTCCATCAAGGATTCTTGCTAAGGATCAAAAATCACAAGGTTGCTTGGAGTGTTTTAGAGGCGAGTTATACCTTTCTCTGCCTTTTGACTAAGATCAAGTGTTTCAGAGATGTGTTGGGAAAGTTTAGCCGGTCTTTTTTCTTTGTGAAAAGTCTCTAGAATGATATATGAGAACAAACAAATGAAGAGTTGAGTAGATGCTTGATTGATGATGAAAGAGTGAAAGGCTCAATGGATATATAGTTCCATTATGAGGTGTTTTTGGTAAGGGGTGACAGATACCCTTATAGGCTCTCTCTCTCTCTCTCTTGCAAAACACCAAATCCGAAACGGGCCTTAAGTTTGGTTGAACCCCAACTGTGAAAGTGTTTTTCTAATAAAGTTGGTAGTTATAGTACATAATCTCAATACTCTCAAGGGGGTGTAAAGCTTTCTTCTTCAAAAAGAAGTCTTGGACATTCTTGAAATAAATAAAAACTTGAGTTACTGTGCCAGTCACTCATTTTTCTGACTCTTAAGATTTCTAATCCTTCTTTTTCTAGTGTAGGAACACTTAGAGGTGTACTAAAAGGAAAATCTATCATTGGAGGAGTTTCCACACTTGGAAGACAAGAAGAAGCTTAGACATCATTGTCAAAAGAGCAAGTGGTCATGCGTGATATTGACAAAGGTAAGAAGATTATTTGGATGTAGTTGTATTTGCCTATTATATCCTTTTTTCCTTGCATTTTTGCTTCATTTTCTCACTCAATCACTAAAGAATAAAGAACTGGTTTTGCTACAGATTCAAGTTTTCTTTACACTGAAGGCGCAATAGATTTGTAGCGTCTTCAGGTTGAGTGGAAAAACTACACTGCAGGTGCTTTGATGGGTTCAAGCCTTCAGACCTGTGGATATGCCAAGATTCTGTTGGGTATTTTTGCTCTATGGTACTTTATAAAGCAGTACGGGAAGTATATTACTATTACAAGTATTCGAAAGGATAAACAAAGAATCAATAATTCAACTAGTAATCTGAAATTACAATATAATCACAAAACTGAAATTACAATTTTGTTGAAGACGGAAAAATGGAAACTGGTTTTGCTGAGTCGAGTGTGGCACTCTGTCCTTAAGACAATATTGCCCCGTATGTATCCTTTATACGTCCTGGACAATTTGTCTCCCAAGATAAAACAACAATGGAACACTTGAGCAAAGGAAACTCAAGAGCTATCGTGAAGAATATTGAGTAACGAAATGATGCCTTGGAAGTTGTAGGAAGAAGAAAAGTTTCTGCTTGTGTAAGCTTCTGAATTTCGTGTATATTATATGTGTGTTCTTAGTGCTCAACAATGGTGTAAGGGGGTGTTTATATAGGTGATGGAGGGGCTGAAAAAGCGCCACTAAAATAGGCAAATAATGGCCCTAATGGAGGTAGTAAAGTCACGAACATCAATGGTGAAAGACCAACGGATTTGGCCATTATAGGAGGAGTAATTCAACCAAAATAAACGGCTGAATTGAGAGCTTGGCGTTTCGCTTTTGATCGCCCAAATTCGGCGTTACGAAACTTCAGGACCAAATCAGACATCTTGAAATTTCAGGGACCAAGCGTACATCTGAGCAATTCGTCCGAATCAGATATCCGAACTTCGGGATCAAACTGCACCCGGCAAAGTTCTCGCCCAAAGATAATATCGAAGGCCATTACCCACACCCGTGGACCCGTGGACCCGTGAACCCGAGAACCCGGAACCCGGAACCCGGAACCCGGAACTCGGAACCGGAACCGGACCGGACCCCTTGGGGTCCCAAACCCCAAACCAATTTCGAGTCTTATATACACAACAATTCTTTCTTCCTCTACCGATGAGGGAGAATTGAACACAATACCACACTTTCCATGCTTCAAACACCTTACTTCGTGGACCAATATCTCTTTCATTTCTCAATGAAATTTGACGATTCTTGGCCCTACGGTTATCTACGTACTTAGTAGATCATGCATGTGTGAAGAACCGGATTCTCCAACATACGTAACACTAGTGTTTAAGCCGTTAAAGTTGGTCGGTCGCAACTCCCGCCAAAGACAAATTTCCAACAGATTCTACAGCTTTTGACTCACTGCAGAGTGCAGACGCTATACTTTATTCGAGCCTCCGAACTGTAGCTTTTTTGAAGGAGCGTGGTTAAGAATAAGATGCCAGCCTTCAATTGTATTTTTGGGAAACACAAAATCTAATAAGCTCTTTTACTTTTGTTTATCATGCCCCCGGGCCCCGGGGATAAGCGCCTTTACTAGGAATCACAATCAATTCAACAATGATAAATGTCAGAATTTCTCCTAGTAACACTAATCGTGCGAGTCATGAAATACTCACTGTTAAGTAACTGGTAAGGGCATTAACAATTAGTGACGGACTCAAAATTCAATGTTCTTGAGTGCTCACCTTAAAATTAACAAAAAAGTAGGATTTGAACTTGGCTTCTCCATGGCTTTGTCTAAAACCTACAACCTTTTAACTAGAGAACCAACATTTTTATTACTTCGTAGGTGATATTTATTATTTTATATCAAAATTTCCATATTTTCTGAATGTTTGCATAGAGGATCCGCCACGATTAATGAGTGCTTATCGATCAACGTGTCAATATTCATATAAAATGGGAACCTTCAAAATTGCGTTGGTACAAACAACACACAGGGGATGCATGTTTACCCAAACCATGTCTACTAGAGGGTTATTACCCGTGTTTGAGGGTTATTGCCCGTACTGAGCACAGGCCCAAACACTGCATTGCAAGAACCAAGAAAATAATGTACCCAAACCTGCAGAGATTTAGAAGTAGGCAAACAATTCCAGTGAATCTACTATCAAATGCAAGCACAATATAAGAGACGATTGAAAATATATAGTAAAAAGATAAAAATAAATGCAAGCACAATAGAATGTGAATGTGATGCTGGGGCAATACATGCCATGTTTTACTATTTCACTCTGTACACTGGCGGTCTAGATTGGTCAAAGAAATAGAGAGTTGTAGAACTATGGCCATTTAAAAATGTGTCTTGTCTAACAGATTGAGGTTTAGATGGCATGGTTCACACAGTTTAAATAAGGCCAAAGTACAAAATGGCCGGTCGGACGAAACTAGTGTCATTAGCTTATTGAACTATCGAAAATGACTTATTTATATCACTCGTTAATAGTTTGGTTATCTATGCCATTGTCGTTACCAAAATGGCTCATCCATGCCATTTTTTACTAACGCTGACGTTAATGAAAAATGATATTGTAAAACTGGCATTAGTGAAAATGACATTGATGAGCCATTTGATAACGAGGATGGCATAAATGAGCCAAATTAAGCGACAAGTGGCATAAATGAGTCATTTCCGATAGTTCGCTGACATATTTGAGTCTTTTAACCATCAGGTTCTTTAAGTTAAATGCTATTAAAGTTTAATGGCATCCTTATATAATCAACGGAAAAGGCTCAAATATGCCATCGAACTATCAGAAAAGGCTCATTCATGCCACTCGTTAATAGTTGGGCTAAAAAATGGCACCGCCCTTATCATTTCGGGTCATATATGTCATTACTCACTAATAGAACTCTACTACTACCAGACTTTGCCACATGACATTATCTAAATTCTTCATTTTACGAGTGACATATATGAGTCATTTCGTAGTTCAGTGACATATTTGAACCTTTTTCTAATTTCTATATAAACCTCAATCTTTTCTAATTTTATGTAATAAGCTTATTGTCCTTATATTAGTAACATTATTACTTTTCATAGAAAAACTATGCTCTCTTAATTAATTTGATTATGAATCTAATTTTATTTTACATCTTTCACAATTTTTACGTACTTTATGACGCTTTAAAGATTTGAAAACACATAAAATTTGTTTATGAAAAAAAAAAGAGACGGGTATAAAAGAGTGTACACTAATGAGGTGTAGATGAGTAAGAAAATTACATGTGAGTGTGACATATTTGAGCCTTCTCCCTACCACTATTAATACCCCAAAGTTTACTCCTATGTAACTTTCCACACACATTTACACTTCATTAGTGTACTCTCTTTTTAATCTATCTTTTAAAAAAAACTATGTGTTCTTTAATTTTCTTTTAAGGATCCATAAAGTACGTAAAAATTGTGAAAGATGTTCAGTAAGATTAAGTTCATAATCTAATTAAGTGAGAGCATATTTTTAATGTGAAATAATAATAATAATGTTATTATTATAAGGGATAAACTTGTCCTTATAAGCCTGTTATATAAAATTAGAAAAGGTTGAGGTTTATGTAGGAATTGAGAAAAGGCTCAAATATGCCACTGAACATGGAATGACTCATATATACCACTCGTAAAATGAAGGATTTAGATAATGTGACGTGGAAAAATATGGCAGTAGAAGAGTTTTATTAGTGAGTAATGATATATATGATCTAAAATGATAACAACGGTGACATTTTTGAGCTTAACTATTAACGAGTGGCATGAATGGACTTTTTCTGATAATTTAATGGCACATTTGAGATTTTTTTGTGTAATCAACACATTAAGTGAGTCGGGTCAGAATTGGGTCAGGTTAGATCCTAAATAAATCTAAAAATTAATTTTAACTTTTTAAATATTTGTTTCCTATAACTTTATAGTTGTCACGTCATTAAATAGTACTCCATCTGTTTCAATTTATATGATATACTTTCATTTGACACACACTTTAAGAAATAAATGAAGATTTTTGAATCTTATGGTTTAAAATAAGTCAAAGATATTTGTGTGGTCATACATCATCTCGTTTTGGATTAAGTTTAAAATTAAATTGTTGTCAAATAAGAAAATATGTCATTCTTTTTTAGACATATTAAAAAGGAAAGTGAGTCATTTCTTTTGGAACAATGGAGTATCAAACATTGTATTTTCTATTAAAATGACCATTAAAGCTAACTAAAGAAAGTTGAGTTACTTTTGAAATACAAAACAATGTTGAATGAATGACTATGATGACCAATTAAAAAGTTGAGTGACATCCAGACCACTAACTCCATTTACATGGTATCCAAATGGAGAGCCATCACATTGACTTATTAGGTCTTACTTTGCTTTTTAGATTCATTATGTGTTTTGGGACCAAGTTCACAAGAATTAGAGGCTTCTACTATATACCCGAGTAAAAATTGAGATTTTTTTCCTACTTACCATTTAAATAGAGAGTAAGATATTTCAGATTGCCTGTGGATTATTTTTCAAATCTCTTGCAAAAAGAAGATAAAACTAAAAACAAGTTTGTAATGGACTACAAAATCATTTGGTGCATATGCGACAATGTTAGAATTTAAACGGTCAAGGTTGAGAAAATAAGAATAGGAAGATTGTTATGAATTTATTGTATTCATTAATGGAGAGTGGATGTCATTTAGATATACATGTATGTTATTAATTGTTATCTAACTTATCTTATTAATACTCTCATAAAGATATGTAACATTCGGTGGTTTCATATCTTATAAAAGAGATATTTTTCATCCTTTTATAAACACAGAAGAAATAAATAATAAAGGCATTCATTCCCATATTTCTTGTCTCTATTTCTTGTTCAGTATTTGTATATTTCACTCTTATTTTACGACACGTTATCAGCACAAGACTCTACCGTCTCAAGAAATTTTCAAGAGGCTAAGGTACTATTTTTATTCTCTCTATTTTATGGTTAATCTTACAAAACTTGAGTTCGTTGCCCTCGATATTTCGGGCAAGAACTACCTATCATGGGTGCGAGATGCTGAAATCCATATGGATGCTATGGGTCTTGGAGACACCATTAAAGAAAAAAATAAAGCATCCAACCAAGAAAACATCAAGGCTTTGATATTCATGCGCCATCACCTTGATGAGGCCCTGAAGATTGAATATCTTACTATTAAGGATCCACTCGTTTTATGGAAAAATTTGAAAGAAAGGTATGACCACTTGAAGAGGTCTTCCTCCCAAAAGCACGACACAAATGGATCAATCTAAGGCTACAATATTTCAAGTCAGTTATGAAGTATAATTCTATGATGTTCAGAATTACTTCTATATTGACATTATGTGGAGAAAAGATTAGTGATTCTGATATGCTGGAAAAGACGTTCTCCACCTTTCATGCCTCGAATGTGCTCCTGCAACAGCAATATCGAGAGAAAAGTTTCACAAAGTATTGTGACTTGATTGCTCATCTTCTAGTGGTTGAACAAAATAACGATTTGCCGATTAAAAATCATGAGAATCGACATACTGGCGCTGCAACACTCCCCGAAGTGAATGAGGTATACACCCATTAATCTAGGCGTGGAAAAAGTCATGGCTCCGGTCGTGGTCGATATAGTGGTCGTGGCCATGATAATGCTCAATGAAGAAATTATTTCCTTGATGCTAATCATTCATCAAAGAAAAATCACTATCAGATGGAAAAAAATGATGAGAGGCATGAAGCGCCAGAAGCACGTGACTCAAAAAACAAATGCTATCGATGTGGTGGAAGTGGACACTAGGCACGTACATGTCGTACGGAAAAGTACTTGGTTGAGCTTTATCAAGCATCAATGAAAAAGAAAGCAAAATTCTGAAGCGAATTTTATCTCTGAAAATCAATTTGACATCACACACTTGGATGTAACAGATTTCTTTTAGCACCCTGAAGGAAACATAGATTAGTTGATTGGTGATGGTTCTGTAGTTAGAGATAATTAAGTTGTTTATTTTGTTTGTTTTAATCATTCTGTTTTAATTAAAATAATGTTTTAATATTGGTGTTGATTTGCTTGTTTACTAAGTAATTATTACATTTTCTGGAGCATAAGACTATCATATGAACATTAGATGAAATATATAAATTTGAAAAGCGAATTGATCTGGGTTAAGTGGTGTACTTCACATGTTCTCTTTTATGGAAAGAAAATAAAAGTGGGATCACTGGGTCATTATTTATAGTATGAACTAGGTAAGAGAATAATTTTCATGTTAAGTTGTATATATGCTGCAAACATTTGACTAATGGGTATCATGTTCTGGTAGACTAAGAAAGGAACATGAATTGATTCTCTAGAGTGTGAATTGTGCATATTTCAAATACCAATAGTTAATAATTTGGGAATAGTCCTATTAAATAATGAAAACTTTCTAGGCAAATGACCTATTCCTCATTACATCACGTCTCATGTCATCAAATATTACTCCTGAATTATGGCATGCCTAATATTTTTTTTATTTCATTCAATGACTTGTTTTCTATGTGTGGTTGATATAAATTCGATTTAAATGCTATTTAATCAGTAATTGCAAATAGTTTTATATATAAAGTAATATGAAAATTAGTGGGTATCCACTGATATATAACATTAAGTTATTATATTGACCTTGTACGTTAGGCAATATGCCTACGTGATTATTGATTTGGGTTATTATATTGAGATTATATATTGGGGTAACGTTTCATTTGTGTGTGCAACATTATTGGTCTTTATTTATTTTTACTAGAAGTACTAATATTTGATAGACTATTTATTTTACTTTGTGTATGTCATTCTATTTTGAAGATATGGATAACTCTCAAAGCAAGTTTGAATTAAAATTCAATTATAAAGACATTTGTTTGATTGATTCTGCTATTACACATATGATATTCAAAGACAAAAAATATTTTTCTCATTTACTTATGGGTAAGGCAAGTGTTAATACCATTTCTGGTAGTACCAACTTGATTGAAGGCTTCGGAAGAGCCGCCATAATTTTTTCTAAGGGAACGAAACTCATTATAAACGATGACATGTTCTCTCCTAAATCCCGAAGGAACTTATTAAGTTTTAAAGATATCCGTCAAAATGAATACCATATTAAAACAATGGATGAGATGAATCTTGAATATATTGGTATCACCAAGGATGTCTCTGGCCAGAAAGTTGTTATAGAAAAGTTTCATGCCTTGTCTTCTGGCTTATATTGGACAAAAATTGGTGTAATTTAGGCACACTCTGTCGTAAACCAGAAGTTTACTGACTCCAATACGTTTGTACTTTGACATGATCGATTGGGACACCCTGGATCTATAATGATGAGATAAATTATAGAAAATTCAAATGTGCATCCATTAAAGAACCTGAAGATTCTTTTAAACAATGAATTTTCTTGTCCTTCTTGTTATCAAGGCAAGTTAATTATTAGGCCATCACATACAAAGGTTGGGTTTGAATCCCCTGAATTTTTGGAACGTATATATGGGGATATTTGTGGACCTATTCACCAACCTAGTGGATCATTTAGATATTTTATGGTCCTAATAGATGCTTCATCTAGATGGTCTGATGTGTGCCTACTGTCATCTCGCAACCTAGCGTTTGCAAAATTACTGGCACAAATAATTAAATTACGGGCACAATTTTCTGATAATCCGATAAAGTCTATTCGCCTTGATAATGTTGTGAAGTTTTCATCCCAAGCATTTAATGATTATTGTTTATCAATTGGGATAAAAGTTAAACATCATGTAGCTCATGTTCACTCTCAAAATGACCTTGCAGAGTCATTAATTAAATGCCTACAATTGATAGCAAGTCCATTACTTATGAAAGTGAGGTTGCCCACGTCTGTTTGGGGTCACACTATTTTGCATGCAACAATACTTGTTCGTCTCAGACAGACAAATTATCATAAATTTTCTCTGTTACAGTTAGTTTTGGGTCAAGAACCTAATATATCTCATTTAAGAATTTTTTGATGTGCGCTATATGTGCCTGTAGCACCACCACATCGCACCAAGATGGGCCCCCAAAGAAGCTTAAGAATATATGTTGGGTTTGAATCACCCTCCATTATTCGCTACCTTGAATCATTAACGGGAGATTTGTTCACTGCTTGATTTGCTGATTGTCGATTTGATGAGACAATTTCCTCAAAATTAAGGGGGAGAATAATGAAATAAAAAGGGAAATTTTGTGGAATAATCCATCATTGTCTCATCTTGATCCGCGTGCTTCTATTTGTGAGCAAGAGGTCCAAAAGATTATTCACTTGCAGAAAATAACAAATCAAATGCTAGACGCATTTACAGATTTGAAAAGGATTACCAAATCACATATCCCTGCAGAGAATGTCCCAATTTGGAGTGATGTCCCTGTAGGATAATCTACTAGTGTCATAGCAAATGAGTCCAAAGCCCGCTTGAAGCGTGGTAGACCATTGAGTTCTAAGGATCGGAATCCTAGAAAAAGAAAAATATATGGTCAAGATGACACTAAGAAAGAATCTCATAAGGAAATGGAAGATTTGATCAATCCTGATATTCTTGAAGAAATCAATGAGCCTCAAACTCAAGAAAATGAAGAAATATCAATAAATCCATGTGATGTTAGGACTAATTTGAATCGCTTGAAAATAAACGTGGATTATGTCTTTGCTTATAACGTTGCAACTAGAATTATGCAAGATAGTGAGGATCTTGAGCCCCAATCTGTTAAAGAATGCCGAGAAAGATGTGATTAGCCAAGTGGCAAGATGCAATTCAATCAGAGTTAAACTCACTTACCAAATGGGAAGTTTTTGAACATGTAGTCCAAACACCTAATGGTATTAAGCTTGTTGGTTATAACTAGGTTTTTGTACGAAAAAGAAATGAGAAAAATGAGATACAAAGATAAAAGGCACGCCTTGTTGCACACGGATTTTCACAAAGACATGGCGTCGATTATGAAGAGACGTACTCACCCGTTATGAATGCAATAACGTTACATTATCTCATTAGTTTCGTTGTCCATGAGAGACTTGAGATGCATTTAATGGATGTGGTTACAACCTATCTCTATGGAATACTTGAAAATGAAATATACATGAAAATTGCTGAAGGATTTAAGATGCCTGAAGCATGTAGTTCAAAGTCTCAAAAAATGCACTCAATCAGATTGCAAAGATCGTTGTATGATTTAAAGCAATCCGGACGCATGTGGTATAATCGCCTTAGTGAGTATTTGTTAAATGAAGGCTATAAAAATGATGTCATTTGCCCATGTGTTTTTATAAAGAAAACAATATCAGAGTTTGTAGTACTTGCTGTATATATTGACAACATAAACATCATTGGAACTTTTGCGAAGCTCAAAAGGGCAAATTGATTATTTAAAGAAGAAATTTGAGATGAAAAATCTTGGAAAGACAAAATTATTCCTTTGGTTTGCAAATTAAACATTTGACAAAATTTCATCACTTCTGTCCTCTTGAACTACAAATTGTCTGCACTTGACCATTTTCATCGTACTTCATTAAAAATAAGAGATATAAATGAGGTTTTGCCTCGAAACTCTTATATTTCATTTGCAAATAACATACCTGATTTCTTATTAAGGTTATACGTGGCTTATACTGTAAAAACACCACATATATCCATAGAAAATATCTTATATATATATATATATATATATATATATATATATATATATATATATATATATATATATATATATATATATATATATATATATATATATATATATAATGTGTGTTTGTGTGTGTGTATAAATAGTTTATAGTGTAATATATATCATATACTTACCTCACATTTTCCCACTTGTGTCTATATATTTCAGAATATACAAGATGTTTATGTTTAACATACTTGATTTATTCCTAATATTATATAATATTATTAATTATACATGGGATATACTGGATTGGTGCGGGGTGGATGAAGTGGGGGCTTGCATCTGGAGTCCTATGTGATAAGAAGGTGCCACCGAAACTCAAAGCCAACTTCTACAGAGTGGTGGTTAGACCTACTTTGTTGTATGGGGCGGAGTGCTGGCCAGTCAAGAAATTTCACGTTCAGAAGATGAAAGTTGCGGAAATGAGGTGCGGCGGTGGATGTGTGGGCATACTATGAGAGATATGATTCGAAATGAAGATATCTGGGACAACGTGGGAGTGGCCTCAATGGAGGACAAGATGAGAGAAGCGAGGCTGAGATGGTTCGGGCATGGGAAGAAGAGATGCGTGGATGCCCCAGTGCAGAGGTGTGAGCGGTTGGCTATGGATGGCTTCAAGAGGGGTAGAGGTAGGCCAAAGAAGTATTGGTGAGAGATGATTAAATAGGACATGGCACATTTGCAGCTTACCGAGGACATGACCTTAGGAGATTGTAGTGGATACAGATTAGGGTAGTAGGGTAGTAGGTAGTAGGGCTTTCCATTCTAGTAGTCGCAATATTTATGTTGTTGCTTGTTCATCGATTTCGGTTAGTGTTTTCTGTCTCTTGTTCCTAGCGTAGCATATATTCCTGTGTAGTTACTGTTTCTTTTGCCTATATGACCTGCTTTATTATTGTTCTATTTCTTTATTGTTGTTGTTGTATTGCTTTATTCTTAGCCGAGGGTTTATCGGAAACAACCTCTCTACCTCCCAAAGTAGGGGTAAGGTCTGCATATAGCTTACCTTCCCCGTACCCCACTTGTGGGATTCCACTGTGTTTGTTGTTGTTGTATACTGGATTGAAGATTTGTTTGAATGGCTGGTAATCGTTTATGTTTTAGCCGTTATAGAAGACAATATTGTTTAGCTGAGAATATATGAAAGGATTCGTTTATTGGTTGAAGAATGTAGAGGAGGAGAATATCTTTTAACTAGGAAATAGAAGGGATGGGTTCGAATTTGAGATAGGAAGTAGGCAAGTGAGAATTAATCCCTAAATTATTGGGATTTCAGATTTTAAGTTAGTGTGCTATAAATGTTATCAAAACTATTACTTAAAGAAAATCAAAAATTGAGTTATTTAAACTAATAAATTTGTTGACATACCGTGTAAAAATCCCTTTGTTTTTCTTTTACTTGTTAAATATTTATTTGATTAACAATTTTTAGACGAATGCAAATAGGAGTAAAATACTAAACAAACCAAAGGAATGCGTCTTAGAAAAACGTTGCACAAAAAAAGTAGAGGGAAATATTCTATGGAGCTGTCTAGACATATTTTTTGTACTCTTTGGTTTGATGTAGTTCATACGTAGATACAAATGAGTGCATCAAAATGGCCTTAGGCAAAGCAAAGGGAGAAAATTTCCATTTTTGAATCGCTTGTTTAGCTACCGTTTAAAACGTAATTGAGGAAGTCACTTTTACAGTATGCAAATAGAATTTGAACATAAAATGCGGTAAAATTCCATCAAGTTTGTTCAAAACTTTTACTACTGAAATTTTAGCCACTATGTTGAAGTTCGAGAACTCTCTACATATGAAACTCCTTTAGATCTTTCTGTGTAAAACGTCAGTACATTGTGTTGGAGATTCGAAAGCTTCCACTCCAATACTGTGTGTTGAAGTTTCGTACTTTTACAAATAAAACTTCAACACACTATTGGAATTCTACAATTTTCTCACTTCTTTTTTCTGTATTAGGTTATAAACTCGAATTTCCTAATCTATCAGTTGGATGTTTCTAAAAATACCAATTAATAACAAAGAAAGCTGCAAATACCCAAAATATGTTGGATCAATCTCCCTCAGTATCATTGCGTGATGATTCTTCACAAGAAAAAGACATTGTACAACAGAAAATTGGAGCAGGTTATCCAATATCCAAGAATGAATCTAGGAGACAAAATAAAAGATGGTTTCGAAATATCTGAGCATTCAATTCAATAGCCCTTGCAGAAAGATCGATAAACATGTATCACGGGGTAGACCAATTTGTTCAGTGACATGATGAAAATACACAGAAAAATTACTAATGTGATGTGTAAATGTCTGTATATGAGGTCTGTGACATGCTGAAGAAGAAGACGGCGACTACTGGAGAAGAAATTGAACTTAAAATGCTGGAATTTCACTTCGAGAAAGAGAAGTATCTTTAAGATTACCAGCCTGCTGCCAGAAATCCAAATACAAGACGTGACAGCCACTTGCCCATGCCTGGAGCAAGAAAATAACTTTGGTTTGCCAAGACAAGAATTACCCAAATTAGTCAAAAGCTTTAAGATTACCAGCCTGCTGCCAGAAATCCATGCCGACAATACAAGAAGCAAATTTGTTTCAACAACTTATTGCAAGATTAGATGTCACTTCCAATAGAAGTATGTTTTGACCTAAAATAGTCGAATGGAGCTCTAGAAAGTCAAACCTGTCTATTTACAACATTGGAACCTACAATACATGAAAAGAGTTCCAGAAAGAATCTTATAACTGTTGACTATGTACTAATGGTATCCGACTAGACCGACGATTTCCACGATCATATAAATGCAGGCCTAGATGGTTTGCTTAGTCGGGTAATATTGTAAAAAGAATGCTGATACAACAGATGTTGCGTTTCATCCTTGGATTCCCACGCGACACTTCTCCAAACATGAGGCATGCCAGTAACGGAATGAGCTGAAGGCGCGGCACATTTACCAATACATGACTCACGGGAATGACATGAATTACAATGTCCAGAGGCTCAATGACACAGGGTCTCTCCATAGTTTACCCAACGTATAAAGCTATCTGAAAGTTCCTCGACAACTACGCAGCTCTTGGCATCACTGTAGGATGCCTCTGGTCCTGCGTTTTCTGTTCCCTGCAGATAGTGAATTCTATAGTTGAATATCAAGCAAAGAGAAGGTAGGCAGCACTGTACACTAACTTAGACATACAAATAGAATACTAAGGGTGTGTTCGGTACAAAGGAAAAGTGTTTTCCATGAAAAATGCTTTCTTGGAAAATATTTCCAAGAAATAAGTGGGTTTCTTACTTATTTACTTGTGTTCGGTACGCAAGAAAAAGTCTTATCCTAAAAGCATTTGTATATAATCTAAACAAATACTATGGGTGGGCGGGGTGTGTAGTGAGGGTGGATGGGTGGTGGTTGGGAGTGGGGTGGGTGGTGGGGTAGGTGGTGGGGGTAGGGGGTAGGGGGTAGGGGTGAAGATGAGGTGTGATTGAGGGTGGGGAGGAGACAATCACTGTGGAATGCCACTCGTGGGACTTGTTTTTCCTATTTCCATTAGGGAAGTCAGTTTCCTCATTTTTAAGGAACTTGTTTTCCTAGAGAAAATATTATCCAAATTTTTTTTGAACAGAACATGAGAAAATAGAAAAATGTTTTTCTCCATACCAGACACACCCTAATTGTTAATACAGTGTGTTGTCAACTTTACCAAAAACAAAGACAGTCTGTCAAAAATGGCTTCAAATAAAAAGCGACTACAATCATGTCTTAAAAATATTGTAGGTGACTGTAATGAGCCAGCACAGTGAAGTTGATAAAATTGTTCAGAGATCCTTTTTCATTGAGATGAACAAACTGAACTTACTACAATCAATACATTCAGTTTTTCTTTCTTTTTATGAAAATAGCACCAAGAGAGTGCTGGACATGTACAGGGAGGATCAGAGAAACAGTTCCTTTCAATCCTTCAAGGAGTTGAGAAAGTCTTAGCCAAAGTATCTATGACATATTACAAATAGTACTCTCCACAAAAAAAGACATTCTTTAACTAGCTGCCCAGTTAAATACCCCCCCCCCCCTGCGTAACCCAATCTCACTTAAAGCATGCAGACTATTTCAACGAATGACATCATCACCTTTATATTAAAAACTAGCTACGGAAATTCAAGACTTGCAGTTTGACAAAAAAACTGCATAAATTTGATCTTCTTTGTCCAAAGAAGGCAAGTAAGGTGAAAAGCTTTTTTTTTAAAAGGTTGAGCTTTGGGAAAGTATCTCTTTAGTCCTCCATCCCCTTTTTTCCTAGACCAAAGATCCCTACTACAATTATGACACTTATAATACTCAATTTTATTGGAATGATCGCATTAGTAGTAACACTGACAGTTACCATCAATCTGAAACCTATACTGTTACTTCCAATATAAGTGGTAGTGACAGCCTTGAAAGTGAAGTTTTAGTTGAAAAACCCATGTGATCCCATTCATGGTCCAACCAACACTATATACACGGGTACATATGTTTACCTTAGTTAAGTCTTTATAATATGAATCTTTTTTTTCTTTTATAGAGGATATGGTCCACCAGTTAACCATATTCCTCAAGAGCTTCGAGAAACAAACACAACATTTGGCGGTCGTCACTCGTCAGTCAAGTAATTTTCTGGTAAACCAGGATAGACAGGTGTCTAAAATGAACCGTCAATTGCCAAATAATGTCATTCATCTAATCATGGAACCTCAACAGAAACTTGTAATGTGGTAGAAGCCTAACTATCAGCCATCTTTCTGTGACGGGAAAATCGCCACAGCTATCTGGAATTATTTTTCAAACTCTTATGGTATTGGCTTTTCAGGTGGAAATATCAGAACTAATGTTATGAGGTGGTGGCTGATTAAACTTGACAACAAAGTTCATGAGCTGTTTTTACAATAGAAAAGCACAGATGTGCTTTCAAGTATGATGGAATCAGAAGTTCAACTAGTAGAGTTATAGATCAAGTTTCCAATTTGATGAAACTTTTCTTTTACTCACAGTTTCCTTCTTTAGATCTTTCTAGTTCATAGACAGATCTATGTGCACAGGTGGAACAAAATTAGACCTATACTTGATATCACATTGGCTAGCTGGACTAAACCAAGCTACAATGAATTGAAGCTGAATGTTGATAGCTGTAGTAAGGGCAATCCAGGAAGTGCAGGGGGTGTTTGTGTGCTGAGAAGTCACATTGGACACTTGGTAATAGTATTCACTGCCCATAGTGGCTGCTGCAGTAACAATAAAGCTGAGATCCAAGCCTTGAAGATTGGACAGCAGTGGTGTCTTGACAATAGCTATCAAAGGGAAAGAGTTGAATCTGATTCACTTTTGATAATACAAATGATTAAGAAGGAAATTAAAGCTTCACGGCAGATACAAGAATTCCAGGAGGTACAAGAAATGGGGATGCAAGGCTTATCTTTTACTCACTGTTACAGGGAGGCTAACTTTGTGGTGGACCAACTTGCAAATTTGGGGGAGCACAAAAATTTGGATTCATTCTTCGCTGAGGATATAAATTAGCCTAGACGTTATAGCTACATTGAAGAATGATGAACGGGTTTCCAAATTTCAGAACTCGTGTGAAGAAAGGTACATTTTCTTTTTAACCTGGATGAATGTTACTTTCGTCAATAGATAGGTTCTAACATTTAGTTAGATCTCTTTTGAAAGATCAAATGCATACATCTTGTAAAGAAGAAGTCCTCATTTAGTTAAATATACTTTTTGCATAGGGATAGGTTTACTCATTCCTCAATGCAACATAGGACAAAGGCTTCTATAAGCACCTCCTCATGTAGTCTTTTTTTTTTTTGGTGATATGAAATTGCATCCAAGAACATCACTTAGTGGTTTGGCAAAAAAATTTAAGAAGTGGTAAAAGCCTTACTAGTGAAGTAACTGAAATACCAACATTCATGCTACATCCGCCTTCACTGGAGAGTGGGGTTGTTTCCCCCACTATGTCACTGACAACATTCTCTGATGACAGTCCACCTATTGGGGAGTTTGTGAACAAAGACCTGCACCAATAGAAAGCACAAACGACATTTCTTCAAGTCAATCAGTTCTAGATGGAAGAACTCTAACAATAATTCTTCCTGTAATCATGATTACGGAAACAGCAACTTGACGACACCATGAGAAAATAAAGAACACGGAGAACACAAAAAGGAAGTTTTGTCAAGCCTCAACTTTGTTTCAACATTTGCCTAGTCCTACACAACCATCAAGATTAAAACCACCTTATCAAAAACAGATATCACCAGAATATTCATTTGAAGTTATCCTTTTCAACCAAGAAACAAAAAACAGTTTGGTACAGGAAGACTGGTCACAACGTATCCAACTCACAGAGCATAACCAGCGGTACATTACACAAAATCCCAGTAAAATGGAAGGCATAAAGGAAACCAATGACTTCCACAGAGTACTAAAAGTGATAGCAGGTTTAAGAACTTAAAAGAAATTTGACCTCCTATTTTACAGGAAATTAATTTCACTGCATAAAAGTCTAACAAAATTAACGACCAGAATAAGACAAAAGTTCAAATGAAAAGGAAATCCTAATAAAAACATTTGCACCAAAGGCTTAGTTCAAGTGACAAAGGTTGAGGGACTTGTGACTTGGGTCACAAGTTCTAGCCCTGCGCCACGCGAACTAAGCTTAGTATTTAAGTAGAGAAGGGTAGAGTGACGAGCCCTATCCCTTTAGTTTTGAAGGCTGTTGTTGGTCCTGAGGGTTTGCCCCAAAGGATTACTCAATCATGAAAAAGCATACTAAAAACAATTGAAATATCAAGTAACAGATAACTTGGATTCTCAATACCTAAGAGTTGAATGGAAGAGTGGGAACATTTTGGAAACTGGAATGACCTAAGTGCAAAGTGTCTCACTGTCTCAGCTGATTGAGTTGATGGGAGATAAATACATAAACAAACTTCGCTTCATTAAAGGAATCAGATTTTAAGATGGCATAAGCAGTGACTTAGTTCCTCCAAGACTCTAAAGCCAACAGAACTTGTGAGAATTTAAACCTCAACAAAATATGTCATAAGAAAGAAAATATCTCAGATGTAATGTTCAGCTTAACCTTATTATCGACAAAACATGAAATTTAAGTCTTAGTGTCCTCAATCAATTACCTGCCCAATAACTCTTCCACACAGGAATTCCCAGAAGAAGACAGCCAATCTAAGTCAACAAAGTTGGAGCAGTCATATGCATCTGCATTTTGTTGTTCACAGGATCGATCTCTTTGCATTTCTACAAAAAGTTGCCTTGTAGGAACTGTTTGTGCATACCTGCATAAAGAAAGATAAATAAGCAGAGCAGAAGGTGAGAAAGAAAATGATTTATATGGAGGTTTTTGCTTTCTCGGATAACAGAAACTTAAGCTAGATTTCATGCTAAATCTAAATTCATTTAAATTTTCAGAAGTAGCATATTCACTTGCATGCAGTGAGAAATAGCATCCATAGACTGCAACTTCAACTAACCACAGAAATAATGGTAAGACAACATACAGCTGTTCTTTTTAAGAGATGGTAACAATTTTATATATTCAAAAAGAGCAAAAGTTGTGCTGGTCATAATTACAGGGGAATGTACCACAATATACATCTGAAATTTCTATCCTCTTACAAAGATCCTAGACATCTATAACAGCTTCTGAATATTCCGTGTATTCCTACTTGCACAAAAAATAATACAGCAGCAGACAATTCATTTTATCTCCTGGATTGAGGTATCCCTATCTTCAAGACACCTTGAGTTCCTTCCTTTCCATACAGTCCATATGCATGCAGGAATCAAATCGCATCTATTCTGTTGAGCAGACGGTCTTCTCCCTTTGTTCCACAATAACAACATTTCCTTGGTGTTATTGGCATGACCCAGTGTATCCCTTCTAATGCTAGAAATATATCCCAAAGTTGTACAATGTATGAACAAGTGACTATTAGTTTCCAGCTCTCTTTCACATAACTGACATCTAGAGCAGAGTTGTACACCTCTTTTATTTCAAATTATCCTGTGTTAAGCAAGCCTTTTTAGCAACTAGCCAAACAAAAATGCCACTTTACAGGAGATCATTACTTTTGAAATATGCTTCTAGGCCAAAATTCGTCATAATGTTGTCTGATTAAGCACCTAATAGGAGGTTTTGGTGGAAAATCTGCCTGAGTTGTCTCTTAACCACCAAACCATGTCTTCATTCTGAGTGACCCCTATGAATGGGTTGATTGTGTTGTAGAAGTCAGCAATTCTAGTGATTTGCCAATCATATTCAAGAATCTCCTATAAGTTGAGATTCCACCCTTGGACAGACCAAACCTCATTGATGGTGGCCTTCTGTTGCTTATTTATAGTGAAAATTTCAGGATATATTGTCTTCAAAGGCTCTTGCCCCAGCCCCTTCCACATCTTCCTCCCCACCTCTATCGATTCTATGAAGTTCCTCCTTTTGTTTGCTACCGCTACCCTATGAAAAAAAATTGTATTTCAGTCCCCTTCTTCCAACCACAAAGCCGAGGTCTACAGTTCAGGTTGAGGGACTAAGACAAAATACTTAGAGTGCAAGTTCAGTGATGTAACTCATGTGACGGGTGTGGAAGTGAGGATTGATACACAAGTCATCACCGAGAGAGGAAGTTTCAAGTATCTGGAGTCAATAATCCAAGAAAATGGGGAGATTGACTATGATGTTACACATCGTATTGGAATGTGTCACCAAGCCTTAAAGGTAAGTTTTATAAAGTGGTGGTCAAACCAACTATGTTGTATGGGGCAGTGTTATCAAAAGCGAAAAGCGCAAAAAAGCTCTAAGGTCAGTTGGGGCTTTAAGTGCAAAGCGCAGACTTATAATAATAAGCATAAATAACAACTATATGGACAAAGAAATTGTAAAAACATTACGATTAAATGAAATATCATATATCTAGTGTCACCTCTTCAAGAGAGGCCCAATAGCAAGGAAATGTCTTAGAGTCTTGATGATGACACTAAAGCACACATAAAGCGAGGTGAAGTGCTCAACATGTTTTGAGTCTCGCTTCAAGGCTCAAGGGCGCTTTAAGCGCGCCTTTGATAACACTGGTATAGGGTGGAGTGTTGGCCGGTCAACAACTCACACATCCAGAAGATAAAAGTAGCGAAAATAAGGATGTTAAGATGGATGTCTAGGCTTACTAGGAGAGATAAGATTAGGAACAAAGATATCCGAATCAAAGTGGGAGCGGCCTCCGTGGTGGACAAGATGAGGGAGGCGAGGCTGAGATGGTTTGGAAATGTGAAGAGGAGATGCATAGATGCCCCAGTGAGGAGGTATGAGAGGTTGGCTATGGTGGGTATGAAGAGAGGTAGAGGTAGGCCGAAGAAGTATTGTGGAGAGGTGATTAGACAGGATATCACACACCTGCAGCTTACCGAGGACATGACCCTACCTAACATATGGAGGTCGAGGATTAGGGTAGAAGGTTAGTAGGTAGTCGAGCGTTCTCTAGTTCCCTTGTATGTATTGTATTATTACTCTCCTACTATCTTGATCTTCATTTTTTATATTACATGTTTTCTTTCCTTTGGTTATCGTATTGCTACTGTTCTCTTTTTCATTGTTTTCAACATGGAGTCTTCACTACTATATTCTCTTTACATGTTTGGTTTTTCATATGTTACTTGAGCCGAGGGTTTATTGGAAACCTCTCTCCCTTCACAACGTAGGGGTAAGGCTGCGTACACACCACATGTTGTTGTAGTTTCTTAGGCTAATGCCAAAGCCGCTAGTTCCCTCTCAAACCCTTTCTCCTCTCCCTTCCCCTTCCCCTTCCCCTCTTTCGCCTCTTCCTCCCTCTCTAGTACCCCCCACCTTTGTCATAATCTCCTTCATTCTCACTTCTACCCTCCCAAAAACCTCTTTGTTGTCCTTGAGCATCTTTAGCTTTTTGGAAAGTCTGGAAGAAGGATAACATTCTACATCATAACTACTCCACCAACCCACTATCCCCAAAGTCCTCCCCTCGCAACCACATATTCTCAAATCTAAACGGAGTTCTTGAACATCTTTCTCTACCACCGTCAAGTATCAAGCAATAATTCTCTTTCACAAATCTGCTTTATTCATATTAGAAATTCTGGAGAACTTGATTCCAAAGCTCTTAAACGTGTCTGTATTGGATATCCTCTTACACAAAAAAGGTACAAATGTTACCATTCTCTTTCTAGGAGATCCTTTGCCAGCATTGATGTTACCTTTCGAGAGTCTGAACCCTATTTCGGTATTACACTATCACCTCTTCAGGGGGAGAGCAATAAGAAGGAAAAGATGATTCTCTCTTGTTCCACCACGGGGAAAAGTGAAAATTGGAGAAAGAATTCAAGAGGAGACTTTTGGATGATTGAATAGATTTGATCTAATAACTTATTTGAGGAGAAATAGAGCAAAAGATGTCATTACGCAATCAGGCGAAGTTGAATCCTCTTACTTGTGAGTTATCTACATTTTCTAATGAGTTAGATTTGTATATTGCCCATAGAAATGAGTCAGACCTTGTACCAAACATCCTTTATTTAATTTTGTCTCCTATATTCCATATCTTCCTTTTTATAGAGCCTTTGCCTTGTTTATTTCTTTTGTCTATTCTCTAGAATTTGAGGGAAGTTTTTGCAGATCCTAAATGAAAGCAAGCTATAATTGAAAATATAAAGGTCTTGTCAAACAATAAGACTGGGACTTGTCACTTCACCACCAAACAAAAAGTTGGTTGGCTTCAAATAGGTCTTCATTGTGAAACATAAAGTTGATGGCTCGGTTAGAAGATTCAAAGAATGATTGGTGGCTAAGGGATTCACTCAAACTTAGAGTTGATTATCAGGATACATTTACCCCAGTTGCAAAGACGAACAATATCAAAATTCTTGTCCTATGCAGCTAATCTTGACTGGTACTTCTAACAATTGGATGTGAAGAATCATTTCTTAATGGAGACTTAGGAGAAGAGGTCTATATGGAGATCCCTCTTGAATTTGATATTGAACAAAGGGAAAGGTGTGCAGACGGAAGCAATCCCCTAGAGCTTGGTTTGAAGATTCTCTAAAATGATGATCTCTTTCGGTTACCAACAAAGCAATGGTGATCATACCATCTTCATAAGACTTCAAAAGGGTGAACTCACTCTTCCTATTGTTTATGTTGATGACATAGTTATGATAGGATGACAAAAAGGAGATGACCCGATTGATGAAGTTGTTAGCACAAGACTTTGAGATCAAAGGTCTCGGGAAGTACCAGTGTTCCTTAGGGATTGAGGTTGCTAGATCAAAAGATGAATCTTTATTTCTTAAATGAAGTATATTCTAGATCTCTTGAAAGAAACTGATTTGACAAGTTCAAGCTAGAAAAATTACCTATTGAAAGACAAGTTACAAACAAGGGTTGGAGAGTCGATTGATAATGAGCAATATCAGAAGTTGGTTGGAAGGATCATTTATCTCTCTCACACTCGACCATACATAGCCTATTCAGTCAGCTTGGTGAGTCAGTTCATGTATAATCCATGAGATCCTCATAGCAAGTTGTCTGGTCACACCCCATAGAAGCTTTTACAGACACGGATAGGGCTGGATCTTAAGATGATAGAAGATCTATGTACGGTTATTGTACACTCATAGGAGCGAACCTAGTTACTTGGAGAAGCAAAAAGCAAAGTATGGTGGCCACATCAAGTGTTGAAGCTGAGTATTGACCCACGGTATTTGTGAGCTTCTTTGGCTACAAAAGTTACTGGAAGAATTGGGATTCTCTAAAAAGGGAAAACTTTCCTTGTACTGCGACAATACAACTGCAATTAGTATAGCTCAGAATCTTGTTCAACATGACCGAGCATAACATATTGAAGTTGACCAGCACTTCATCAAAGAGAGTTACTAGTGGTACCTTGAGTTTGCTTCATGCACCGACAGAAAAACAGATAGCGGATGTGCTTACAAAAGGCCTCAACAAAAGGACTTTTCGTACTTCGATTTGCAAGTTTGGCATGTGCAGTATCTTTGCTCCAACTTGAGGGGTGTGTTGATTGTGTTAATGAATTAGCATAATTTTTGGAGACTTTATTTTTCCTTTTTCTAGGTTAATTATAGGAATAGAATATTTCTTTATAGTGTAATTTCAATTAGTTCTAGGATTCATAATTTAAATACCCCTTCTCATGGGGTGTAAGGATATACATATATACAAAGAATCCTTTTCTTTTTCCTCAAATTCTGCATATGATTATTCATATAGGTCCCATATGATATGTATGCTATGTATATGACACATTGCATTGCGTTATTTTTTTAGAATGGTACTCATGTTGCATTGTCTTATGTCACGTTATGTATGCTTACTTTTAAATTAAAGTCTTGCTCAACCTTTTTAGAGGTAGCTTCTGAGACTTACTGGGCCATAAGACTCACTTCCCCATCTTTGATCCGCAGACTCTTTAGCAAGTATAGGTGAGTCTAGCAGGTGATTTCATATGTTCCAGGCGCATTGGTGAGCTCCCACCTCTTGTTTGTGCAGTTTATGGGCAGTGCCCCGCCTCTTGACATCTTTAGGAGCTCCATTATGACCCTATGGGAGCAGTTTATGTATTTTGGAATATGCAAATGATGCAATCGCTTGTCGGGATGTGTTATGCATGTGATTAGGCTATGGTATCCACATTTTGAGGATTATCTCACATGGTATGCCTAAGAGTGTTGGTTTGGGCAATTGAGCGCCCTTATGATGTGTTGACGATTAACAGGTAGTAAAGTTTGGATTCGCCCGATGAGTGTTTGTTCGTTAACTGCTGGTCATGGCCGTTACACCGAGACTGTAACTCCAGTAACATGTGAGAAAAATGTCTGGATGGGTTAATATATAATGAATGTTAGATTTATCTAATGTGGGATGATCTCTTAAGAACTTAAAAATTGTACCCTTCTAACTCCAAGATTATAACTGATAACTCACAGTCCAACAAAACTTTCAGTACTTATTTTATAGAAACGTACTGAAAAAGTATTGACCTTTGCAGGGAATAGACTTGTTCGCACAAAGAGGGGAAAGAAGCAACTGCAATAGCAAGTACAGCAAATAATTTGGGACAAACGCTGCAACAGAAAAGGTAGTGAGAAGGAAAATGGACCAGTTGCAAGAACATTGAACAAGAAACGGGGCTGCATTAAGCCTTTTAAAGGAAATGGGGAGAAGACAATGGGGTTAAATGAGAACCCATTCCAGCAGAAGAATGACATGACATGATTTTCAGGTCAAATTTAGACATTTAAAATATGACCCGAAGAAAACAAAAAATAGGAAAGCAACTAACAAATCCTAATAGCACAACGATGTAGAGAGTAGTCCAAATTAACAAGTCACCAGCTAAAACATTGCAAAACCACCAATAGATCCATAATTGCACGGAACCAAAAAAAGATGCAACACCTAAGAGACTTCCTTCAATCATATAATTTTTTTGTACCTTGAATATGTCAAATCACTTTCACAAGTTGACATTTCTGGTGTTGATTCGGAGAGTGCTTTGCTTCCTTCTTTTGACAGATTAGACTTAGAAAGATCCTTTCCAATACTCTGAGTTGATAGGGGAAATTGACTTTCATGAAGAATGTTCCCATCTGAGAATGATCTTTGAAAGAGCGACCTGTTTATCACCATAAGAATATACAGTTATCCTTACTTCAAAACAAGAAATTACAGGAGAAGATCAAGTTGCTACGGGGCACATTTCTGCCATCTCTATTGTAACACATTATCTCAGAGTAAATTAAGTAAACGTTGAAAATGCAACGGAATATCAGTGTCTTTGTCTTCTATATTCGTCTCGTCCTAATATAGATGATAAATATCTAATGTATGGAAAGTAAGAAAGTTAGAGCCATAACATCACGGGTTTGACAATTATACCTTCCATTGTCACCAGCACAGCTCTCTCCATTCCTACCCACATAGTAATGCTGATAGGAGTCCAGTTCCCATATATCAGGTCTACCCTCTCGCGGCTGAAAGTACCCCAAAAACCTGTTCATGGAATATCATCAGAATTCCATGCCCCAGGCTCATAGCCATTTTTTAAATTATCTGAAATCTCGAATAAGTTGGCAGATAGAATATCAAAAGGAGAGAAGTTGAACTTAAAGGATTTGCACCAACTAAACCACTCACTCAGACTGCATTGACACATATGAATAAAGAAAAAATGAGCGTACACATTAATAGCATTTTGTTTTTCTGCATCCATGTAGGCATTGCTGTAATATCTCTGAAGAGTCCTAAAGAACTCCTGTGATTGAATTGCAGCTTTCCACTGGCCCCTCCTCTTCGAAAATATCTACAGGACACAAGAAAAGATAAAACTCACGTGTAGAATGTCCTGGCCTTTGTTTCCATAAGTATCAAGGACGCGTACGGGATTATAACAAATAAAATGAGGCAAGAGTGACTAAATTTTGAGTCCCTAACATTTTATTTCCGTAAGTTCCATTTTCTGATCGCTGGATTGTATTTTTTATTTGCCAAAAAAAACAGTGTAATTAGGTCACTGGCTCTAGTTACAAGTCAAAAGGTTCTTTCCTTTCTCAATTTGCAAGAAACTAATTTTCCCACCTTTAGTGAAGATAAAAAACAAAAGGAAAAACAGAATTGGGAGTACAAAACACATGAACTTCCCACCCACGCACCCTAGAAATCACAATAAGGAAGCTGCTTGTAACATAACTTCTTTGATATTTTTCTTTTTCTTTTTATATTTTTTTTTGAAAACGAAACTTCTATGATAATTTTATCTGCCTAGGGAGTAGAGTCATTTCAAATATAAATAAGAAAGCTGAAAGACTTATGTATCATCTATTGCATCAAGAATTATTGTAAATTATGACAGTTGTGCTATTATTCCCTTTTTCAGACTAATTTTCGTTAGTATCTGTTGCTTCTTTACTTTTGTTATTTCTTTGTCCGATTGTTTTTGTTTGCTTTTCTTTGAGCCAAGGGTCTATCGGAAACAGCTCTCTACCTCCCAAGGTAGGGGTAACGTCTGCGTTCACTCTACCCTCCCCAGACCCCACTTGTGGGATTACACTGGGTGTGTTAGCTGTTGCTGTATTTTTCATTGCAGTCTAGCCAACCTAATAATTTGCAGGAAAAAATTAGAGATGGAAGATTGTTTCATATTTGCAAGAATGATGAAGAAACCCTTAAAAGTTCTCTTGTTTCAATTGTATTTTAGTGTAAGTAAAGAACCATATTAATTTATGGTTGGTAAGCTTGATGGACGACTATGAATGACTCGGGTTGTGTCATGTTTTCAACTTAACATAGTTTTGACACGATGCGGTCCTTTCTTTTAATGAAATTATTGATTCATAAATAATGTGCAAAAAGAAAAGGGAAATGCTAAGCACTAGCTATACCTTGTTGTGAGCTGCAGAGCCACCATATTGATGAGCTAGTGTGTCACCCATCCTCTCATAGGACCCCATTAATTCTTCTGCCAAAGGATCATCAAGGTCTATCTTTGTTGAATTTGTAACTCCTAATGCATGGAGTTGATGACCCAAAGCAGCCAATCCATATGCATACTGTGCCACATTAGTACGATCTAAACAATCTATGCAATTTGTCCTTAGCACCCCCCTTTGGAATATTGCTGGTTTCAGATAGCCATTACTCACGTAGTTACATCCACTGGTTTTCCCATCTGAGTTATCTGACTCACCGTTGTCGTTATCATATTGTTTCTCAACACCAGGGTCGAAATGTCTCAAAGGATCCACGTTACTAGCAGCAGCATATCTGTGCCACAACATTGCAACTATTTTTAAAATACAACTCTAAGCAGCTCAAACACCCAACAGAAAACCTAATGTATATGCAATTCAATGTTATCCCTTTTTATTGACCTACTTCAAGTGGTAGCTCGCATCAACGTATAAGGAGAATACGCTTCTCTATCATCTTTGGAAAACTCTGAAGCGCAGAATTTCTAAGCTGAATCACTGAAAATGGAAAAGCCTTTTGACTCTTGTCGTAATGACTTGAAAGGTAGCAAATGTACCATGGCGTCAAGAAAAATTATAGCAAGGAATTGTATAAGGAAGCCAATCAGTCAGACGGTTGTATTATTGCTAATGGAAAGAGACTGCAGAGAACCTAGTGGCATCATAAAATAGGAAAAGAGTTGGACTGGACCAAAATCTTTCTGAAGGAAAAGCAGAGGAAATCTCTTTCACAATGAAGAGGGCTAGAACCAGAGAGTCTTGATAAGTAGAACTGGGAAGAAAACTACAAGATACTGTGTTATTTACAGTACTAGAGATTGGATAAACAGAGGAGCTGGCAGCGTTTGGGCAACGGGCCTTCATCATTTGGGAACAGCTATATTCACATCCCCTACTGCGGAACAAGAATCAATGCACGAGGATAGTTGATGCGGTCTCCATTAGAAAACGTTGGGAAGCAGGTTACGGCCAGTAACTAATAGTGTAAAGGTCTAACCCTACACCTTTGCATTCGGCTCGACTTTTCTACCACATTTGGATCTACTTATGTAGGAACATCTTTCCCTTTGTCCCATCTCATAGGATCAAATTTGATCCCAAGGAAACAATATAAATTGAATCTTAATTGATGATGAATAAATAGATTTAAAAAGAAACAACAAATCATATGCTTTGTTCTTGTATCAAGTTTTGTAATTTTGTTTTAAAACTAATTATTCATGTATAGCAAGCTAACTCCTTTAAGTATAAGCATATCCCTTAATCATGCCATCTGACAATGACGGGGACTAAAACCTAATTCTTTTTGCAGCATCCCTCCACAAATTCAAATGTTCTGCAGCCTAGTATGTCTAGTGAACCTCTCCGCCTGTCTAGATTGCAGAGAACATGAGCTGATCACTTAGGACTTCGATTATGACAAAACCAATAAGTCAAACACCAAAAACGAGATGTCTCAAAAGTTTTAGCCTATAGCCGTCTCAAGAAAAGTATACCCAGCCAATCAACTGAGATGACAGGTACAGCATAACTACAGACTGCAGTTCTTTCGCAATTCTGAGTACATGACTTTCACCTGGGGTAATTTATTAGTGTTAGACCAATAATTGATCCAAACTTCAAAATACAGGAAAAAAAGGGCAGCCCGGTGCACTAAGCTCCCGCTATGTGCGGGGTCCGGGGAAGGGCCGGACCACAAGGGTCTGTTGTACACAGCCTTACCTTGCATTTCTGCAAGAGGATGTTTCCACGGCTTGAACCCATGACCTTCTGGTCACATGGCAGCAACTTTACCAGTTACTCCAAGGCTCCCCTTCAAACTTCAAAATACAGGAAGTTCAAGAAAAAAATGGTCATCACTGTTATAGACATAATTAAGTAATTAAAAATATGCTCTCTAATGGCTTAAGCTTTTAAATGAGATAGTCACACACTTCAACATAGTATCAAAGCAGGAAAAGGTCTTGGGTTCGAGTCCCACCGCCACCCATTTTCATGTGCTTGGCTCATGAAAAAGAATGAAGCCCGCAGCTGAGGGGGCGTGTGTGAAGACATAATTAAGTAATTAAAAGTATGCTCACTCTAAAAACTTAAGCTTTTGGATGAGATGGTCACACACTTCAACAATTACCATCCCTTTCATGCAATTTGGTTACATTCATTAGTCCATAAATTTTCCAAAAGCTTTTAAGAAGGGATAAAAGAGGGAATCACTCCCCCGAGGAGGATACTTAATGCAACTACACCAAAGAGGAAAGAAATCCTATATATTCAAGACCATGAGCATAAAGAAATAATACGAAATTGATTGGTTTTCTGACAGCTGCATAGAGGAATAACTATAAAAAAGAAGTAACTAAGCAAGAAGAGGGATAAGTTGAAACATCAAAGAGAATGAAACACCATAAAAGATAAGACTTTGCTTAAGATGAGGAATGACCTATTCGATATGATGTAAATGATCAACGAAATTGCACAGAAATCTATATGAGCTACCACATGAAAACAGATTGTTTGTATAGAAAGAATGTCTTCCAAGTGCTTGCAGACTTGTCAAATGAGATGAAAACTTACTCAAAAGTGGGCCATTTCAAACATCCCTCAGATCTTAAGGCCGGTGTTACTTGACAATAGAAGAAACCTGTCAAATTCAATGCATATGTAGCCACTTTTCCCAGAGAAAGCAAGACATTTGTAGCTTTGCTGGAAAACCGGGACAAGAAAAAGCTAAAGTTATAGCAAATCAGATCTTTGAATAAGAAGTTAAAGAAACAGAAATGAACAAGACAAATACCTTCGTGAATGCTTGTTCAAATCCCAGTGGAGAAATCTAAGTCGATTCTCCTCAGATAGATCCTTATTGATGAATTCAATTGCATTAGCAAATTCGGTGCGAAGGATAGACTCCCGAGGCTTTTTTTCTTGGGTCTGTCAATTGAAAATTTTCGCAGTGGTGAGATGCTTTTTTCCTTATTCTCTTTCTTTTAGCATATTAGCATGTCTATTGAGCTAGGGACGGGGTAATCAAGGTGTTCAAGGAAGAGGGCTCTCTGCTCCAAAGAAGATACATTTTTTCACTTGCCCCTTAAGACATTATAACAGTATAATTCTGATCCTTTGACAGAAAACAACAGACTGAAAAAAGCATCCCTTACCTTAATCAGATCCAATATAATTATGGGGTTCCCATATCTCTCGGCAAGATTCTCGAAATGAAGTCTTGTTGCTTCATATGTTTGATCCCTCTTTGACACTAAATGACAAAAATTAAGTTAACCAAAAATCAATATTAAATTCTTACAAAGGTAGCATGAACTAGCTTGAACATACATATAATATCAGGCTTAAGATTCAGTCGTGAAGTTTCCTGAAACCAAAAGAGCGGGATTGACCCGCGGTTTTGAACAACAGAACTAATTTGCACTGGGTAATCTTCAGGGACATCCTCAAATAGAATCTGCTCAGTCTCAACATCATTCGCAACTCTACCGCTCTCATTCACACCACGCTTCAGATATCTAGAAAGGCAAAAAAAAACAGTTAGGACCAGAATTAAAGAGTACGCAATAAGAAGAACGACATGATGTCCAGATGAGAAATATAATTAAAGAAGACTGATGGAAATGCCCATGTAGTAGAACAGAAACCTGAAACCAATAGCATTGCTTAACAAACCATGCTAAGAAAGTACTACACGACCACTCATTTAAAGGTACAGTAACAAATATCGCAAGCATGGGCCTCTTTCTACAACAACTTATAAAGTTATGCTGCAGGTTGTCTACTTTCCTGTAAACATAAGCTACAATAGCTCATCAGTAGCCACTTAGACTATGCTATTGCTTTTTTAAGAGAAGACAAATCACAGATGCTGCTCTCATTGCTAATGAGGCTCTAGATTGGAAACTAAAGGGTGGAGAACCAGGGTTGTTAATCAAGCTGGACATTGAGAAGGCTTTCGACAAAGTGAGTTGGTCATACTTGCTCACCATCCTGAGGCATATCGGCTTTGGAGACAGGTAGATAAGATGGAGCAAATACAACATCTCCACAGTCAAATATTCCATTTTGGTTAACAGGGGGGCTGTGGGCTTCTTTTCTCCACATTGAGGCATCAGACAAGGATGATCCTATCTCACCTTTTCATCTTGGCAATGGAAAGACTTAGCAAAATGCCTCAGAAAGCTAGTTATTTGCAATGGATTGAGCCATTTAAAATAGGAAGGAGCCTGGGATCTCAAGCTGCTGTCTCTCACCTGCTTTATGCAAGTCTGTGGTGCTGAGAGATCACAAGTGATACAGCTTAACCTAACTTCATTTATTTTTTAAGCAATTTCAGGTTTGCATATGAACACGCTAAAAACACTATCTATCATGTTAATGAAGTTTCAAATCTAGAGGAACTGGCTGACATCATGGATTGCAAGATTGGTTCATTCCCTTCCCCCACCTATCTGGGCCTTTGTTTGGGTGCCAAATACAGATCCACTGAAATCTGGACTGGGATCATTATCAACAGTGTCCTAGACAGCTTACCTACCCACTACATGGCTCTTTTTCCAATGCCAACTGTTTTCAAGCAGATTGAGAAGAGACTTTCTCTGGGAAGGCAACAACAAGGGCACAAATTTCACCTCATCAAATGGTAGGTCACTCAACCTAAATTTCAAGGTGGTATTGGAATCAAGGATCTTGCAGCCCATAACAAAGTATGATGATGAAGTGGCTTTGGAAATTCAACTTGGAGGATGCTGGGTTCTGGAAAGATGTAATCATAGCTAAGCATGGAGTGTTGAATCAATGGTGCACAAAGACTTCTAGATTTCCTCATGGAGTGGGACTATGGAAGGGAATTAGAAATTTGTGGGACACCTTTGTTCAGCATGGTCATTTTGAAGTGGGTAATGGCTCACTCTTAAGATTCTGGAAAGACAAATGGCTAGGCAATGCCATTCTTCAGGATGACTTTCCAAATTTGTGCAGAATAGCACAAGATCCCAACTCTGTAATTGCTGCCTACAGAGAAAGGACCAACTGGGATCTGAAATTCAGAAGAAACATGCATGATTGGGAAGTGAATGAACTGTTAGATCTTTTTGCAAGACTCCAGCATTGTCACATCACCCCCAGGCAGTTGACAAACTTAACTGGGGGTATCACAGAGGGGGAAACTACACAGTCAAGGAAGGTTACCATCAGCTATGCTGTAGCAACCCCATGCTAGACAATTGGCCTTGGAAGCTCATTTGGAGGACCAAACTACCTCCTAAGGTTGTATGTTTTACATGGACAGCTCTATATGAGGCATGTCTTATTCAAGACAACCTGAAGAAAAGGAAAATCCAGCTCCCAAACAGACGTTATCTGTGTAAAAGGAGGCTGCAAGCACCAGTCACCTTCTCCTTCTCTGAGAGGTGGCCTCAGATATCTGGAATATGTTTTTTGCCTTTTTGGTCTCAAATGGACCACACCCCTCTCAGTTAAGGATG